>CM055789.1:3000000-3344534 GCA_029405325.1 Claviceps purpurea | reverse complement strand
TACGTATTGTAATCAACCCTAACCCTAACCCTAACCCTAACCCTAACCCTAACCCTAACCCTAACCCTAACCCTAACCCTAACCCTAACCCTAAGCCTAAGCCTAAGCCTAACTAATGTTGTGAACTAAAACAACGCCACCAAACACCAAACGCACACCCGCGACCAAAAACACGACACACACGCACGCGACCAACAAAAAAAACAAACGGCACGCGAACACCCACACAAAAAACAACACACACGTCAAAACCCAAACACCAAACGACCCAAAAACAAACGCACCACCAACCCACCCAAAAAAACGCAACACCAAACCAAACCACCCAAAACCACAAACACAAAACCACCTCAACAAAACACACACAACAACCCCCCAAAACACAAACACAACCAAACACACAAAAAACAACAACACACAAAAACACCCAAAAAAACACAACCACCAAACCACCCGAAAACACAACACCCAAAAAAAACCAACACCAAACCTTCCGAAAAACACAAATACAAAACCACCTTTAAAACACAACCAAAACCACACAACAACAAACACACAACAACACACAACCACAAAAACCATCCAAAAAAAACCGCTCAAAAAAACAACACAAACAAACCACTTACCTTCACTTCAACTCTCCCCCTCTTGCTTCCACTCACTTTCACTTTCACTCTTCCTCCCTCTTCCACTCGTTCGTTTTTTCGAGCTTTGCCGCACTTTTGCTGCCCTTCGTTGTTCTCCTTCGTTGTTCTACCTCGCCCTGCGTCCCTTCTTTCTTCCTGTGTCACCTTGTCACCTTGTTCACCTTGTTACTTTGTCACTTGTGCCTTGTCCTCTTGTTCTACCACCTGTCCTTGCCTTTCGTGACCTGTGCTTTTTTGGCTTTTTTTCCTGTCCTTTCTTTCCTCGTCTTCTTTTACCTTCCCTCGCCCTTTTGTCCTCACATATCCACTGTGCCTCGCTCTGTCGTAATTTGTCTCTTTTCTTGCCTCCTGCGTTACCTTGTCTTGTTGTGTGCTTGTCTTGTTGACTGTCCTGTTCCGTTCGCAACCTTTGTTCGTCGTCTGTTCTTTGTTCCTCTTCGTTGTCTTTCGTGACCTGCCCTACGCTTTTTCTCTCGTTCCCTTTTGTTTTGTTTTTTTTTACCTCCTCTCCTTTTACTTCCCTTTTGCTTTTCCTCTGTCTTGTCGTTTGTTACCTCTTGTCTCTCACCTTACCTTGACGTACCCTGTGTGTTTGTTCGTCTTGTTGCGTCGTCTTCCGTTGTGCCCTGTGTCACGTCCTTGACTCGTCTCTCTGTCACCTCGTTTTGCGTTGCGTCATGTCTTCTTGTGCTGCGTTGCGTCTTGTTTTGTTGCTTTTTGTCACGTCGTTTGCCTGTTCTGCCTTGTTCTACTCTCTTCTTTGTGTCTTGTGTCGTGTGTCATGTTCTTCCCTTTTGTGTCGTTGCGTGTTTGTTCGTCTTGTTGCGTCGTCTTCCCCTGTGCCCTGTGTCACGTCGTCTCTCTGTTGCCTCGTTTTGTCACGTGCGTTGCCTTTCGCGTCACCTACTCGCCTGTCTTGTGTTTCACCCTGTCTTTTTGTGCCACGTTGCGTCTTGTTTTGTTGCGTTTTGTCACGTCTTTTGCCTGTTCTGCCTTATTTTACTCCCTTCTTTGTTTCTCCTGTCGTCTGTCGTCTGTCGTGTTCTTCCCTTTTGTCTCGTCATTGTTGTTTTTTCTGTCCTTTCTTCCTCTCCCACGCCCCGTGCTTTGTCTGTGTCTTTTTTTCCTCTGCGTCACCTGCGTTTTGACTTTTCTTTCTTGCGCCCTCTCACTTCGCTTTCGCTTTTCTTCCTCCTCACCTTTGCACCTTTGTCCTCGTTCGTTGCAAACCTGCAACTCGTTGTCTTGCCCTTCTTCTCACGCTTTTGTCTCTTGTTTCTTTCTTCCTTCCCTCTTTGTTCCTCGTTTTCTCGTCTCTTTCTTGTGCCACTCTGTTTTGCGTCTCCTTTCGTCTCCTTCTGTGTGTTATGCTGTCTCAACTTGTTTCTGTCTCTGTCCCTGTTGTCTTCGTCTTCCTCTGCTCTCTCGTCGTACTTGCGTTCTCTGCGTTGCCTCCTGTGTTCTTATGCTCCTGTTGTCCTGTTCCCCGTGACCTTGTGCTTTCGTCATGACTCCTATCGTCTTGTCTACCGTTTGTTTTGTTTTCTTTGTTTTCTTTGTTTTCTTTGTTTTCTTTGTTTTCTTTGTTTTCTTTGTTTTCTTTGTTTTCTTTGTTTTCTTTGTTTTCTTTGTTTTCTTTGTTTTCTTTGTTTTCTTTGTTTTCTTTGTTTTCTTTGTTTTCTTTGTTTTCTTTGTTTTCTTTGTTTTCTTTGTTTTCTTTGTTTTCTTTGTTTTCTTTGTTTTCTTTGTTTTCATCCTACCCTTGTTTCCTTGTGTCATGTTGTCTTTGTTTTTCGCCTTCTGTTGTTTTTATTATTTCCTTGTCAATCTCACATTTTGTTTTTCTTCTATCCTGTTTGGTCTCTGGCTTGTCCTGTTTTCCTGCCTTTTCACCGACTTCTTGCCCTGTTGCCTCTTGCCTTGCTTTCTCCTCTTACCTGCCGTCTTTCTTCTTTTGAAGTTTTGTTCGCTCTCGTCACTGTGCATGCCGCGTTGCGTCGTGTCGTCGTTTCTTACCTCTCGTCTTGTTTTGTGCTGCTCCCTGCGTGAAGCTATTTTCCGTCCCGTCACCGGTGTTGCCTGTGTTCTGTGACGTTCTCACCTTCTTATTCTTGTTTCTATTCCCCTCTTTTGCTGCGTTGTACCGTGTCGTCTTTTCTTTTGTCTCTTTCTAAACCTCTGGTCCTTTTGCCCTTTTGACCTGTTTTTGTTTCCTGTCTCCGTGCCATGTCGTGCTCTGTCGTCGTGTGCCACATGTTTTGTTTTATTGCTTACCTCGTTGTCTTTGTCACATTCGGTTGTGTCTTCTTGTCGTGTCTGTCTCACGTTGCCCTGCGTTGCATTGTGTTTTACCTCTTGTCTTGTCTTTTGCGTTCTGGTATTCTTTGTTGCCTTGTGTTTTCTGTTTCCCGTATCCCCTTATGTCGCTCTTTTCTTTTGTATGTTTTGTTGCCGTGTATGTTCCCCCTGCGTTGTCCGCTGCGTATCCTTTTGCTTCGTAACTTCGTTTCATTTGTTGTTCCGTTCTGTTGTTGTGCGTACACCTTTCTTTCTCTTGCTTGCTGGCATCCGGTCTCTACTTGCATGCCGCTTACTTCCTTGCTTACTCGTGCCGTAACCTTTCCTTCTTCCTGACGTACCATACAAACTTGCTCCAAGTCCGTCTTCTTCCCTCCCCTCTCCTCTACTCTGTGCCTCTTTTTTTCCTCTGTCTTTATCCTTTGTGTCTTGTGACACTCCTTTATCCTGCGTTGCGCCTTGTTTTAACTTTTTTCCTCTAGTCCTGCCTTACGTTCAGTCGTTCACCTCTTGCTCACCCGCTTATTTTCAGCTCTGCTTGCTTGTCTTGATATACACTTACTCGCACACTGTCTTGTTCTTTCGATCTCTCCGTCTTTGATGTCGCCAACGGTCATACTCTGCCCATTTTCTTTCCTGCTTCCCCCTTTCTTCTTACTTTGTCTTCGCTTCTCGCCCTTCTTCTTCGTATCGTGTCGTGTATTCTTTGCGTGTCCGTTCTTTTGCATCTTGTTTTGTCTCATTCGTTATGTGCTGTCTCTTGTGCTGCTCTTGCCCGTTGCGTCTTGCCTTTTGTCTTCTGTTACGTTGTGTCTAATTTGTGAATTGTTGTTTCTTGTATTGCATCATCTGTACCGCCTTGGTTTACGTTCGTCCTCTTTTTGTTTCTTCCGCTGCACGTTGCTCGTCCTTTCTATTTGTCGTCTTTTATCGCTAACCTTTTGTCCCTTGTGTCTCGTTGCCGTTGTCTCTTGTTTGCTCGTTGCATTTGTTGTTCTGTGCGTTGTTTTTACTTGGTTTGTTGTATACAGTATCGTATCTTGCTGCGTTGGAGCACTTGGTTTCGCCATGTGACGTCTTGTTGTTTGTTGCCTCCCGCTTCCTTACCTTGCTTTCCGTTTCCTCTGTGCTCGTTTTCTTTCTGCCCATTCGTCCTACTTGTGCTCCTTGTGTCGCTTGTCCTTTTCTACCTCTTCGGTTCACTCTGTTTTGTTTTTTGTGTGCGTTCCGGCCCGTCTTGTTATCGTTTCACGTGTTTTGATGTTGTCACTTTCTGTGTCTTTCGCATTCCCTCGTTGTTTTGCGCCTTTTTGTTGTCGTGTGTCGTTTTGTGGTCCGTGTATGTCTATTGCGTTCTGTTTTGTTGGCTCTTGACCTTTTCCTTTGTCATCTTCTATGGTACCTTGTCGCGCTTTGTCACGTTCTGTGCGTCTATTTTGTTTTGTTGTTTGTTGTTTGTTAGCCAGGTGCCTTGTGTTTTTTTCTCGCCTTGTTGCCTCGTGATTTCCTCTTTCTCTTGCTCTGTTTGTCTTGTTTTGCATGTTTGTCGTTGCCCTGTAAGACCCCCATCTGCTGTGTGCTGTATGTTTTGTGTTCATTTTTTACTTACTGTCCTGTTGTTGTGCTTACACCTGTTGGAACAAACTCGCAAGGGATGCGTATACGCAGGGTTGGCTGACATGAACAATACAATATATTCATGGAAGCTATTGAGAAGAGAAAGGGGAGAAGGAAGGAAAGTGGTTTCCCCTAAGTCTCATATACCAGAGAAGGTAGGCGGCCATCTCATCCCCCTTCGTGTGCAGTTTCACACCGGCCCCTGATGTTGTGCGACCCCAAGTGTTTGAGGTTCGCACATCAATCCGTACACAGCTCCTCATCGTAGCAAACATGCGTACGCAGAGATTGCACCGCAAGTGCCTATTGAGGATGGCGATTCCAACAACACCTTTCTTTCCCTTGCTCGCTGTCTTCCCGGAGTCTGATTGCTTGCTACTTGCCGTTTGCTTTTTTTTTCTTACTGGTGTCGTTCGACGTTGACTTCCATTTCGATTTGTCCTTTTCGGACGTGCCCTATAGCCTCGTCCTTTGTCCGTCTCCTTCCGTCTCCTCCAAAATCTTTCCCTCCGTTCTTCTTCCCGTGCCTCAATCCTTTGTGTATTACCACACTTTTGTCTCTTTTGTTGCGCCTTAATCTCTTTGTGTATTCAACTGCCCTCATGTTGTTCTTCGATGTGCTCTTCCCTTGGAATCGCTACCCTCAAATGGAAGGGCCGGTTTGCAACTTGCACACGACGGGGGATGAAATGGTGGTTTATCTTCTGAGGTGATCGTCTCCCTTCTCTGGTATATGAGACCACACCTCTGCCACATTCCTTTCCCCTTTCTCTTCTTCGATAGCTTCCATGAATATACCATCTTGTGACCTTGTCCATGTCGGCCAACCTTGCGTATACGCACCCCACGCGAGTTTGTCCCAACACTTTTCTCGATACCCCCTCTTCAAACTTTTACCATACCGTTTACTTTTTTGTCGCCTTTTCCACTTGTTCTTCCTTGCTCATGCCCATCAGCTCACTTCCTCGCTCTGTTCTCTCATCTTCTTTCATACTTATTTGCCCACTTATTGTCTTTTCCCTGTCCACTTCTTGACATTGACAACGGTCATCCTTTCATCTACCCATCTCCCGTCAGACTTGTCTGCCTCTGCCCTTCTCCATGCATTCGAACATGTCTGCTTATTGCCTGTTTGCTTCATGCTGTGTTATGTTGTGTATCTCCGTGTCAATTCGTGTGCGTGTCTGTTATTTTGCATCGTTTTGCCTTATGTCTTTTGTTCTTTGTCCCGTGTTGTATGTCACACGGGCGTGTATACATGACCCGCCCTGAGGAAATTCCGCCCTGAGCCAGCTTACTTCACCCAGAGTTAGCAGTGCATTGGAGCCGCTAGACTACAGGCGCTGCCAGCGCATCGAAGTCGCTCGATTACGGACGCTTTCAGCGCGTCAGAGATAACATCCCGGGAGTCATCATGTATTCGGGATATGCAGCCATTGCCGGGGACAGGCAGGAGGACATTGTGTATATATATCGCTGGCTCTCCCCTCGATCTATCATCTCTGAGGGATATCACGATTCACACATCTGCAGAGTTTTTTGTACTATGTAGAGCCATGGCCCATAGTCATTCATCGTGTCTCAGACATTCAGTTCAAGCCCAGAATACTCAGTACTGCCCTTGCCATATTGCATTTTGCTGTTGCATTGTGTCTTGTTGCTCGTTTTTGTCTTTTTATTTCTCTCGTTTCTTCAATCTTGTTTTACGTCATGTATTATTCGTCACCTGTTGTGTCTTATGTCTTGTGTCGTGTTTGTGACCTTGCGTTGCGGGTGTTCTGTTTCTGACACTATGTGTCTCCTATTATTTCCTCTCTTCTTCTTGTCTTTGCATGCGATATGTGCTTTATCGCGCTGCGCTGTGTCGTCTACGCGCTTCCTCTTGTGTTATTCGCTTTTGTCTTGTTACTAAGCTTCTATTTGGTTCTCTTTCGCTCATATTTTGTCCCTCTCCAATCGTCACTTACTTTCTGCTCAACTTTCGCCGGTAGTTTACTTTCTTGTCGACTGATTATTCCTTCCTGTGATACACGTCTCTGACAACTCCTTTACCTGCTTTTAAATCCTTCGATCGTTTTATACCCCTTCCACACTGCCTGTTCACCTTCTCGATACCTGCTTGGAACTCGCTACTTGTCCGTTTGCCTCCTCGCGCTTGTTGGCTTTTTACTTGCTCACTGACTACGTCGTTGATGCCGTGATACGTCTTGCTCCGGTGCTCGCCTATTTTTGCCTCCTTGTCTGTTTTCTTTTTGCCTTCTGCTCTTTTCTCATGTTTGTACTGTTATAATCCTCCACTGTCCTCCCGTCTGTCACCGGCAATGTCCGCATACCACAAATATATGATGAATCATGAGCTGACAGCTCAGATGCGCTGGAAACGGCTGTAAACCAGCGACCTCGATGCGCTCAAAGTGGCTGTAGTCTAGTGGCTCCAATGCAGTGCATTGAATGCACTGGCGCCGTCCTGTGAACCAGCGAGCCCCAATTCAGTGACGTTGTTCTGTCGGCCCCTAATGCATTGGCGGGCGCCTGTAAACCAGCAGCTCCAACGCACTGTTTACTCCGAGTGGCGCAAGCGACTCAGGACGGAATGTCTCCAGAGTTCAGGGCGGGTCATGTGTAAGTGGAGAGCTGCCGTGCACCAAGACATTGTGTCCTCTGAGTGCGGGCATATTGAGAGAGAGCTGCCGTGCACCATGACTTGACATCCTCTGAGTGGCGAGCATATCTATTGTGTTGGAAGAGTTGAGCACCAGGATATCAGTATACTTGTTGTTTGGGAAGAGTCGTGCACCAAGCCACCAGGTCATCTGAGTGGCGAGTATTGTCACACGCGGGACACACTGGCCCCACTGTGGACATGGCATGATGCTGCATACGTCATTGAGGGCATTCGCATTGCAGAAGCGGCACGGAGCTCAGCTCCGATCACACTTGCCTACTGCGGAGTTCCTGCCCACGTCATTGAGAGTATTCGCATTACCGAAGCGGCACGGAGCTCAGCTCCGATCACACTTGCCTACTACGGACATCCCGTCTACGTCATTGAGAGTATTCGCATTGCAGAAGCGGCACGGAGCTTAGCTCCGATCACATATGACATTCCGCATACGTCATTGAGGATATTTGTGGCGCGGTATCATCTCCGAGCCAGAAGGGAGCGGAGGAGAGTTATTGAGGAGTCCAGACATGCTAGTCTGGCATTCATGTATTTATAGATGGTAGAGTCGCCCTCTCAAGGCTTGGGGACAAATGAGTCCGCCAGAGTCCATTGAGAGCCACAGCCAACTATTGTGTTTTCATCTCGACTATCTTGATCGTTCCAAGCCCCGTGAACCACGGCCCTTGTCACAAATAGTTGGCTTTTCCTCTCAGACTGCGTATCACCAAAACCCTTTTATCGGCAATCACTGTTTTCATTGAAATTTTTTTTTCCCACCTTCTATACCCTTCATTATGGCATCCTCTTCCCGTGTTGTGTCAACGAGGGTGCCTTCTACCCGTGCTGCGTCCAAAGCCGCCGCATCAAGCAAAGGACACACGCCCTTTTATCAGCCGCCAACCTTCGAGACGGCCATAGGGCAGGCACCAGACCTGCCTAAGGAATATCATTACCAACCATTTTTGGACATCTCCAACATCAATCAATTAATGGAGGAAGTATACACTGCCATCACAACCTGGGCAGGAAATGTGGACATTGAATACCAGCGCAATCACGACAACATTCGTGATTGCTACCAGCGAGTTTGCACTTCTTACCAGGAAGTGATCGACACTATCCGGGCAGACGGCACCATAGAGCCGGCAAATAGCACCCGATTGTTCACCGCCATGGAAGAAGTGGCACAACTTTTCCTCGGCGACTTATACGGTCAAATCATTCAGTTTGCGGATGATGACGACCAGCAACAGAGGGCCTTGACCCGCCTACTTGACATCCAGGCACGAAGCGCTGTTACAACTCAAGTTTTACGACACCAGTTGTCCCATTCAAAACAGCCGACCCCACAAAGTCAGCCGACCTCGCCCACTCAGCAGACAAGTTCGCAGAGTCAACAAACACCGATCGTTATAGACACCGGAAAAAACAAATCGCCTCCTTCAAACCCTTTGGACCATCAAGCTATTACGGCTTTGTTATCTCGTATTCTGGAAGCTCAGGCCAAACCTTCCGTTGCCCACGTTCACCCGGTACAAATTAACAAGCCCCAAAATTTCAGCGGAAAAAACCAACACAAGTTTCGATCATGGTGGGATACCGTCATA
This sequence comes from Claviceps purpurea, assembly GCA_029405325.1. Taxonomy (NCBI): domain Eukaryota; kingdom Fungi; phylum Ascomycota; class Sordariomycetes; order Hypocreales; family Clavicipitaceae; genus Claviceps; species Claviceps purpurea. The sequence continues at coordinate 3,335,700 of CM055789.1, read as the reverse complement.
GCCTATCTTGAATCATTTCCCAACAGTTTTGACACCGATCGTATCAAAATAAATTGGGTAGGGTCGCTCCTCACCGATACTGCCCAAGACTGGCACCAATATCGAGTGAAACGAAACAAAGTAACATCACAAGAAGATTCGTGGGCAACTTACTGCATGGCCATCGAAGGTCGCTTCACAGATGCCGCCGAAGGATCTACTAATCTCGACCGAATGGCCCAGCTCCGGTACGAAGGAGACACGGCAAAGTACCTCACCGACCTCTTGCAACTCAACGATATCGTCGGCTGGTCTGGATTGCCCTTCAGAACGCATATTTCACGCACTCTACCGGACAAAATCATCAAACTCGTATTTTCTACGCAAGGCAGTGTTCCAGACAACGACGAAGACTTCCTCAAAGCCATAGCTGCGGCAGGCCGTATATATGAAAAAATGCTGGCTAATCCCGGCACGGGGTATGCCGCAAAAGCCAAAACATACAAACAGAAAAAGTTCACTCAGAACAAGGAACAGCACAATCAGCACCCCTTCATCTCCAATTCTTCCAACCCGAATGATGGACAAAAGAGAGAAAAAATCTGGCCCTCCTTGAAAGATGCTCTACAAGGCATCGACCAATCCCTCATCAACCAAAGGAAGGCCAACACGGCTGCATGTCTAAGATGCGGTCGCGAATACCATAAAGCTCTCATGTGTTATGCCAGGAAAGACTTGGACGGACGACCATTACCACCTCCACCAACCAAGAAAACCCCGGATACAGTCGCTGCCTTGAAAAGAGCTTTGGAAGAAGACTCGACGGAAGAAGTCGAACCAGAACTCGAACAACAGCCTCCGCAAAAAGTGGCCAAAATAAGTGGACTCACAGAGGAGCTCCCCATATTTGTGGACTCATCCGACTCTGACTCGGATTTTTGAAGGGCCACCACGAGCCGTCCGGTGGATTAAAAAGGCCGAATCAGGACGCGACTGATATTTCCGCAGCTACCTCTAGTCTTCGCCCAGCTAAACGACAAGCAATCGAGGAACCCATCACGGGCGGGAGACCTATCGTCAACATGACCTTATTAGTCCAAGGACAAGAGTTTCTCATGCGCACCTTATTGGACGGAGGGAGCACTCTTCCAGTCTTTTCCCTATCAACTGCAAGAAAACTCAATATTCCTCTCCGGAAAAGAGCATGGAAGAAGACCTTATACGGATTCAACGATGTGGCTGATGAAACAGGGGGGACGCTATGTCACTCAACCTCTTATCCTCAGGCATCAACAAGATCATTACACCCAACTCGCCTTCGAAATCAGTAATCTTTCGGATGTCGACATCATCCTTCCTCACTGGTGGATGCAACAGCACCAACCTGTGAATCTCTTTGATAAAGACGCCAACCTTATAGCCTTTTCATCCGACTACTGCCGCAAACATTGTTGCACTCCCGCAAATCTACAGCCACCCCCGGATACGCGCGGGGCAGCAACCAAGGCCACCTGGATAGCTACGGCATCCTTAGCTACAGTACCAGAAGACTTCAGACACTACATTCCCATTATGACAGAAGAAGCCGCGCTCCGTCTTCCAGATCATCAACCCTGGGACCACAAAATTGAATTGATTGATGGCAAACAACCACCTTGGGGTCCGTTGTATGCCATGAGTGCTAGAGAACTCGCAACACTGAAACCATGGCTCGAGAAAATGCTGAAGACAGGACGCATTCGCAGATCTACCGCCCCTTGCGGCGCACCGCTCATGTTTGCAGACAAAAAAGATCCCAACGACCCGCTCCGGCCTGTCGTAGATTATCGAGGACTCAACAAGATTACAGTTCCCGTCAGATATCCAATCCCACTCATCCAAGAACTACAAGATCATTTACAAGGAGCTCTGTACTTTACAAAGATTGATCTAAAAACAGGCTTCAACCTGATCAGAATGGCAGAAGGCCACGAGTGGAAAACAGCCTTCCGTTGCAGATACGGCCTATACGAATTTCTCGTTATGCCATTTGGGTTGATGAATGCGCCAGCCACCTTTCAGGCCCTCATGAATTATATCTTCCGGGACCTTCTCGACGCAGGACTCCTCGTTTACATGGACGATCTCCTTATCTACGCCAAAACTGTCGAAGAACACGATGCGCTAGTCAAGGAAGTACTGAGCAGACTATCGCAATACAACCTGGCCGTGGCTGCCCATAAGTGCCACTGGAGAGTCACCAAGGTCGAATTTTTGGGTTACGACATATCCACTACCGGGATTTCCATGACATCCGACAAGACTCGCTGCATCCAAAACTGGCAAGCCCCCACGTCCCTCAAAGGCGTGCAGAAATTTCTCGGTTTCTCCAATTTTTTACCGCCGGTTTATCAGAGACTTTTCCAAGATCGCCAGACCTCTAACCGATTCCGTCAAGCTAGACCGTAAGGCATGGCAGTGGACACAAGATATGCAAACTGCTTTTCAGTCTCTGAAGGATTGCTTTTCCACGGCTCCAATTCTCATACATTTTAACCCTTCCGTGCCGGTTGTGGTAGAAGCAGATGCCTCCGATTTTGCGCTCGGTGGAGTCTTATCGCAACAATCCTCTGATCAGAAGCTTCACCCCGTTGCCTTCCACTCCAGAAAGCTGACCCCAGCGGAGATTAATTACGAAATCCACGACAAGGAACTCCCTGGCCATCGTTGATTGTTTCAAGAGATGGAGACCATGCTTGGAGGGTGCTCAACACAGAATTGAGGTCTTCTCGGACCACCACAATCTAGAATACTTCACTAGAGTAAAGGTACTTAACCGCAGACAAGCCCGTTGGGCCCAGGAATTATCTAGCTACAACTTTATCATCATTTACCGACCAGCGAAGAAAAACGAAAAGGCCGACATACTCTCTCGCCTACCCCAACATAAACCTGACAAACTGGACGACCAGGACCAGCCAGTAGCGACGGTCCTGAAACCAACGCACTTCGCTCCCTCAGTTCTTATTTCGTCGGCTCGGCTTTGTAGCCTTTCCACACGAAGATGGAACCCGGCATTTATCACAAAAGTCAAGACGGCGGGAGCCCTTGACGAAGCCTACAAATCAGAACTTGACAAAGAACACCAGGAAAAACACTTTACTATTGAAGAAGGGCTTTTATATTGGAAAAATAGACTCTGGGTGCCAACCTCGTTGCAGGCCGAAGTACTAGCCTCCGAACATGACACCAGAGTAGCTGGGCACATGGGAATAGACAAGACTACAGAACTCATCTCCCGCAACTTTTGGTGGCCGGACCTTCAGAATAGTGTTCGGCGTTACGTATCAACCTGTCTTGAGTGTCAGCGGAACAAGACTCCAAAACATCTTTTGCACGGACTGTTGCAACCCATGGAATTACATTACAAACCATGGCAATCTGTAGCTATGGACTTCATCACCGACCTTCCCCTTTCAAACGGTTGTGATTCCATTTGGGTAATGGTCGACCCTTTCACAAAGATGGCGCATTTCATTCCTCTTAAGGTGAACGGCAAACGAACAGAAGATCTTATACATATCTTTGCGCGACATTACTGGAAGCATCATGGCATCCCATTAGACATCATATCCGATCGCGACTCCCGTTTTACTTCCCACCTCTGGAAGGATTTTCTCAAGCTGCTTGGCATCAAAAGCAGAATGAGCACGGCCTTCCACCCACAAACGGACGGGCAGACCGAGCGCACGAACCAAACACTCGAAATATATCTTCGTGCGTTCGTCAACTACGAGATGTCGAATTGGGAAGACCTGTTGCCTACAGCTGAATTCGCGTACAATAATACAACTTCGGCATCATCAGGCCTGACTCCATTTTATGCTAACTACGGTTATCATCCGGCGGCGCACAATCCACCGTCCGAAACCCCATTGAATCCAGGAAGTCGCTTGTATGCACACTGGATGACACAAGTTCACGAACACGCCAAAAAAGCACCTCGAACGAAGCCAAAAACAGATGAAGCATTGGGCGGACAAGCGACGCTCTGAAGCACCAATATACAAAGACGATCAATTAGTAATGCTCAACGCGAAGAATATTCGAACTAAAAGACCGGCCCAGAAACTAGACAAAAAAATGTTGGGGCCATTCAAAATTCTCAAGGTCATCTCACCTACAGCCGTACAGCTAAGTTTACCAAAGAAGTGGAGAATACACAATACATTCCATGTCTCCCTCATCGAACCCTTCCGCTCTGATGAGCAACAACATATTGATCCTAATAGAGTACTACGGGAGGCGGTTCCAATCGAGCCTGAGAACTATGAAGTCAGAGATATTCGCGATTCTCAAACTCTGGGTACTAATGTTAAGTACTTGGTCAGGTGGGCAGGATGGCCTGCGAAGAAAGACTGGACTTGGGAACCTTACGAACATTTTATGGGTGATGGAGCGAAAGCCCTTTTGAAGCAATACGCGACCGATCATCCAGACAAACCACAAGATCCACGAGTACACGATGTTACAATGGATTTATAAAAATTTATTTTTAAGCTACCTCTCCTTTTTTCTCCCACTGGGTTTTTTTGGATGGAGGGTAGCCCCGGACGGCAACAGGCTGACAGCCAATGGCCATATCATTACTATACAACTTATAACGTTACCTCTCTTTTTTCTCCAACTGGGTTTTTTTTTGATGGAGGGTAACTTCGAACGGCAAACGGCCATATCTTACATGTTATCACCGAACAACTTACAACGCTACCGCTCTTTTCTCCCACTGGGTTTTTACTGAGGGTAGCACCGAACGGCAACGGCCACATCGTCACCATATGACTTATCGGTCTCTTTTTTCCCACGAGGGTTTTTTGCTGAGATTAGCGATCAAGTTCACGACAAACCAAGACCACCATATATGGGCATTAGTTTTACATCGCTCGAGACGAGCTTTTTCCAAGGGGGGGGGTGGTGTCACACGCGGGACACACTGGCCCCACTGTGGACATGGCATGATGCTGCATACGTCATTGAGGGCATTCGCATTGCAGAAGCGGCACGGAGCTCAGCTCCGATCACACTTGCCTACTGCGGAGTTCCTGCCCACGTCATTGAGAGTATTCGCATTACCGAAGCGGCACGGAGCTCAGCTCCGATCACACTTGCCTACTACGGACATCCCGTCTACGTCATTGAGAGTATTCGCATTGCAGAAGCGGCACGGAGCTTAGCTCCGATCACATATGACATTCCGCATACGTCATTGAGGATATTTGTGGCGCGGTATCATCTCCGAGCCAGAAGGGAGCGGAGGAGAGTTATTGAGGAGTCCAGACATGCTAGTCTGGCATTCATGTATTTATAGATGGTAGAGTCGCCCTCTCAAGGCTTGGGGACAAATGAGTCCGCCAGAGTCCATTGAGAGCCACAGCCAACTATTGTGTTTTCATCTCGACTATCTTGATCGTTCCAAGCCCCGTGAACCACGGCCCTTGTCACAAGTATATATACTGATTTCGAAGGAGATGAGCACCAAGACATCAAGTTCTCTTGGTGGCGAGTATATTTATTGTTTTGAGAGAGTCCTCCGGGTGAAGAGTACATTTATAGTTCTGAGGAGCTGATGGAGTCGAAATTCACCACGACTTGGACTGGACTCTAGAGTCCTCTGAGTGACGAGTACAACAATCATTCTACGAAGATTGAAGAAGTTGAATTGTAGTCACCTGAGTGACGAGGACACTTAAATCCATTTTTCAACAGCCTGGGGACGTACCGGAGACCTTTGATAGCGTGTGGAGTCGTGGACACGCATCTTTAAAGCTGGAACTACTACAACGCGCTGGTATCGAACGGACATACCGAAGCAAGCGACCTACGACGACGATGGTATCGTGATCTAGAATCGAGGTCCGAGGACAATCACAGGTAGAAGGATCAGGTCCTCTAAGTTATACTAAGTTACGATACGAACGCCAAGACATCAGGACCAGGTCCTCTGAGTGACAAGCACACTTATTGTTTTGAGAAGGTGGATGAAGTGGAAATGTCCCTGACTTAGAATAGAGTCATCTGAGTGACGACACTCAACTCCAACAACGTATGGACGCACCCGAGACTCGTTATGGCGTGTGGACACGCACCGGTATCTTTAGAGCGGGAAAAACTACGGCGCGACGGCATGGAATTGCGATATGGAAGGGAAGCGACCTACGACGACGTCCACGCGACAACAACTTGCACCGATCGTCTTCCTTTTTCTCCACTGATTCCATATTCTTGACTTATACTTGCCCATAAGCCCCCTTATATTTCGCCCTTTTCAATTTCTTGCTTGTACCTACTTGTTTCTTGCCTGTGGCAGCTTTTCTACTCTCCTACTCAGCTTATATATCTGCTTGTCCACTCGTGACTCTCTTGCCCACTCCTTGTTTCCATGTCTGCTTCCTTGATGCTGCCGGCCAGTGACGAGTAAGCTTCGCCCACTTTCCGGTCTTTTTACTGACTTCTTACTATACCTTCTCGCTTCTTGATTCTCTCTTCTAATATGTCTTTCGCCCGATTTCTTGCTTTCTGTCTGTCTCTTGCACCTTTTTTGCTTGCTTGCTGACTCTCTTCGTTTAGCTCCATCTTTACTTGACGTACCCTAGATCCTTGCTGTTGGCACCTCCTGAGTCCTCTCCTCTGTCTCTTTCTCTGTTTTCTTACTTTTTACTGCTATCGTTACCCCCCCTTTTGCTCGTACTACCTGTCAGACGGGCGTGTACACATGTTCCGCCCTAGAGACATTCCGTCCTGGGACCTGAGTAGCTTACGCCACTCGGACTTATCAGTGCATTGGAGCTGCTGGTTCCGGGGCTCGCCAATGCATTCGGAGTCGATAGACGACGCCGCTGCATTGGGATCCGCTGGTTCCCAAGATTTCGCCAGTGAATTGGAGCTACTAGACCACAGCCGCTTTCAGCACATCGAGGCCGCGTTTCAGTCCTTTTTTTTTTGCCTCTTTTCGTCACCATATCATTGAGCGCGACGCTGGAAAAACATCAGCGGCCCCAGTGCACTAGAGCCGCTGTAACACAGGCGCTTACAGCGCATCGAGGCCGCTGGCCTACAGGGGCTTTCAGCGCTTCAGAGTTGTCGGCTCATGATTCCTCTTGTATGCGGAATTTCAGCTCTTTCTTGATTCATCATGTATTCAGGATATCAGATCATGATTCAACATGTATTCGGAATATACAGCCACTGCCGGGGACAGGGAGGAGAACAGTGGAGGACATTGTTGTCGCTGGCCCTTCTTTGAGCCAACGGCACCAGTGCACTAGAGCCGCTAGACCACAGGGGCTTTCAGCGCATCGAGGCCGCTGGCCTACCCCAATTATTTTTGCCTCATCGCCTCCTCAAAACCAAGTCCAAAGAAGATAGCATTTCGTATTCAGGTATCTGGGCCCGCCGCTTACACGTTTAAGTCCTCCTTTTGCCTCTTTCCATCACCATATATGATATCGTCGATCGCAACGCTGGAAAGACCCAGATATTGGGGGCCTTCACTTGTAAGTTGTAACGTACCTACTCCATAGAGGTAGGTAAATATATACGATTACTTGGTCTCATAAACTAACAATACCTGCTTGAATGGAAGGTTTCTCGCACACAGAGAGGGAAGTCTTCCTGAATGAAATTGGACTTCAAGTCGTTGCTGCCGGGGCCCGGACATCCAGGGCTGCTCCAAAAACTCCGTATCGAAAATTTCATTCGGTTTTGGAAGATCGTCGATCGATACTATAACTAGCCAAAGCGGACTTGAACTTTCTGCAGTAAGACTAGACCGACAAGGAGATATCATGAGCAAAATCTTAACGATGTCATTTGATGAATGTGCTGATAGAGCTTTGCTAAGAAGATGAGAACTAATAACTATATTGGCGGTGTATTTTCATAAGGCTTTCTAGAACCAAAGCTTTCTAGGGGTTTGTATGCCAAAACAACAGGTCGGACTATTTTAGAAGATGGAAATCCGATCAGACTTGCATGGCAATACTATCTATGTGGAATAATGAAGCCTTTCTGGTCAATTGTATTGAGATCGTATCGAATTTAGATACTACTGTAATACAGTTATAGCCTTAGCTCGAATTTTCTACAACTCGGAAGGCAAATCAACGTATCTCCACGTCTTTGATCGCATCTGTTATGAGCTACAAGCTAGGGTTCGAATGATGACCATCGACTCTCTCGGCGTGCGCGTATCTCTGAGGACGCCTCGCCGCTCGGTGGTCACTTGCCAAATCCACTGACAGTCCACTTGCAATACACTCACAATGTGTTCCGTTACATAGGTAGTTTTAGACACCTGGATCTGTTGTTATAAGGAAGGGAGAAGATGGGCGCGTAAAGAGATGATGTGGGGGATCGCCAGTTGGCGGGGCTTGAACCCATATTTCGAACACAAAAATGGCAAGGTTGCGGACGTCGGAGAGCGTGTCTTATGTGCGAACCACCTAAACTTGCATCATGCACTGGCAGCGCCTGTAAACCAGCGGCTCTGAGTGACGTACGATCGCTGGACTTTGATTTGTCGCGCATCGCCATACACATCAGTCGCAATGCGCGTCCGTTGCAATAAATACAGTTGTGGGTGATAGGGCCTGTACTCTATCTTGGGATGGCCATAACTCTATCGAATTCTCCATCACATTCTCACTGATTCCCTTCAAATCTTGACGAAACGATAGTCGCTGAATTGTAATTCCTCTTTTCCAAGATCATTAAACCACTCTCCAATAAGCCATCTGAACGGGCGTGGGCAATCCGGTGCAGTGTTTTCTGGCAGACTTTTTCCACCCAGACAATTGTCAAAAGTTTTAGGTGTGATCATGCGGTCGCATCATGCTTTTGAATGGGAATATATCACACTCCATAGATGCAAACTTCTTCGTGGGCCAAGATTTTGGTGGTTTATTAAGGTCTTATGGACTTATCACGCGTTGAAATATTACACTGACGTGGGCGAGCCTAATGTTGAATCCGCAATGTACTTCCACACCCACCTTGTATGTAGAAGTACTCCTTCGCGACATCAATATACCAGCAATTTATCTGCGCACCTACTTGATGATATAGAGAACCCTAGCATCATGGCCGCTGTCTATGAACGGGGCTTGGAACAAAAGAACTGATCGAGATGAAACAAGATAGTTGACTGTGGCTCTCGAAAGGACTCTGACGGACTGAGTTGTCCCAAAGCCTAGAGAGGGCGACTCTACCATCCATTGTGTTGTCAAATTGTCAATGTCGATGGTCGGTGAGTGTTCCGGCGGCGGGATGTCATCACGGGCTTTTACCCAATCTTTCGTGATGTATACAGTATCCCGCAAATCGTGACATGTGTGCAGGCAGCATGTCCTTCCTGAGATATTTCACTTGAGCACGAGCAGCTTCATGTTGTTGCCATTCGAGAGTCATATTTGTCGGACGCAAGATTGTGACAGACAAAAAGGGTGAGTTTCTGATTCTCGAAGCTTGGAGTAAGTTGTGCAATGTGACGTGACGGCTGGGAAATTCCAGTATCGAATGTGGCCGAGGAGATCTTTCTTGGTAGGCGGGTCGAGAGTGTCTTCCGATAGAAGTGACAGTGAAGTCCTCTATCTTCTGATGGGATAGATAGAAGAGACAGCAAAGTCCTCTATCTTCTGACGGGAGAGGTCAAGGATGGATTGACAGGCTTGGTCAAGGATGTACACTTCGGGTTTGAACCGCCGGACTTCGCAATGACGGGCGATGGTTCAAGAAGTGAGTTTTCCCGTTGCTGACGGTAGCGATAGAGTGTCTTGGTGGATGGCTTTCTATCTCGGGAAGCTTGGACTTACTGGGTTGAATCGTCGACTTCGCAATGACGGAGACGATTCTTGCCAGCTTGAACTTCTTACCTTTAGCACGATGAGTCGCAATGACAGGGCGTCTCTTCCTTGTGGGTTTCCCTAGCCACACCGATCCTCATCGTAGCAAACATGCGTAAGCATACATTGCGCATCTCAAGTGCCTATTGAGGATGGCGATTCCAACAGTGGCTCTCGAAAGGACTCTGACGGCATCAAAGGCATCGCACGCTGGCATAGCATCGCCGTCAATTGCACGGTCGAATTTGCACCCAACTTAGCAATGCCCAATTGCTGCAGCAAGGCAAATGACGATTGTTGCGCGCGACCAACGGGATTGACGCTTACTACAACAATATCCGTTCGGATGCATCTGCAAGTTGAGGTGCATTTCAATACATGAGGCACCTGCCGGTAGTACAACAGGTACCTACGTAGCCGCGACCCCTCTGTGCTTTAAATTTGTTGGCCAATGAACTTATTAACTTTGCGGTCGCGCCAAATCATCGGTACCTGACCATCAGCCCGCGCGACCACACAATCCCAAGTCACTCGCTTGCAACTTTCTGCCGCCGGTCACACCGCCCCACCAGTCACTTTCCTTCGACAACAATCCGGCAAACAACATCATCTCATCCGCCTTCAACACATCGAACTGATCGCTCGATTTTAGCTTCAAGAAATCGTTTTCTATCATCACGTTATTTGTGTACCTTCCATCGAATTCCGCAACAAGGTGGTCTTTCCACATGGCGCAGCCGCGCAGCGATGGGTGCAAATTTTCTTCGCCCTACAACGACGGCTCGGATCGATTGAGGAACTTCAAATTGAACGGCGGCAAACAGCCCACAGCAGACGCAAAAAACCGCAAGTGAAATTGGGCGAAGCGCGAATGCTGTTACCCTCGCTTCAGTTTCTGACTTCTTCCGGCGCCCACCACAGTCGTTCTCCATGTACGAAATCGACGAAGACTTGCAGATACCCTTCATGAAGACACTGCCGACGCGATGCCGAAAGCTCTGCTGACGCCATGCCGAAGAACCTGACGATCTCCATTATCTCATTCGATCGAACCTTGCAGAAAAGAAGCTACTATAACCAGCAAAGAGATTCGCTCTTTCCGGAAGCACGCTTTCAGGGTCCGGAGAAAACTGCGGCACAAGATCCGATGTCCTGGGTTTTCCCATTGTTACGATGCCGTTGATCAGCTTTGCGATTTCTCAGATCTGGTCAAGCCGGCACAGCCATCGATTGCAGCTCATAACTTCGTAGATGTCCTTGAAAATTTCCTCCGTACCCGCTATACCAGTCGCTTATGTTGACGAAGTCAAGCATCACCTTCTCGTCTTCGTTCCAACTTCCATTCCCGCCACGAAACCTATGCGTATTCCTATCTTCCTTGCTTGTCTTTTTTTTTGGCGCTTACTCTCGACGACGTGACCATGCCGCTTCTACTTTCCATTCGCAGAGGCGATCACATCGTACGGCATGCCGACATGCAGGACAGGTGCGATGAACCCTGACGCCTAACCCAACGCCATGATCGCCAACGTGGGTTCAGTTCAGCCTGTCGACGAAGACAACATTAGCCAAGCAAAATCTCTCAGTTTCGATTCCGTTAGACTGCATGGTAGGCACGGTCTTTTGCGTCGCTCAAATTTCCGACCACGGTTTGTCGATACGGAACGGTAAACGAAGGCAATGACCGATGCGGTACGACGACAATCGATGTCGAGCCACGATTCGATGCGAAATTTTGAGGCCTCGGTCCTTCAAGCGAGCGGGTGTGATGAACAGCAATACCTGACACCTCCTCTCGGTAGCACCACGGCAAGCGAATAGTCCAAATCGTCCACGTTACTCCACGAGTTCGCCCTGCTCGAACTTCGAAGGACTTGCGAGCTAGCGGTGCCTCGCCTATAACTCCAAACCTTGCCTAAGCATTCTGTCCTGCTGCTGAAGATCGGGCATGGACGGTTCCCGTGTTCTCGTCGGACTGCACGGGGTCGGCGGCAAAGCCGAGGGTTCTGCAACGTCGGATTTCTGTACTGGTGACGATTGCATGTATGTATTCCTTCTCCGTTCGTCCGCAACAGTCTGCGTACAGAGTTGTTGATACTTCAGTAGCAGCGGTAGACGTCGAAGCAGCTGCAGTTTTGACTCACTCGGTCTACTTCTTTCGCCGGCTGGGTTGTTAATGATGTTGCTCTGAGCGTTACACCTGTTGACGTCTATCGCGGATCATTTGCCTGCCGATCTTTCCAGCGGTTCCTCGTCCTTCATCTCGAGCTCTGTGTCATCTCCCTCAGCCCTTTGCCAGCCCATCATCGACAAATCGCCACCCACAACAATCCAAAGTCGACTGCTGTGTCTGAACTGCGGCATGCCCAGTGAGTGCTCGATGCCTTCTCCTGCTATCTGTCGCAAAATGGTTGTCAACTTCGCCGTCTGTCGCGATCCGTTGTTATCGCCCCATATGTAGTAGCCAATATTTACGCAGCGTGCCACGGCATTCCTTGCCACGGCTTAGGGTTATGAGGTTATCGCAAATCTGTCTAAAAGAAAAATGTTCCGTTTCTGGATACAGGCCGTTTTTGAACCTGTGATTGAACTTGAGATGCAACATTTAGGAGCCTCGCCCATGGCTTACCGCCAGTGACGTGGAAACAGAAGGGTAGCAACAAACTTTTCGAACTTTCTCGTGCGCCAAGTCAGATATCCCACTTGTCGTCGCGGTGCATCCCCTTGCCGTTCCTCGATATGAGCAGCCGTCACGTCCCTCCACTTCGACGTCAGTCCATTCACTTGTATCGACAAAGTCAGTCACACTCTGCGTGATTAAGCTTGTCGAGATTCTACACGAACTGACTGGATGAGTTCGCCCCTTTGAGTTTCTTCTAGAAGAAAAGTCTTGTCGTATACCGCTTTCCCACAAGGTTACCGTCCGGGTGTCTAGACACTTCGTGGAGCGATGGACTCTAGTCCCTGGCGACGCGTCACCTGATGGTGCCTGACGCGCCCAGGAATATCTTGCTCACCAACCATCTTCTTGATATCTTCTTGATGGATTGATCCGAGAACCCTAAGCGAATATCTTTTGAGTTGATGGAGTGGCTCCTCAAGATTCAACGGCATCCAATCTCGAAATCGTTTCTCTAGATTTGGTGATGCTGTCAGGGTGTAAAGGGTCTGCACGGAGTGAAGGTATGCTCAAGAGTCTGCCAGATAGTATTGGGCTACAAGCTAGGGGTCTGATGGTGACGGTTTCGATCTCTGGCCTCTCACCAAACTATGTGAGCGGCCATCGCTAGATATCCTTTCCGTGTGCCGCATGCTTCTGCGCACATCACATGTCTCGCCACTCAGATACGTATGCATTACATGCTTTGCCACTCCTATACGTACGCATCGCATCACATGCTTTGCCACTATCCTCATGCCTCTGACAGATACATATCAGGCCCCTCTAATTGGAACCAGCTGGCGTTGGAATACGATACAGGTGTAGGACGGTGGGTGGCGAGTCGCGACAACACGGTATGACCTTCCCGCTTCCACCCGGCGCATCGCCGCACAACGCCAGCTCTGAGTATCCCGTCCAGTCCTTGGCTTTCACTGCTATTCGCGCATGATTTAGACGAGATTTCATTGGTGTCAGACGACTTGAGCTGTCGTTGTGCGGCGGCAACCTTCAGGATGTGTTTTTCACGTGACCGTCCCCCATCCGCCAACTGCCACCACAGAACTCAACTGGACCGTCACTGTAATAATAACTCCGATTCCACTGACATCAGAGGGCCGATTGGCCTTGTCGTTTTCGCTTCATAATTGCTGTCGACGACGTGACCGCGCCCCGTCTGCTTTCCCTGCCCAACAGACCTGATCAGATCATACGGCTTGCCGACGTGCATCACGAGTGCGACAAACCCTGAGCCGACGCCTAAGTCCAAGAACATGATCGCTAACGTGTATTCCAGCCTATCGACGAAGACGGCGTTAGCTAAGGTCCGTCAGTTGCGAGTCCGGTCGACTGCGTCGAAGTCATTTTTTGCGTCGCTCTTTTTGCGTCGCTCTTTTTGCGTCGCTCTTTTTGCGTCGCTCCAATATCCGATCACGTTCAATCGACGCGAAACGACAACGATCAATCCCGAACCGCGACGATCGATGTGAAATCTTGATGCCCCGGTCATTCAAGCCAGTGGGTGTGGTGAACAGCAATGATGCCCGCCTCCTGTCAGTAAACGGCAAGCGCAAAGTCCAGATCGACCACAATACTCGAGAAGTTCGCCCTGTTTGGGAGACTTGCATACTACCGCTGCCAAATGTTTCAAACCCGAAGCTTTCGATAACATTATGTCTTACTGCTGAATTCGGGCTTGGACGGTTGAGGCGAATCTCGTCGGACTCCGCAAAGATGGGAGTTCTGCGACGTCGGATTTGTGTTCTGGCGAAGATTGCACCACCCACAGCGATCTGGGTACGGTGCTGTCCGTACTTCAGAAACAGCGGTGGGCGTCGAAGCAGATGCAGTTTTGCAAATACCCGAGTGATGTTGGCCAGCATTGTCGGCCCGCCCGGACGAGAGATGTCTCGTTTTCCTCTCCACGTATGCTCACTCCTGCTCCCTTGCGCGTCTTATCACTCACTCTAACGGCTTCTTTTCGACTTAGTTGCTCCAAGAAGCGATACCGAGAATCTTTGAGCGGCCTCGAAGTGTATACACAATGCTTTTCGCTGGCTGGATGTCGATGAAGTTGCCCCGAACGGCGCGCGGGACATTTAAGCCATTGTACACTTGTGAATCATTGACCCGTTATTCCAGCGGTTCCCCATCCTTCATTTCAAGCCTCTCCACTTCATCTGTGTTATTTTAAGCCTTTCTTGCCAGCTCGTCCTCGACCTGTCACCCGCGAAAACAGTCCCAAGCCGACAGCTGTGTCTGAACAGTGAACTGCGGCGTGCCCAGTGAGTGCTCAATGTCTTACCCTGTTATTCGCCGCAAGATGGTTGTCAACTTCGCCGTCTCCCGCGATCTATTGTTACCCCCCATATGTGTATGTACACTAGCATCAAACACACGTGACACCGTTAGCCAGTTTCTACGCAGAGTGCCACGGGATGACTTTAGGAATGCCCAAACTCCCCATCGGTCTCGGTCTTATCATGGAATGCCACTGTCATTCCAAATTCCGTTCAGACCATTTGTTCCGATCCTCAAAGCAGGCCGTTCGTTCTTGTTGTACCTGAGGTTGAATCTGAGAGATCATACTTCAGAGCCTTGCTCAGTTCCTCCCTTGTCGATGAATCTTTACTTGTCGCCTACTCTTTTGCCTGCTTTTTTCTTGCCTCCTCGTCTTCTTGCCTTGACCTGTCCGAGTTTGATCTTTTGCCTGCTCCTGCTCTGCATTTGCTGACCGTCTACCTGCTTACTGATTTGCTCTCCTACTTCGTCGCCCACCATTGCCGCCTGTTTGACTGTCTCCTGCACGGTTTGCCTACTTATTGCTTCCTCTTACTTAATACCCCCTTCTCTTCACATCTTGCTCAATTTGTTCGAGTTGCCTCCTCCTCATCTTCCTGTGTTGCGTTGACCATTCCGATTTCCTTCTTTGCCTGCCCGCCTACTTGTCTGCTTGTCCACTTATTTGTCCACTACCTATCGTTTATCCTGGTCAATACCTTGATGTTGCTACCGTTTAGCCTTCACTCACAATCAAGCTAACCCTAAGCTGATTTCTCACTTAGCTGTCTCGCTTCCCGCTCGCCTTCGCTCGTTTCTCCCGGTTTGCCTGCTGATACCTGTTACTAGCTTGATGCTTTCGTAATGCTTGCTTCACGCTCGCTTGCCTTCGGTCTGCTTCCCATTTTGTTTCTCACTGACTCACTGACTCACTGACTGTTGTTCTTGCTCAGTTGCTTCCATGCTTTTCACTCACCTGCCTCATATGTGCCTCATATGTGACAAGAGCCAGTATTTGGGTTTCAGAACTGATGAATGTTCATTCAGAACGCAATAATCGACTGTGTCTCTACAAGGAACTCTAGAGGCGTGTGATCTCCCTCTGAGTCCTTGGGGTGAGCCGACGAGTCACGACGATATAACGCACAATTTCATCCCGTCTGTCTCGTCTTAACGTCCTCAGCACCCCAAATAACGTCAGGGTGGCCAAAGTCCTCAGTTCGGGTCCCCTGTGTCTCCCAATCCTCCGTCCGAGCTCATTCCCTGTGACACATCAGGAGCGCGGAGTGGTCTCGACTTCTTTTCTTGCTTGTTGTCTTTTCACGTTCTTGTCTTCTTTCTTACTTAGACTCTTTGCTTACTCTCCTGCATTCTCATTACTCGCTTATAGTTCACCATCTGTCGTTTCACCATCTTTCTTTCTTCTTTCCTACTTTTATGCTTGTGTTCTGAATTTCTGTCTTTTGTTTCTTGCTCCTACGTACTGCATTGCATAGTCGACTTCCCCGGCCTCCTCGCTGCTCGGAAGATTTGTTTGATACTAGACATATCGTTTCCTCTTTTTCTATTGTTTGTGACTTGACCCCTTGCTGTGCTTCCGCGACTACCTTCCCTTCCAGTGTCCACATCTGTAAATACCCCGTCCTTGTCTCGCTTTTGCTGCATGCTGGCTTTGTGCTTGCCATTCTTCGTATTTGATTGCCATCTCGGTTTTCCTTGAGTGTCGGAAGTTGGAACCGCTCCACTACCAATAGTTGCAGCCGTCTCAGACAGGACATATTACGGGGGTTTCCCAGTGGTGCCACAGTGTGAGACCGATCGCACAGGAGCGGAGTATCATCATGGAATCATGAATGCGATCGGCTTAGTGCAACATTACGAGCTAGTGATATATATACTATAGCTTCTTCTCATGGACAAGCCAGGCCAAGAAGATTGAATCCAGTTACACAGTGCATGTTCATTTGTGTTTTGT
This sequence comes from Claviceps purpurea, assembly GCA_029405325.1. Lineage (NCBI taxonomy): Eukaryota > Fungi > Ascomycota > Sordariomycetes > Hypocreales > Clavicipitaceae > Claviceps > Claviceps purpurea. Next base: position 3,318,929 of record CM055789.1, on the reverse strand, counting down.
TTACAAGCATACCTTTATTTCATTGTATGTTTCTTGATCCTTTCCCAACCGCTCACTTTTTCTGCTTTCCTCTCACTTTTATTTTTATCTTCTGTTGTTGTCGGATTATCGGACATGGGTCCCTAATACGCTGGGCGGTAATACAGGGCAGAAGTCACGTGAACACATACATCTACTTTGTAATTAGAATGGCCCCTGAACACAGGGAGAACACACACAGAACAACAGTGAACACATAAATCAATACAACAACACCCATCACCAAAACTACGTTAAATCTGACAATTAAGAGTCTCACTGCCTCTACTAAACATTTGAGAACATTTTCCGAACTATCGCCAAAATGTCGACATACACTGTCCCTACAAACGAAAAGCTTGTTGCGCCTTCGCGACAGCCGAGGATGTTTCTTGTGACGCCGATGGGTCGGCAGATACTACTGTCCAAGGGAGCAAGAGGGACGCCTCTTCCGCTCCGGATGGCGCACCATCGGCGAAACGAAACAAGCGGAAGCCAGCAGGCAAGGGACCTGCGAAAGCACATTCGACGTCACATGAGTTAAGGCCGACTCTCGCGAATAAGGCGAAAGCCCATTCGACGTCACATGAGTCAAGCCCAACTCTCGCGAATGAGTGCCCTGTCTGTGGGAGTGGTACGCATGACCTCGATTAGTGTTTGTACAAGAAACAAGCGGAAGCCAGCAGGAGTGGCCTGCGAAAGCACATTCGACGTTACATGAGTTCAGACCGACTCTCGCGAATGAGGCGAAAGCCCAGTCGACGTCACATGAGTCAAGACCAACTCTCGCGAATGAGTGCCCTGTCTGTGGGAGTGGTACGCATGACCTCGATCAGTGTTGGTACATCCACAAGGATCTAGCTCGGTTTCGTTCAGACAGAATCACCCAGACACTCATGGAGCGTCTACAGAAGTCCGACCCTACTTTCCGAAAATTGATACGGGACTCACGAGACAAACGAGCGAACTTGTCACTTGAAGGCCGGAAAGTTACGGTAGTTACTATGTGCATGGTTTTCAGACCACCCGCACGGTGACCTTGTATGGGCCGGGAACACTCAGATTTGGATATCCGGATATGGCTCAGTCGATTTGCATTTGACGAACGGAGAAAGCACGACCAGAATAACCCTTCACGATGTTGCCATTTGTCCAGACTTCCTCTGCAACTTAGTGTCTTTACGATGACTACGACAAACAGGAATCTGGGGGAAACGCAAAACGACCCTACCACCTTAAGAAAGCCGGATGGAACCATCATCGGAAGTGTTGCTGAGATCCATGACCAATGGGTTTTGGAACACAATTCAAGTCCTGCGTCCAATGCCGCCTTCCACACCAGCTCGAGCACGGCACGCGCACCTCAAAAAAAAAATAAAAAAAAAATAAAAAATAAAAAAAAAAACGACAGCGATAATATGGCATAAACGACTTGGCCATCCTGGCCCGGCTGCGGTTGAACACCTTGTCCAGCAAACTGAGGGGGTGCGTGTCAAGGGTATCACCACAGTAGAATGCAACGCGTGCGGTGAAGCCAAAGCCAGACGTAAAATACGTCGCGCACCTCGCATTAACGACGAAGGACCAGGGGAGAGACTGGCAATCGACTTTCACAGTTACGATCCGGACAGCATCACGAAAGAGAAAATTCAGATGCTGATCGTAGACAGGTTCTCAGGTTTTCAATGGGATATTTATTTCACGGACAATCGGATCGTAGCCTCGGTCATAACCGAGTTGACGATTTTTTTTCCTTTTCCTCAAGAATCACTTCAACATCACTGTCAAAGTCATTGAGTGTGACAATGAGATAACCATCGTCAAACCAAAAGTGAAAAATTGGTTAATTACAAAGGGAACCACAATTGAGCCTTCCGCCCCTGACACACAAGCGCAAAATGGAGGGGCAGAACGCTCAGGGGGTGTCAACAAGGAAAAGGCACGCGCGATGAGATTGGATGCTCATCTCCCGCCAAACCTGTGGCCGGAAATAACGAGGGCTGCGGTTTATTTGTTTAACAGAACTCCTAGGGTCATCGAAAACTGTCCCATGGGCAGCGGCGTTTATGGCGGGTACTCAAGCGGGCAATGTTGGACAATTTGAAGGAGACGGTGTTGATAAAGCACAGAAGAAAAGGCTGCTGGCTACAGGCATAGGGATCCACCGAAGCGAACTCCCGCCTCTACCAACTCAGAAGACCAACCTTGAAAAACATCCAATGGGCGCTCTTTCTAAACAAGCGGAACTTGATCACCTGGCGAGCCATCGTCAGATGAAATCTTGGACCGAGGTTTCCCACTCATCAGTCGAACGCAAGGGGTCTCAGATTTTGGATTGCATGTGGGTGTATACCTACAAGCTCAACAAGCACCACAATTACCTAATGTGCAAGGCCCGGCTGGTTGTGCGTGGAGATCAGCAACGACACATCTCATCGCAGGATACCTATGCGGCAACTCTAGCGAATCGATCGTTCCGCATGCTCATGTCCATTGCAGCGAAGTACAGTCTGGAACTGAAGCAATATGATGTGACGAACGCTTTCGTTCACGCGAGTATGGACCGCGACGTGTACATGATGATGCCCAATGGATACCAGAAGAGAGGGACGATCGTGAAACTTCAAAATGCCCTTTATGGCTTACGCATCTCACCTTTGCTGTGGCAGAAAGAGTTTACAACAACTCTCAAGACTTTGGGTTTCCAGACTGTGCCGCACGAACCGTGCTGCTTGATCAAGGGCGGCATTATCATTTTCTTCTATGTTGACGATATCATAGTCGCCTACCGAAAAGAAAACGCCAGTGAAGCTAACCGAGTGATCCAGCTCCTCAAGGAGAAATATACCATGACTGGCGGAGACGACCTGCAATGGTTCCTGGGAATGGAGGTAATCAGAGATCGACAGCATGGATTGCTGCGTCTCTCACAGGCCGCGTACATAGACAAGATTCACCAGCTGGCCGACAAAACTAATCTGCGACACGATACGCCCATGGCCGCAGTAGAGCTAAAGCCGTCGACGTCGTTATCATCACCATCTCAAATCAATAGATACCAGCGAAAGATCGGGTCACTCCTGTTTGCGGCCGTCACGACACGTCCGGACATAGCTTTTGCCACTTCGCGACTCTCACGATTTCTAACGAACCCCAGTGAAGAGCATCATGACGCGGCCGATCGCGTTCTTCTATATCTATCTGACACCAGATGGCTGGCATTGCAACTAGGAGGCGGAGATAAGCTTCAAATTGCGAGTGACGCATCGTTCGCTGACAATACCATGGACAGGAAGAGCTCGCAGCCTGTCGCAGGGCTATGCGATTAAGTTGTTTAACGGCCTTATAGCGTGGAGAGCAAGCAAACAGGACATGGTCACCACGTCTACGACCGAGGCAGAACTTCTGGCGCTGTCACAAGTCGCAAAAGAGGCCATGTTCACCGTTCGCCTGCTCAAGGAGCTGAAAATTCAACTGCCTTCGGATACCATTACCATCGATTGCGACAACACGCAGACGATCGGACTAGTACAAAGGAGATAGCAAAGCTTCAAACCAAGCTCAGACACGTCGATATCCATAATCACTGGCTAGGCAAGAGGTGTCAAGAGGGAATATCAGCGTGGAATACTTTGAATCGGCTGAGATGATTGCGGACGGTTTCACGAAGGTACTGCCGGTCAACAAGTGGCCGAAGTTCATTCAGCAAGTCGGACTGGTGGAAATTACGAAGCACGAAGTCAAGAACGACGCGCGGTTGGAGGAGATTCAGGACCAACTGGAGGACCTCACGCGTCATTAACGGGTTCCAGCTTGCATATGCTATCCAAGCTGAGGGGGTGTGTCGGATTATCGGACATGGGTCCCTAATACGCTGGGCGGTAATACAGGGCAGAAGTCACGTGAACACATACATCTACTTTGTAATTAGAATGGCCCCTGAACACAGGGAGAACACACACAGAACAACAGTGAACACATAAATCAATACAACAACACCCATCACCAAAACTACGTTAAATCTGACAGTTGTCTACTTATCGTGCATGCTCTTCAAAGGCTCAAATCTCATGCAGCGGCGTCTCGGGAGTTCGTATTGGAAATCTCGTGCGTGTAGATTCTAGAGCCATTTTTATTAGGAGCTTTCCCACAACTCGAAAGACTGTTACAGTGAATTATGCTTCGCGTGGCCAAGTAGTCTGGGTCCAATGTGCATCGGGCAGCCGCTATTATCTATACTCGGCAGCAAGTTCTGCGAGATGCACGCCAGCATGCGTGTTCAGAATGTTCATCTTTCTGTCATACTGGTCCATGACATCTTGCATAACCTCCAAGCCATGTCCGATCCTACATGGCTCTACGAACCCAGTGTGACGTTGCTTAGTCTCGGAGCCGTTTGCGAGAGGTTGTAACTTGTTATTCGAAAGGAGAGAAAGTGCTACGCGAATTGGAGTCGAACCTAAGAACATGCATTATGTTGGCAAAGATTACAGTCACAAGAATGATAGACCTACACTTGGACCTTGGCGACAGGTGTTCTTGCGGCGCTGGGACTTTTATTGCTCCGCCTTAGGCTTGACTGATCATTGATGAACTCCGGAAGCTGTTTCACGATCTCACTTGGGCACCAGCCACGGAGTTGAGGCATACAGCAGACATGCGGCCACCTCTAAAGTTCGAAGTAGTGGCTACTGCCCACTGACACGCTTGGAATATTATTGAATTGTGAGGGCTGAATATATCTTTCGTAAGGCGCTAGAGCGCTTGGTCGAAAAGGATGTTTCGCAGAGGCGGGCCGGCGGCCTGATATGCGTATCCTTGAGTTACCCCCGTAATATTAGAGCGGCTGATCATACAGCCATGCACCAGATTCAGCATTATTTAGGAGACTGCTGGGCGCTTGCTGGCAAAGAATGTTTCGCATATGCGGATCCTTGAGCGACCCCCGTAATACCAGAGGCAGAATACAGCCATGACCGGCTTCAGAATTATCTATGAGACTAATGACTGTGTTCACTGAAGTCGTCGTCACCTCGGCGGTAACTGGATATTACGGAAGTCACAAGTGATCGCCAAGTTCAACCGTACCCTCTGACCTCATTGTACCCTTGGATAAGGGTGTGACTCATGCGCATCGCACGACTTGTACACAGTTCTTCATCTAGGCCCCTAGGGCAAACAGTCAGCGAGGCGTGATCTCGCCGCTCGGTGGAGGAGGCGCAGCAAACCAGGAGCATCCATCAGATGCCAGTCACCTTCGATGCCATACCTGGTCATCCATTTCTCCAGACACGAATGCTCTCACGGAGGGCCAGGTCGAGGCCGTTGTCGCCGTTGACTCTAAGTCGTTTCTCCATCCCCTCGAACGAGATCTCGAAAAGCCGCGCGAATCCGCATAGTATACCCGGGAATGGTGAAAGTGGAAAAGCCCGCAGGACTGTGCAGTACTGATCTCGTTCCGAAAGGAAGAACCTCATGTACTGAAAGATGGGCCGGAGAACCGTGAAGAAGTTGCGTCGCTCTAGGATAAACCGTGACGATAGGACCGTGACGAACTGCTCCATACGAAACGACACCTCTTCTCTTCTGTAATTTTGTTGATCCATTCACTCTCCCGCGCAAAAGTTGTGGATGCTTGCGGCAGCTCTGGTGTCTGTTGACCATATACCACCCCTAGCGGCCGCTCGTGCTTGGCGCGCTGGGTCGGAGGGCGAGAGCGTCAACGCCTCAATTACGTAGTCCGTGCAGCATGTCTTCTGAAACATGCCGGCTTGCGAAGCGCTGAAGTCCGGGGCGCCTGTGCACGTCAAGAATTCGCTCGCTGCTCATGTCAGCCCTTTTAGTCTTCAAACCATAACGTCAGTGTATGTATGGTACGTACGGATGATACGCCGGCGCGTTCGAGCTAAGAAGCTCTCCTCCCCTTCCGATGAAATGTCCTCTTGGATATCACTTGCGTCGTCGAAGTAATGTTCGTCAGATGTGTATAACGAGGCAGACTCCATCGCTTAAGAAGTCGTCGTCGTCGTCTGTCTGGTATCGTTCCATTCTATCGACATGTCAGGATCGATAAAGATGGAAAAACAGGTAGTCTGTCCTTTCAATCCATGCAACAGAAAGCATTGGCACAATAAAAGAAAGGTGGCCAGGTTGAGACGGTTCCTTCGTTGGTGACTCGTTGAAACCGGGATTGTTGCGGAATCGCGCTTAGTTGCGGGGGTCGGGCTTCGTTGTCGGAATCATGGCGGATTGCGGGGTGCGTTCGCGCTTGCGCTTGAGGAGGGCACTGCAGTCACATTCCTTCGACAACTATCTGGCAAACAACATCATTCCATCAGCCATCAACACAATGAAACGAACTGATCGATCGATTTTAGCCTTCAAGTTTCGTTTTCCATCATCATTTTATTTGTGTCCCCTCGAATTCCACAACAAGGTCGTCTTTCGACACGGCGCAGCGATGGACGCCAACTTGGTAGGCCAGCCACTTTTCAGATCTTCGCCCTTCAACGACTAACGACGCTCGGATGGATTCAGGAACTTCAAATCGGACGGCGGCACAACAGCCTGCAGCAGACGCAAAACGTTTCTATGGTGCAGGGGCTCTGAGCGTCCTCTCCCCTAGTCAGGGCATTGATCAGAGGTACTTTACAAGCCTCATTGGCACCGACGTCACAGCTGCCGTCAACACGAGGCACAGAAAGCGGACAGCGGGTCAATTCTAGCATCAGAGCACAAGACCGCAAATGAAATTGGACGAAGCGCGAACGCTGGTGCCCTCGCTTCAATCTCTGACTTCTTCTGGCCTCCACCGCCCACTACTCCGTATGCTCGACTGCAATCAACGGTCCTTGCCCCAATGCCCCTGACATAGTTCCCATACGAACCAAACACTAACGTCCCGTAGACGGTGGATGCCGGAGCAGATTCTGAAAAACTTAATGTACGAAATCGACGAAGCGCCAGAGATGCAATCTTGACCCTACTTTGTTACTCCGTTAGGTACTCTTGAAAATCTCCTCTGTACCTGCCATGGCAGTCGCCTATGTTTACGAAGACGAGCATCGCCTTCTCGTCTTCGTTCCATTCCATTCGCGCCATGAGCCCTAAGCTAACCCTAAGCTTTATTGCTCGTCATTTCTGGAGCTTACTCTCGACGGCGTGACTATGCCGCTTCTTCTTTCCATCCGCAGAGGGGATTGGATCATGCGGCATGCCGACATGCAGTACAGATGCGATGAACTCTGGCGCTGAGCCCAACACCATGATCGCTAACGTGTGTTCAGGCTGTCGACGAAGACGACATTAGCCAATACCTTTCAGTTGCGAGTCCGTTCGACTATGTCGAAGGCACGATCTTCCGCGTCGCTCAAATTTTCAACCACGGTTTGTCGATACGAAACGGTGAACGACGACAATGATCGATGCGGTACGACGGCAATCGACGCGGAACCACGATCCATGCGATGCGATGCAAAATTTTGAAGCCCCGGTCGTTCAAGCACGTCGGTGTGGTGAACAGCAATAACTCCCAAGTCACGACGGCAAGCGCATAGTCCAATTCGTCCACGATACTCGACACGTTCGCCCTGTTCGAAAGACTTGTGTGCTACCGTTGCCTCGCCTTCAACTCCAAACCTTTTGAAAGCATTCTGTCACGCTGCTGAAGACCGGGCTTGGACGGTTTCCGCGTTCTCACCGAACTCCGGCGGCAAGGATGGGAGTTCTGTGACGTCGAATTTGCTGGTGACGATTGCATGCGTGTATCTTTTCTCCGTTCGTCCGCAACAGTCTGCATCCGGAGTACATAGTCGGTACATCAGTAGCGGCAGACGTCGAAGCAGCTGCACTTTTGCGCCGGCCTAAGTCTTTCGCCGGCTGAGATGTCGATGATCTCGCTCTGAGCGTCGCACGTGTTGACGCCTATCATGGATCGTTTGCCTGTCGATATCTGCAGTCCTTCCTCATTACTCATTGAGTTAACAAAACTTACTTGAACGCAGAACACTCGCCTGAATCCAACCCATTGAGCCTATCTGGAAGCAATTGAAGTATATGAGGAGTATGTGGCCTTGAGTCCGATCTTACTGGTGAGGTGATTTATTACCGCAGCTAAGCCAAATTATATTAAGGGAAAGCAGGGAAAGGCGATGAGGAAACACGTTGCTTTGTGCGTATTCACGTGGGTCAGGTTATACAAGAGATTACATACCTGCCTATAATTGAGTTGACCAGTTGCTGCGCATTCCTTTGTGCAAGAATCAAGAGTGACGTTATGTTGTATGTACATACAATTTTGGCGCACTGCGATTCCTCTTTCTTCGATTCGATAAAAGAAGAGAGACTGCCTGTGTCGGAATCGCTGTCCATAACCTCAGGCGCATAGTCTAGATTAGTAGATCGCTCGTGATAATCGAGAAGTTCGCTCTGTTCGGGCCTACGCTTGTGTGTTACGGGTGCCATATTTCCCAACCCTAGACCTTTCCAAAGCGTTCTGTCTCGCTGCTGAAGATCATGCTTGGATGGTTTAAGCTGTCTTGTCGGACTCCACGAGACCGGCGGCAACTTGCAAGATGGTACTTGGGAGTTCTGCGACGTCGGATTTGTGTTCTGGCGACGATTGCATGCGTGCAGTTTTTCTGCGTCCGCTCACAGCAGTCTGGGTGCGGCGTTGTCGGTACTTCAGAAACAGCGGTGGATGTCGATTGTCGAAATAGCTGCAGTTTTGTACTCGTCCGAGTGATACTAGCCAGCATCGTCAGCCCGCCCGGACAAGAGATGTTTCGTCTATCTCGCCACGTGTGCTCACTCTTGCTCTTTGCGCGTATTATCACCCACTCGAACAGCTTGTTAAGTTGTTTCCGACTTCATAGCCCCAAGAAGCGGTGGCGTGACGTTCCGGGCTGCCTCGAAGTGTCTATGTCATTCGCTGGCTAAGATAAATATGTCGCTTCGAACGACGCACATGTTGATGTCTATCCCGGATCATTTGCCCGCCGATGTTTCAGTCTGTTGTGAAACTGTTCTCAACAGTTCCCTATCCTTCATTTTTTTTGAGTTCTCCTACTTCACCCGTGTCCACTCCCTGCGCCTTTTGCCAGCTCATTGACATTCTCGGCAGAGTAGCCACCCAAGACAATCCAAAGCCTACTGCTGTGTCTGATAATCTGATTTGCGGCGTGCCTAGTGGGTGCCCGATGTCTTCTTCTGTTTTTTTGCTGCACAATGGTTGACAACTTCGCCGTCTCTCGCGATTCATTGTTGTCGCTCAACATGCGTATCATGAGGTATGTGTCTATGTACCTACGGAGTACACTCACGTCAAACTCACTCACCCGTAACCAAGATTTACGCAGACTGCCACGGCAAGGAATGCCGTGCGACTTTCGGACTACTTGAACTTCCATCGGTCTCAGTCTTGTTCTATAGTGCCATTATCATTGCTAGTTCATCGAGAAACACGTTTCGATCCAGCTAAGCTAACCGTTCTTAAACTTGAGAGATGATATTTTGGAGCCTCGCTATAGCTGACCGCCAGCAACGTTAACGCAGAAGAGTGGCAACATCCCGAGCTTTCTTGTGCACTTCACGTAGATACTTGCGCGCCAGTCAGATATTCCACTTGCCGTAGCGGTGTTCCCGGTGCATCGGCATCTTTTACCACCATCGACATGCGCAGCTGTCACGACCGCTGTCACGACCTCTCACTTCGACGCCAGACCATTCGCTCTCATCGGCGAAGTCATCGTCACACCTTGCGAGATTTTCGTTCCAAGCCCCAAATATTTGACATTGTCACATCATATTCAAGCCTAGCCCAGAAGCTCGCTACTCTACACACTCCGGCTCTAAGTACCGCACAAGTCCACATGTTCGGCATACGCGTAACGCTGCACATTTTAGCCGGAAGCTGCTTGCGCTGATTGGAATTGCCTTGTATCTGGCCCTCATCTCGTCACATCTTGTTATTAGAGAGCAGAAGAAGCTTCGACCCAATGAACTCAGTGCACACTGCAGTTCATCAGACCGGTAAGCATGTAAGAGTATTCACTCGTCTCTTTCATTCGCCCGTGGTCTTCATCATGAAGGGGGGCATCTGCGGGCTCTCAAATGGCTCGAGGTGGACGTTTTGGAGAATGGGAGACTGGCTAATTGAGATCCAAGCTTATTAGTAGCTTTCCCGCAACTCGAAAGGGTGAATTCTGCTTCGCTTGGCCAGATAGTCTGGGTTCTAATGTGCATTGGGCAGCCGCCATACTAGGCAGCAAGTTCTGCGAGACGCACACCAGCAAGCGTGTTCAAAATGTTTATCTTTCTCAGTTCTGCCATGCTGGTTCTGAGTTCAGGACATCTTGCAGGACCTCCAAGTCAGTGGCCACCTCCGATCCTACCTAGCTCTATCATCTATGAACCCAGTGTGACGAAGCTCAATCTCTGAGCCGTTTGCGAAAGATTGCTATTCGTAAGGGGAGGATGTGCTACGCGAGTTGGAGTCGAACCTACGAACATGTCAGCAAATATCGCAGTCGCAAAAATGATAGACCTACACTTGCTGTTCTTGCGGCGTGTTCTTTGCAACCCCTCCATACAGAGCTGAGCAGGATCTTGGGTCCATAAATTTCGGTATCTCGGGAGTTCGTATTGAGAATCTCGTGCTTGCATACTATAGAGCGTATTGGCTCATGAGGGCAGGTCACTTCTTTCGTAAGGCGTTGGGGCGCTTGCTGGCAAAAACGTTTCGCATATACGTAATACGTATACTTGACGACCCCCGTAACACCAGAGGAAGAGATACAGCCATGACCAGCTCGGATTTATCTATGAGACTAATGGCTGTGTTCTGACCGAAGTCGTCGTCATCTCGGCGGTAACTGGATGTTACGAAAGTGATCGCCAAGTTCAACCGTAGTCTCTGACCTAAGTGTACCCTTGGATGAGGGTATGAGCATCGCACAACTTATTCTGAGAACTCCGTATTCGATCGCGATCGGACACAGTTCTCCGTCTAGGGCGAACAGTTAGCGAGGCGTGATCTCGGTGGAGGAGACGCAACAAACCAGGAGCATCCATCAGATGTCAGTCACCTTCGATGCCATACTTGGTCATCCATTTCTCCAGACGCGTAATGCTCTCACATAGGGCCAGGTCGAGGCCGTTGTCGCCGTTGGCGGAGGACGAGCCTTCCAGTATAACCGATCGTAACGGTAGCCCAACGAGACTCCCCATGTCGAGGTGAAACTGGGGAAGTCATCGCCCGTCGAGCTCGTCGATCCATACTGCCACCGCCCGTAGTCCATGCAGCATGTCTCCTGGAACATGCCGAGCGCTTGCGAAGCGCTGAAGTCGGGGGCGGCTGTGCACGTCAAGAATTCGCTCGCTGCTGAGTGCTCATGTCAGCCCTTTAGTCTTTAAACCATAGCGTCAGTGTATAGTACGTACGGATGATCCGCCGGCGCGTTCGAGGTAAGAAGCTCTCCTCCCCTTCAGATGAAATTTCCTTTTCGTTATCGCTTGCGTCGTCGAGGTAAAGTTCGTCAGATGTGTATAACGAGGCAGACTCGTCGCTCAAGTTGTCGTCGTCGGCCGTCTCGTATCGTTCCATTCTATCGAGATGTCAGGATCTACAATGATGGCAAAAACAAGTACTCTGTACCTTTCAATCCTTTTGCAGATAGCGTTGGCACAAAGAACGAAAGATGGCCGGGTCGAGACGGTTCCTTCGTTGGTGACTCGTTGAATTTGCCGATTGATTGCGGAATCGCGCTTAGTTGCGGGGTCAGGCTGATGGCGGATTGCGGGGTGCGTTCACGCTTGCGCTTCATTGCGGGAATTCCTGCAGAGCCGCCGCATGTACATATGTACATATGTACGTATTATTCACCCGCACGACCATTGCAACTTTCTGCCACAGAAGTTTCAAAGAGGTGGGCCTGGCACGCACCACCAGCCACTGGCAGCCAGTCACTTCCTTCGACAAAAATCCGGCAAACAGCATCATTTTATCAACCAGCAACACAACGAACTGGTCGATCGGTTTTAGCTTTCAAGGATGCTTCAATCATCATTTCATTTGTGTTCCTTCCATTCCACAACAAGGTCGTCTTTCCACACGGCGCAGCGATGGACGCCAACTTGGTACACTCTTGATGACGACACTGCTGACGCCATGCCGAAAGCTCTGCCGAAGAACCTGACGATCTCAGCTTGTCATTTTTTTTTTCTGGAGCTTACTCTCGACGACTTGACTATGCCGCTTCCGATTTCCATCTGCAGAGACGATTGGATCATATGGCATGAACCCTGGCGCCTGAGCCCAACACAGTGATCGCTAACGTGTGTTCAGCCTGTCGACGAAGACGACATTAGCCAATATCTCTCAGTTGGGAGTCCGTTCGACTACGTCGAAGGCACGATCTTCCGCGGTTTTTCGATACAGAACGGTGAACGACGACAATCGATGCGGAACCACGATCGGTGCGATGCGATGCGATGCAAAATTTTGATGCTCCGGTCGTTCAAGCAAGTGGACGTGGTGAACATCGATAATCTCCACCTCCTCTCGGTAGCACGACGGCAAGCGCATAGTCCAAATCGTCCACGATAAACAAGAAGTTCGCCTCGTTCGAAAGACTTGTAAGCTACCGGTGCCTCGCTCTCAACTCCAAATCTTTCGAAAGCGTTCTATCCCACTGCTGAAGATAGGGCTTGGACGGGTTCCGCGATCTCACCGAATGCCTGGGTGGCGGCGAAGACGGGAGTTCTGTGACGTCGGATTTTTGTACTGGTGACGATTGCATGCGTGCATTTCTTCTCCGTTCGTCCGCAGCAGTCTGCATCCGGAGTAGTCGGTACTTCAGTAGCGGCACATGTCGAAGCAGCTGCACTTTTGCACCCGGCCTAAGTCTTTCGCCGGCTGAGATGTCGATGATGTCGCTCTGAGCGTCGCACGTGTTGACGCCTATCGTGGATCGTCTGCCTGTCGATATCTCCAGTCTTTCCTCATCCTTATTGAGTTGATAGAACAAACTTGAACGCAGCACACTCGCTTGAATTCAACCCCATTGAGCATATCTGGAAGCATGAGGAATATGTGGCCTTGAGGTATGATATTACTGGTGAGGTGAATTATTTCCGCAGGCTTTCCTTGAGGAGCCAATTTATATTAGTGCATATGTTTTGGATTAATCTCTTCTCATCAAGTTCCAAACCGCCCAATTGAGGCCCTCGTTACAATATGCAAGTGTCTTGCATCAGTAGGAGAAGGGTGTTGCATTAAGACATAATGTGGTGGATTGCAGCGAGGACATCTACGGTGCTGATTGAGGAGGCACCACAGGCTAGGCAGATAGGAACGAGGTGGTAAGTGACAGACTTCATTAGGTCATTTAGAATAGAATAAATTGAGCTGGTAAAAGTAAATGAGGAGACACCGCCGCCAAGCGTATTCCTACCACCTGTCAAAACAACGCTGACGCCTACGGTACTTGAGCGCGACCTAGTGTCTTTTTTACGCATAATCGTCTGCTAAAATTAGGCATCAAGTAGCTTTGCCATGCTTGAGGCGCCGTTCAATCGACCACGTAGAAATATGAGGCACGAGGCTCATTCGTGGTAATTTGGCAGTTTAGCCATTTGGCCGTTTGGCAGCTTGGCGGCGTTGTCGGGTTTGATGGGAGCGGAAAATCTTGTCGTAGACCGCTACTCCCACCATCGTCTTCGTTGAAAGTGAGCTCCTCAACGGGCGCGTACGGGGGCTGACTGCTGAATGAGGAGTCTCAGTTTGTATTCGTCAAAGGTCGGTGTGTAACTTGTGTGCGCTGAGGGTCGAGGTGATGGTCAAACTTCTGCGGTATATTACTATAGAATCGTCGCAAATTAGTTCAGCTTTACTGATAAGACCATACTTCTCTTCCCTCCTTCTCTCCTCTTCACTTCTTTGACAGCTACCATGAATACACAAGAGCATCCATGACCCGCTCAGAATTCTCTATAGGACTAATGGTTGTGTTCTGACTGAAGTCGTCGTCATCTCGGCGGTAACTGGATATTACGGAAGTAATCGCCAAATTCAACCGTAGCCTCTGACGTAAGTGTACCCTTGGATAAGGGTGTAAGCATCGCACGGCTTATTCGCTGGTATTGGTCGGAGAACTTCGTGAGTTCGTATTCGATCGAGATAGGAGACAGTCCTTCACCTAGAGCAAACAGTTAGCGAGGCCTGAACTCGGTGGATAAGGCGCAACAAACCTTGACCAGGAGCATCCATCAGATGCCAGTCATCTTCGATGTCATGCTTCGTCATCCAGTTCTTCATATTTGTGGCCGTCGGTCGCAGCTTCTTCGCCTGCCGTCAGAGGCGAGGATCGAACCGGGTGTTCTGCCCTGGGTGAAGGTCCATCATGCCACGAACACTTTCAGGGCCTGGCAGTATCGAAAAGGAGGAGGCCGTCCTACGCCCGTTATTCGTGAAGGAAGTAATTAGTTCGCGGCGATGATAAATACCTAGGAGAGACGTAGATTGAAGCCTCATGCACAGTGCCTGGGGAAAATCCAAAACTGTGAGAGGAAAGGCGGTAGTAGGTACCGAAACAACTTCCCGCGATGGCTTTGCGACGGCTCGAAGGTAAGGTCTCGCGATGGCTCAACGCTCTGGGGCTGATGAGGGAGGTGGGCGAGTAGGGATGGGCGAAGAAAAGTTGGGGACGGGTACATGTCATCTTATTATTACCCCTGGCAGTTGCGCCCTGCTTATGTTAGAGAATGTAAGGAGACGAGGCAGCAATGACGCCATGCGATGACGGGATAAAGGGGAAACAGCCAAAATTGTGGACGCGCTATCCTTGCCAATACCATGCAAGAAGCGCAATCATAACACCACCAATTCTTTATTTTCAGATGTGATTGAAATCTATAGACTGTCGCACATCTTGACGTTGTTTCGGCTTCTTTTTCCAATGTGTAGTTGTGAAGATAGTCGCGAGCTTAGGTAAATACATACCTACCTAGTGAGCCACCAACCACCGGCGGCGCTGCGAGAAGATCTGAATCGGCTTTGTGCGGTCGTAAATGGGAAGCAATGCAGCGAAAACTGTCATTCAAAGAAGCACATCGTCTGTGACTGTCCTAGTGTGAGTTGGGGGAGGATGCCGAGAAATTGACACAGGTAACACGTGAAGCTCGATTTTGTTTTTCTGCCGATGATACCTCCAGATGATGCGCTCCGACCGATCTTCAATCCCGTCGCAATCGATCAATATACGAGTTACGATCTTCCGGACGCCTCATGAGAACTTTTACAATGCGGGTTGTGCATTTGATCATACAAGAGAAAACTAAAACGAGGTTTGATTGAATGCATCAAGTTATTTGGCGTGGTATAACTATTCGCCCATAGTATCGCGACTCCAGTCACCCACCCTAAACCATCTCACAGCAAAAAGGTTACAGCCACCTCAGTTACTCGTGCATCCTTAATGTGTAGATGTTTTATACGTTATGTGAAAGCTATGGCTTTCGTCTTTAATACTGAGTATATTTTGTGAACTGTGCGAGTGCAGCCATCCAGTTATGGAGTGAAGAGTAAATCAATGCATCAGTTAGTCCGATGTCAACGCTCTCTCTCCTATCATTTTCTCTTTAACTTGTCAGGTTTCACGGGTGAGCCGCATCTAGAACGAGCTTCGGCAATGTCTACTGTGTCATTTGAAAGCTGCGAATTTTCTCTTCAACATGACGTTATTTTTATCAATGCGCAAATGCATGCGTCAATTCACAATGCGAATTTGATTATCTGATATGCTGTCAATGGTCATTGACTCACTGCAGCCTCTTTCTCCTTATATTCTCTGACGTAATAAGCAGGCGGCCCTAGAACACGTAGGACTCCTTATTGGACTGACGGTCGGAGGGCGGCAGGCGCAACCAATCACACTGGTTATATCTGCTGCAGATCGCCCGAGGTTGCAGAGGTCTCCTCAGTGTCAGAAAAGATTCAACAGATCAGTTGCAACTTGCCTCCAGCACCTGACCCGCGCATCGATCTTGCTGTGTTTTCGCTTCCTCCATCTCAGCGCTTTTTATTGCTGCAATGCGAGCGAATCGCCTTGGATCGCCTTGTTGGCGTCACTCGTATGGAAGACAATCAATTGGCTAGATGCAAAAAAAAAATCGGTAGGTTCGCTGCAGCCACTCGCACAGTTTTCCCATGAGCAATTACATCACTGATTCACTCGCAACGAACGTGCATCACCATGAAGATCAAATGATCTGTCCCGACTCCCAATCATCGAACCGGCCACTGCATGATGCATTCCATCGTGCGTTTGAACCTAATCAATCGCGGCGCCGCCCGCACATTCTCCAACCATCGGTACCTGTCACTTGGGACTGTAGGCTGTCAGGCTGTTCTTCGGAGTGTATGGCGATTCTTCTCCCGCGCCGATGCGAAGTCTGCGAATCTTTGGAGCCGATCTATTCGTCGCCCCGTCGTCTTCTTCACACGTTCTTCCCAACATGTTGTCCTACGCCGTCAACACTCTGGCTGTACCGATTCTACTCTTTATCGTCCTCGTCTTCGTCATCCCGGACTTGCTCTCCCCAGTGCTGTTTGATCGTCACCATCGGCTGCGGCGCCTTCGCCCGACTGTGCGCAATCGCCGTTCTTTGATGCCCTCTTCAAACCAGCTGTCTGAAGCTTGGCCTTGCCTGTATATTTATTTTTTTATGGTACGGCACATATGTCGTTGAATTGCTACGGTTTGCGCATAACTATGTCGCCTATCTGTTTGTCGCATTCAATTGACTTGGTTGCGATGCGAAATTATAGGCTCTAGCCCTAGGCCGAGTCTAGCTGGACAGTTTGCGTGTAACTATAATAATAAGATAACGATCAGGAAGCTGCGTGACACCGTTTCTCTCGGAGTCCGCGACAAATTCATAGGAAATGGAATCTGGGACGTCCTGCCAACGACAGCTGCCGCGGCCACAGACTCAGGCTTTGTCCTTGTTACAACGGCCGAACAACGCGGTCTAACATAAATTCCAGCCTTCACATTCATGTCACCTTCACATCAATGCCACCGTTCTCATCGCCGTCGCTGTCGCGGTCGCGGTCGCGGCGAGAGCTGTGCACATCGCTTGCAATTCAGTGACTCTCTCGCCCACGAAGAACTTCCCCGGTCTCCGGCAGGCCTACATGCGGCTCACGCCACCCCAATAAAGCAACTAAAGACCCTCTCTCTCCCTCTCTCTGCATCGATGTTGGCGTAGTGAACAAACATATATTTTGGCGCACTGGGATTCTTCTTCGATAAAAGAAGAGAGACTGCTGGTGTCGGACTCGCTGTCCATGGCACACTGCCACATGACTGGATGCACCAATGCCGTACGTGTGTGGCCCCACACACACACTCGTTGGCTGCAGCCGTCAATAACATTGCAGGATAAAGGGTGTCCCCCCCCTTTTTTTGTTATCCCTCTTGCCTCACTTCCTAGCTCGAACAGACACGACGAATTAACTATACTTTGGTCACGAATGCATGCATTGACGTTCATTTGGTTACCTTGTTTATCCCAACTATCGTCATTTTCATCGTCGTCCTCTTCTTCGGACATCCGACAAGAAGGTCTGTCCCAACCCTCTTGATTCCAGGCTGCATAGGCCACTTGACTTGCGCTTGTGGAGGCCGATATCAATTCTTTTCTGCGTCGAAGCGAGTTGAAGAATTCTTGGAGCCTGGCCTGCGCCAACACGTTGCTGCCTCGCCGTCATCATCGCCTTGGCTGTAACTGTTCTCCTCCCCTTCGTTCTCGTCTTGTCGTTCTCGTCTTGTCGTTCTCGTCTTGTCGTTCTCGTCTTGTCGTTCTCGTCTTGTCGTCTTCAAGCTGCTGTCTTCCAATCGTCACCATCGGCTGCAGCACCCTCGTCTGGCTGTGCGCCATCAGGGCCTTTCTTTGATGCCCTCTTTCAGGCGTCGAGAATTCGGCCTTTCTTTTTTACGGTATGCCCCGTTCCTGCAGCGAGGGCACTTGACGTGGTGATGAAAATCATAATCGCTAATTACGCCACTGCTTGTTCATCATTATTGTCATTGGGATGAAAACTTTGGCTGATCAGGTCGAGTGCGTGGTCATTTCTCCGATTGGGCAAATTTGACTGTGCGGTCGTCCTTTCCGCCACCTCCTGTGTCACGCCCTGGAGACATTCCATCCTGAGTCCGCCAATTTCCCAACCATGGCTTCGAGACGGTGGCTTCGGGACGGTATCGTGTGGTGATCACCATCATCGGCGTCTCTCCTCCTGTGTCACGCCCTGGAGACATTCCATCCTGAGTCCGCCAATTTCCCAACCATGGCTTCGAGACCATCATCGGCGTCTCTCCTCCTGTGTCACGCCCTGGAGACATTCCATCCTGAGTCCGCCAATTTCCCAACCATGGCTTCGAGACGGTATCGTGTGGTGATCATCATCATCGGCGTCTCTCCTCCTGTGTCACGCCCTGGAGACATTCCATCCTGAGTCCGCCAATTTCCCAACCATGGCTTCGAGACGGTATCGTGTGGTGATCACCATCATCGGCGTCTCTCCTCCTGTGTCACGCCCTGGAGACATTCCATCCTGAGTCCGCCAATTTCCCAACCATGGCTTCGAGACGGTATCGTGTGGTGATCACCATCATCGGCGTCTCTCCTCCTGTGTCACGCCCTGGAGACATTCCATCCTGAGTCCGCCAATTTCCCAACCATGGCTTCGAGACGGTATCGTGTGGTGATCATCATCATCGGCGTCTCTCCTCCTGTGTCACGCCCTGGAGACATTCCATCCTGAGTCCGCCAATTTCCCAACCATGGCTTCGAGACGGTATCGTGTGGTGATCACCATCATCGGCGTCTCTCCTCCTGTGTCACGCCCTGGAGACATTCCATCCTGAGTCCGCCAATTTCCCAACCATGGCTTCGAGACGGTATCGTGTGGTGATCACCATCATCGGCGTCTCTCCTCCTGTGTCACGCCCTGGAGACATTCCATCCTGAGTCCGCCAATTTCCCAACCATGGCTTCGAGACGGTATCGTGTGGTGATCATCATCATCGGCGTCTCTCCTCCTGTGTCACGCCCTGGAGACATTCCATCCTGAGTCCGCCAATTTCCCAACCATGGCTTCGAGACGGTATCGTGTGGTGATCACCATCATCGGCGTCTCTCCTCCTGTGTCACGCCCTGGAGACATTCCATCCTGAGTCCGCCAATTTCCCAACCATGGCTTCGAGACGGTATCGTGTGGTGATCACCATCATCGGCGTCTCTCCTCCTGTGTCACGCCCTGGAGACATTCCATCCTGAGTCCGCCAATTTCCCAACCATGGCTTCGAGACGGTATCGTGTGGTGATCATCATCATCGGCGTCTCTCCTCCTGTGTCACGCCCTGGAGACATTCCATCCTGAGTCCGCCAATTTCCCAACCATGGCTTCGAGACGGTATCGTGTGGTGATCACCATCATCGGCGTCTCTCCTCCTGTGTCACGCCCTGGAGACATTCCATCCTGAGTCCGCCAATTTCCCAACCATGGCTTCGAGACGGTGGCTTCGGGACGGTATCGTGTGGTGATCACCATCATCGGCGTCTCTCCTCCTGTGTCACGCCCTGGAGACATTCCATCCTGAGTCCGCCAATTTCCCAACCATGGCTTCGAGACCATCATCGGCGTCTCTCCTCCTGTGTCACGCCCTGGAGACATTCCATCCTGAGTCCGCCAATTTCCCAACCATGGCTTCGAGACGGTATCGTGTGGTGATCATCATCATCGGCGTCTCTCCTCCTGTGTCACGCCCTGGAGACATTCCATCCTGAGTCCGCCAATTTCCCAACCATGGCTTCGAGACCATCATCGGCGTCTCTCCTCCTGTGTCACGCCCTGGAGACATTCCATCCTGAGTCCGCCAATTTCCCAACCATGGCTTCGAGACCATCATCGGCATCTCTCCTCCTGTGTCACGCCCTGGAGACATTCCATCCTGAGTCCGCCAATTTCCAAACCATGGCTTCGGGACGGTATCGTGTCCCCCTCCCCCTCCCCCCTCCACCGAAATCCTAGGCCTAGCCCGAGTCCATCGCGCCCGTTTGCGCCAAACTATCCTCCGTTTGCATCAAAAAGCTTTTGCGGTAGATTGTCTGCCTCGCAGCAATAACAGTAATACTTGGAGTCGGAATTGGACTGTCGATGAACTGCTTCACCGAAACGCCAGACTGGGGAGGACCTCGCCGCATACTTCCCTGCAACATCGACCTTTACTCTCACAAACATGTCGTCCTGGTAACAAAACGAACGCTCTTGGTTCGAAAGCCTAGGCTTCCGTACGCAAGAATTGATCGAACGCGGGGCGAGATAGACGTCGTAGACGTCGCCTATCAGCTTGGCGGCCTTGGCCTTGCCCTTGCCCTTCTCACTGGCGGTTGGCGGCGGCGGAGAAGACAGCTGGAGGCACGAAGAGAGACTGGATGACGTGTCCTGGGAGGAAGACGCTTCTGGCTGACCTGTCATCCGGGCAGGTCTATTAAGGAATTCTTCCATGAATCGGGAGGAAGCCATTTCAAAGAAAAAGAAGCTGAGAGTAACGGAACTTCGTAATGAAGGATGATTGAGTCGACGAAAAAGGTTTGGGAGCAAGACTAACGGTCGATTATCAGATTGGGAATCTTGTTGAGCTTCTACATAATCCGGAAGGGCAGGAGGCGACTTGTATATGTATGCAGAATGGAAGATCGTCTCAAACCACGCGGCGCGCATCGCGACGAGCCCAGTGCCACTGCTCATGAGTCAGACCCTTGTGTTTCCCAGCCTCTCAACGCGACCTCCCTCGCGCGTGTTTGCAAGGGCTCGTACCCACTATCCAAACTTCGGTTGGTCGAAATTCGCGCTAGGTTAAATTAGACTTGGGATCGTTGGGTGACTAACACATTTATTAGGCCCCGTTCGCGCCCCTTTTTGGAGCAGGAATTGGAGCAGGAATTTTGTGCCAAAGTGACATGTGCAGCCAAGCCGCTAGTCGATGTACTGTGGATATCGACGGGGGTTAGTGTGGATATCGACGAAGTGACCGAGGTACATCGTAGAGACGTTTTTCCGGGCCCGAAACGACGGGAACGACTGCAGGATTGAATCTTCGTACATAGTAAAATCGTCGACGATCTGATTCAGCAACAGCTACCTAGAGGTTGACGGCGAGTCTACCCAACGCAACGGAAATGGCAACGCCGACGCCGAGACCGCGGAACCCGATATATCTGTGCGTCCGCAGCCTAATATCCCGCCTGCGACCTAGCCGCCGTCTGCCTCGCGGTCTGCGAGGTCATCGAAAACACCAAGGATTTATGGCCAGTGGACTTCCAGTAGACTTCCAGTGGACTTCCAGTAGACTTCCAGTGGACTTCCAGTAGACTTCCAGTGGACTTCCAGTAGACTTCCAGTGGACTTCCAGTAGACTTCCAGTGGACTTCCAGTGGACATCCAGTAGACTTCCAGTGGACTCCCAGTGGACTTGCCAGTGGCACCCATTTTGGTGGTGGTCAGAGGCGTGGTTTCGGCCGCAAATGGGCACGTTTTTTCGAGGGAGCAGCGCTGGACCACCTCGGAGGCTGGAGCAGGATCTCCCATACAAATCCTGCTCCTGGAGCAGAAAATCGCGATAGTAAGACCCCTGCAAGACCCTTGTCTAGCGCGGTACTTCGTCTGACAGGGGTAAAATCGGTGGGTCTACGAGATGTGCATTTTATGCATTTCGGAGGTGCTAGATTGGGTATAGCTTCCTTTTTGTGCAAAAATCCTGCTCCAAATCCTGCTCCAAAAAAGGGCGCGAACGGGGCCTTAGCCTGTATTTAGAGGTATCTTGGCCTTGCTGCCGCTGCCACATGTTCGGTCGTCTTCAGACTTCCCGTGCGACGCAATCCACTTCTTGCGCAATCATGGTTCGCACACTCCCGATATCACTGATTCACCTCCATAGAACTTAGAAATAGAGATGTCAAACGAAATAAGAAAACATCCAAACTAATTCGATGAATATTTTGAAGCTTCTCACAGCATGGTGAAATAGTATGAAATTCGAAACTATCCGAAATAACGCGTGTCACGAGCTGCACGGGCCGTATTCTT
Organism: Claviceps purpurea; assembly: GCA_029405325.1. Lineage (NCBI taxonomy): Eukaryota > Fungi > Ascomycota > Sordariomycetes > Hypocreales > Clavicipitaceae > Claviceps > Claviceps purpurea. The sequence goes on along the minus strand of CM055789.1, from coordinate 3,296,758 downwards.
GTGAAATCGTTGCAGTAACCAATGACCATTGTTCGCACAACTGCGATGATTGAGTATAGAACTTCTGAACTAGAAATGTCACAGGATAGTTTATTAGTTCTCACAGCATGGTGGAATGTAGTATTAAATTTGGAACTATTAGATAACACGTGTCACGAGCTGCACGAAACATATTCCTGTGCTGCTGCTGTTGTTGTTGTTGTTGTTGTTGTAAACATTGTTCACACAACCGCAATGCTATGTGTATGAGGGTAGAAATGTCAAACGAAACAGGAAATTATCCAATCGAACTGAATGAATATTTCAGAGGTTCTCACAGCACGGTGAAATGTAGTATGAGATTCAAAATTATAAGATACAGCATATCACGGGCTACACAGGACTCATTCTTATTCTACAATGTGTATAATGATGTCTTTGATCATCCATATACTATATAGGGTAGTATCTTGTGTCCGTCATTCGACCGTCAGCGTCGAGCGAACAATCAAGAGGAAGTCAATACAGATTGTCTACCTTGCAGGAAAAGCTGGGGAAAGATGTTCCGAACCTAATTGGCTTAGCACCCTAGTCCCCCTACCGTCAGGTACCTACGCGATGTTAGGCGATACATAATACATACGGGGTATGTAGTATGTATGTATGTACTGCACAGCAAAACTAGGTACATACGGAGTACGGAGTACATAGCGCGCTAATCCTCTTTTGCACTTTCCGCGAGTCTAAATTCTGCAAAGCACTGCATGGCTAATTGACGTTGCACCCTTGAGCGCGCCGTCCCCGTTTGCACTCTACGCGTCGACGCGAGCTCAAGCCTGCAAATCTGTCGGCGTCTGACGTTTCTACAATCTTTGAGATTCAAGGTGCATAGCTAGTTCGTCTTGCGCTCTCGAATGCGTCATATTCTCGAGTCATTGAGAGGCTCCAAATCCACAATGTCACCGCTTCAACTGCCATCTGCCGGCGTCTGGCGTGACTTCAACCTCTGAAGATAGTTCTGGATGCATGGTTAAATGACTTTGCACCCTTGAGCGCGCCATCCCCGTTTGCACTCCACGCGTCGACGCGGGCTCAAGCCTGCAAATCTGTCGGCGTCTGACGTTTCTACAATCTTTGAGATTCAAGGTGCATGGCTAGTTCGTCTTGCGCTCTCGAATGCGTCATATTCTCGAGTCATTGAGAGGCTTCAAATCCACAATGTCACCGCTTCAACTGCCATCTGCCGGCGTCTGGCGTGACTTCAACCTCTGAAGATAGTTCTGGATGCATGGTTAAATAACGTTGCACCCTTGAGCGCGCCATCCCCGTTTGCACTCTACGCGTCGACGCGGGCTCAAGCCTGCAAATCTGTCGGCGTCTGACGTTTCAACAATCTTTGAGATTCTAGGTGCATGGCTAGTTCGCCTTGCGCTCTCGAACGCGTCATATTCTCGACTGATTGAGACGCTTCGAATCCACAATGTCGCCGCTTCAACTGCCATCTGCCGGCGTCTGGCGTGACTTCAATCTTTGAGGCTCTAGATGCATGGCTAATTGGCTTTACGCTCTCGAATGCGTCATATTCTCGACTGATTGAGACGCTTCAAATCCACAATGTCGCCGCTTGAACTGCCGTCTGCCGGCGTATGGCGTGTTTACAATCTTTGAAGTTCCAGATTCATGGTTAAATGACGTTGCACGGTGCACCCTCGAGCGTGCTGTCCCCTTTTGCTTTCTTCGCGAGCTCAAGTCCCTTCAAGTCTGTCGGCGTCTGACGTGCCTACAATCTATGAGGCTCTACCTAAATGCATGGCTAATTGGCTTGCGCTCTCGAATGCGTCATATTATCGAGTCATTGAGAGGCTTCAAATCCACAATGTCGTCGCCGCTTCAACTGCCGTCTGCCGGCGTCTGGCGTGACTTCAATCTTTGAGGCTCTAGATGCATGGCTAATTGGCTTTGCGCTCTCGAATGCGTCATATTCTCGACTGATTGAGAAGCTTCAAATCCACAATGTCGTCGCTTCAACTGCCGTCTGCCCAGTGCCGGCGTATGACGTGTCTACAATCTTTGAAGTTCTAGATTCATGGTTAAATGACGTTGCACGGTGCACCCTCGAACGTGCTGTCCCCTTTTGCTTTCTTCGCGAGCTCAAGTCCCTTCAAGTCTGTCGGCGTCTGACGTGCCTATAATCTATGAGGCTCTACCTAAATGCATGGCTAATTGGCTTTGCGCTTTCGAATGCTTCATATCTCAAGTGATTGAGAGGCTTCAAATCCACGATGTCGCCGCTTCAACTGCCGTCTGCCGGCGTCTGGCGTGACATCAATCTTTGAAGATCTGTCGACTTTGCAGCAAAGGCCAAACGGCCAACACGTTTTTTCGAACGCGGTGTCTTTGAAGTGATTTGAAACTTCAATTCACAACCTCACGAGTCACGCCTCCAAGTGTCACATCTGTCAGCATGTCATCTGGCGTGTCATCAATTCTGGAAGATCCAACTTCGAACTCAAGCCACTGACCTACTTCATCAGGTGTCAAGACTTGGGAGTTCAAAATAGGGCGACGACAGAGGGCAGAATATCGAGAAGACGCGGGTTTCAGCGCTTCATGTCTTGATTTCTGCCTTTACATACGGAGTGCTGTGGTGCGAGGCCATTGTATTGGGACCACGCAAGCTGTCATTGTTGGGAGTGGCCGCTCTCTCGGGAGTCGTGCCTCCGCTCCAATCTCTGACTCCTTCTTTGTTTTCGGTATTGTTACTTGACCCTCCCCTAGGTAAAACCCCTGCACTTCCATACTAATGCGGCCTAGCGCGGGACATATTCAGCAATCCCGACTGGCCAGATTGGGCTTAGCACGGGAGTCCCTTCAAGTCACCGGGGCCAAGTCCCAAAGTCCCGCGAGCAACTCAAGACGTCCCAATCCCGTCCCCGACAGCATTGTCCCGTCCCGATTGCGAACACTGCTTCTGAGGGATGGTCTCCCTTCTCTGGTATATGAGACCATACCTCTGCCACTTGCCTTCTCCCGTTTCTCTTTTCCATAACTTCCATGGAAATATTGTTCATGTCAGCCAACCCTGCGTATACGCATCCCTTGCGAGTTTGTCCCAACACGGGGTGGCGATTGTATGCGTGGTGGCGCTTGTATGCGGGGTGGCGCTTGTATGCGGGTGGCGCTTGTATGCGGGGTGGCGCTTGTATGCAGGGTGGCGCTTGTATGCGGAATGGCGTTCGATCGCGGGATGGCGCGCGATTGCGGGGTGGCTTTCGATTGCGGGTGGCGTTCGATCGCGGGATGGCGCGTGATTGCGGGGTGGCTTTCGATTGCGGGATGGCGCGCGATTGCGGGTGGCGTTCGATTGCGGGATGTGTTCGCTTGCGCTTCGTTGGCGGGGATTCCGCAAAGCCGTCCTCCCATTGGCCTCAAATTGTCTTGCCTCCATGGCATCGCACGCCGGCGTAGCGTCGCCGTCAATTGCACGATCGCAATGCACCTCAATTGCAGATGCAGCCGAATATGTAGATACTGTTGTCGTAAGCGTCAATTCCGAGGTCGCGCTCAACAATCGTCATTCGCCTTGCTGCAGCAGTGGGCATTGCGGCGAAGAGTTGGTGCAAATTCAATTAAGAGGAACCTAGGTACATAGCCGCGACCCACCTGTTTTCCAATCTGGCCAATGAGTATCGCGGTCGCGCCAGACTATCGGTACCTGCTCATCGGCCTGCGCGACCATATAATCCGAAGTCACTCGCTTGCAACTTTCTGCCGCAGAAGTTGCAAAAAGTGGGCCGATAACACGGCCACACCGCACGCTCCCCAGCCTCTTTCCTTCGACAACAATCCGGCAAACAGCATCATTTCATCAACCATCGACACAACGAACTGATCGTCCGATTTTGGCTTCAAGACATCGTTTTCTATCATCACGTTATTTGTGTTCCTTACATCGAATTCCACAACGAGGTGGTCTTTCCACACGGCGCAGCGATGGACGCAAACTTTCTTCGCCCTTCAACGACGCTCGGATCGATTCAGGAACTTCAAATCGGACAGAGGCACACAGCCCGCAGCAGACGCAAAAGACCGCCAGTAAAATTGGGCGAAGCGCGAACGCTGGTGCCCTCGTTTCAATCTCTGACTTCTTTCGGCCTGCACCGCCCACTATGCTCGACTGCAATCAATGGTCCTTGCCCCAATGCCCCTGACATAGTTCCCACGCGAACCAAACACTAACGTCTCGTAGACGGTAAAGTCCGAAAGCGGTGTCGAAAAAACGCAATGTACGAAATCGACGAATACTCGCAGACACTCTTTATGAAGACACTGCCGACGCCATGCCGAAAGCTCTGCCGAAAGCTCTGCCGACGCCATGCCGAAGAACCTGACGATCTCAATGATCTCATTTCGATCGAACCTTGTAGAAAGGAAGATACTATAACCAGCAAAGAGATTCGCTCTTTACGGAAACACGCTGTCAGGGCCCGGAGAGAACTGCGGCACAACGCTCGATGTCATGGGTATTCCCATTGTTACGATGCCATTGATCAGCTTCCTTAGAGGCTTTGCAATCTTTCAGATCTGGTCAAGCCGGCACAGCCATCGATTGCACCTCTTGATAGCGCCAGGAATGCATTCATGACCCGACTCATAACTTCGTAGGTACCCTTGAAAATTTCCTCTGTACCCGCCATACCAGTCGCCTATCGTCTATGTTGACGAAGTCAAGCATCGCCTTCTCGTCTACGTTCCATTCCCGCCACGAAACCTATGCGTATCGCTCTCTTTCTTGCTTATTTTTTTTTTCTGGCGCTTACTCTCGACGACGTGACCATGCCGCTTCTGCTTTCCATCCGCGGAGGCGATCAGATCGTAATAATCGTATGGCATGCCGACATGCAGTACAAGTGAGATGAACCCTGACAACTAGCCCAACGCCGTGATCGCTAACGTGTGTTCAGCCTGTCGACGAAGACAACCTTAGCCAAGATCTCTCATTTGCGAGTCCGTTAGACTGCGTGGTAGGCACGCTGTTTTGCGTCGCTCAAATTTCCGACCACGGTTTGTCGATACGGACCGGTAAACGAGTTACGAAGGCAATGATCTAAGCGGTACGACGACAATCGATGCCGAACCACGATGCGATGCGAAATCTTGATGACTCGGTCCTTCAAGCAAGCGGGTGTGGTGAACAGCAATAACTCCCACCTCCTCTTGGTAGCACCACGGCAAGCGCAAGGTCCAAATCGTCCACGTTACTCCAGAAGTTCGCCTGTTAGAAGGACTTGCGTGCTACCGGTGCCTCGCTTTCAATTCCAAACCTTTCAAATGCATTCTGTCCCGCTGCTGAAGATCGGGCTTGGACGGTTTCCGTGTTCTCGTCGGACTGCACGGGGTCGGCGGCAAAGCCGAGGGTTCTGCGACGTCGGATTTGTGTATTGGTGACGATTGCATGCGTATATTTCTTCTCTGTTCGTCCGCATCAGTCTGCGTACAGAGTTGTTGGTACTTCAGTAACAGCGGTAGACGTCGAAGCAGCCGCAACTTTGACTCACTCGGTCTACATCTTTCGCCGGCTGGGTTGTTGATGATGTTGCTCTGAGCGTCGCACCTGTCGACGCCTATCGCGGATCATTTGCCTGAACTACATCCGCTCGACGGCGACAAGCTGACAAGTGACTGTATCGGTGGCGGTGCACACTCAGAGGGTCGGTTCTATGGTGCCATGCCGCATGCGATTCAGTCCAACTATTCCCAAACTCGTTCGTGCAATGCCTGTCGGAACGATGAACTTCGTGGAACAACGACGACCATCGATGCTTCGATGCGAAGGACGACAATAGATTCGGAACGGCGACGATCGATGAGATGCGAAATTTTGATGCCTCGGTCGTTCAAGCAAGCGGGTGTGGTGAACAGCAATGATTCCCACCGCCTCTAGGTAGCACGACGGCAAGCGCATAGTCCAAATCGTCTACGATACTCAATAACTTCGCCCTGTTCGGGAGACTTGTGTCCCACCGGTGCCGTATTTTCCAACCCAGTTTCGAAAGCACTTTCCCACTGCTGAAAATCGGGATTGGACGTTTCGGCATTATCATCGAACTCCCCGGGATCGGCAGCTCCAACCCAGTTTCGAAAGCACTTTCCCACTGCTGAAAATCGGGATTGGACGTTTCGGCATTATCATCGAACTCCCCGGGATCGGCAGCAAAGTCGGGACTCGGGAGTTCTGTCACGTCGGATTTGTGTTTCTCTTCTCCGTTCGTCAGCAGCAGTCTGCATCCGGAGTAGTCGGTACTTCAGTAGCGGCAGACCTCGAAGCAGCTGCACTTTTGCACTCGGTCTATATCTTTCGCCGGCTGAGTTGTTGATTGATGATGTTGCTCTGAGCATCGCACCGGTTAACGCCTATCGCGGATCATTTGCCTGCCGATATTTCCAGCGGTTCCTCGTCCTTCATCTCGAGCTCTGTGTCATCTCCCTCAGCCTTTTTGCCAGCTCATCATCGACAAATCACCACCCAAAACAATCCAAAGTCGACCGCTGTGTCTAAACTACGGTGTGCCCCGTGAGTGCTCGATGTCTTCTCCTGTCATCTGCCGCAAAAATAGTTGTCAACCTGGCCATCTCTCCCGATCCATTGTTGTCGCCCCATACACGCATGTAGACTCTATCCAAACACCACCCGTCGCCAGTATTACGCAGAGGGCCACAGGCCCGCAGCAAGGAATGCTGTATGACTTTTGGAATGTTCGAATTCCCCATGAGTCTGAGTCTTGTTCAAGAATGCCACTATCATCGCAAATCTGTGACCTGTCTAGAAGAAAAACGTTCCGATCCCGGATATAGGCCGTCCCTGAAAGTTGAACCTGAGATTGAACTTGAGAGATAATACTTCGGAGCCTCGCCATCGCTGACCGCCAGCAACGTAAACACAGAAGAGTAGGAACATTCCGAAAGTTCTTGTGCGCAATTCAGACATGCCACTTGCCGTCGCGGTGTATCCTTTTACCGTTCCTCGACATGCGCAGCGATGCGCTGCCGTCACGTCCTCCCACTTCGACGCCAGGCGGCCCAGGCCATTAACGTGTCTCGACAAAGTCAGTCACACTCTGCGGGATTACGGCTTGTCGAGATTCGACATGAACTGACTGAATCAGTTCGCCCCTTTGAGTTTCTCCCAGAAGAAAAGTCTTGTCGTAGACCGCTTTCCCACAAGTTTACCGTCAGAGTGACTAGGCACATGGTGGAACGATTGACTCTGGCGACGCTTCACTTGATGGTGCCTGATGCGCCCAGGAATATATTTTTCACCAACCATCTCCTTGATGGATTGGACCGAGAACCCGCGAGTTGACGAATATCTTTTTTGAGCTGATGGAGTTGCTCCTCAACGGTATCCGTCGTCTGATCTCCAAATCGTTTCTCTAAGTTTGGCGATACACATTAGCCCCTCTGACTGGCACCAGATTGCCATAGCTTCGCAAAGAATGGAGGTAAGACACCATATGCGCGGTCATCTCCTACTACGCCTCTGGTGTCACGCCGATGCGAGGCCGTAGTGCGCTGACGTTACTGACTCTGCTGAACATGATATTTCTAGAGGACGGCTGGCCAGCACGATTTCCTTTCGCGGCATCAAAGCTCGAACGGTTGAAGGTTCCTAGAGGCGATTGTTCCAGAATCCACGATATTACTTGTCGCCGGGACGGGATTCTCGAGACTCTTGGCCTCGTCGCCACGCAGCCACGCCAAAGAGCATCGAAGAGAGAATAGTCAAGTGCCATTGATAGCTCCTGGTCGCTGTGCACGGTGTTGCTGTCGGCGATCATCTCGTCTCATGTGATTGGCGCGAAGTCGACCAATTCCATCCAGACCTGTGCGTGTCTATCGGGTATTGTGGAACTGGTGTGCCTAGATCTCATCATCTGGTTGAGTTTCTTTACACATTCATCACTTCCATCCTCGCCAGGCTCGCCTTTATTAGTGTAAGCTAGCTAGAGGAAACACCATGCCTCGATCATAGAGCTCGCACGTCCACTACGTCCGCTCGACGGCGAGTCAGCGACAAGCTGACAAGTGACTGTATCGGCGGCGGTGCACACTCACTGCTCAGAGGGTCGGTTCTCTGGTGCCATGCCGCATGCGATTCAGTCCGACTTTTCCTAAACACGTTCGTGGAATGCCTGTCGGGACGATGAACTTCGTGGAACAACGACGACCATCGAATCATCGATGCTTCGATGCGAAACGACGACAATGTATTCGCCGATTCGGAACGGCGACGTCGAGGAGATTCGAAATTTTGAAGCCTCGGTCGTTCAAGCAAGCGGGTGTGGTGAGCAGTAATGACTCCCACCTCCTCTCGGTAGCATGACGGCAAGCGCATAGTCCAAATTGTCTACGATACTCAATAACTTCGCCCTGTTCGGGAGACTTGTGTCCCACCGATGCCGTATTTTCCAACCCCAGTTTCGAAAGCACTTTCCCGATGCTGAACATCGGGCTTGGACGATTCAGCGAGCTTACCGAACTCCCCGGGATCGGCGGCAAAGGCTGGAGTTCTGTGACGTCGGATTTGCTGGTGATGATTGCATGCGTGCATGCCTTCTCCGTTCGTCCGCAGCAGTCTGCATCCGGAGTAGTCGGCACTTCAGTAGCGGCAGACGTCGAAGCAGCTGCACTTTTGCACTTGGTCTAAGTCTTTCGCTGGCCGAGGTGTCAAACTGTCAATGATGTCGCTCTGAGCGTCACACCTGTTGACGCCTATCGTGGACCGTTTGCCTGCCGATAGTTCCAGCCTGCCCTCATCCCTCATCTCAGGCTCTTGAACTCTTCCACTTTATGTGTGTCATCTCCTTGAGCATTTTGCCAGCTCATCTTCGACAAATCGCCACCCACAACAATGCAAAGTCCACCTCTGTGTCTGAACTACGGTGTGCCCAGTATGTGCTCAATGTCTTCTCCTGTCATCTGCCGCCAAATAGTTGTCAACTTGGCCTTTTCTCGCGATCCATTGTTGTCGCCCCATATACGTAAGACTCTATCCAAACACACCCGTAGCCAATATTTTTAGTTCGCACGACGGTCGACGTGATGGTCAAGGTTCTGTGCAGTGTGGTGTATGAGACCAATCCTCTACCTCTTTCATTCTCTCATCTTTACTTCTCCGATACCTATCACCCTTCACGAGTACACTAGACTCATGTCCGCTCACTCATTGATTGTCACTTATCAGGTCCGAGGACGTCTCCAGATCTCAGACACCACTATTTTTCCGAGGTCTTTGTGTATGTAAGACTCCCAAGAACTCTTGGATGGAAGGGGATTAGGAGAACACCTATTGAATTGATAGCGAGCCACTGTTGAATCGCGAACCCGCGGTCTGCATTGGCTGGGCATTCATCAGTTTCGGGTCCCAAAGATTGGCCCTTGTCACATCAGGTTGAAGCCTCTTTCTCTACTCTACACAGGTGACAGTGCACACTATAACTTCTAAGTTCTGCGCAGTCCGCAACTCAGCATGCGCGCAGGGCTACACACTTTCGGCAAGAAGCTTCTTTTGCTGATTGGAAATGTCTCGGCTATGACCCTATCAACATGGTACAGTTCATCAGACCGGAAAGCAGGCAAGAGTAGTCGCCCGCCCCTAGGCTCTTTCAGTCGCCAGTTCTCGTCGTACGAAAGGAAGCATCAGCTGGCTTGCTTTAAAGACCATAGATACATGCAGAGATTCTGGTCAATCACTGCAGTCGTCATGAATGACCCTCCTAGTATCAGCGTCACCCAATTTTAGTACAGAGAAATTGGACTTCTCCCCTGGCAGCCTGGCTAGTATCTAGATTCGCCCCCATTACCATCATAGATAATTTTAATTTGATATACAATGCCCTAGGATGAAGGGTTCCATGTGGTCCTCACGAAAAATTACATGCTGCGGTTAGAATGGCATCTGTCAGAGATTACGATTAGATGGCAGCACTGGCGAGGTGAGACCGTGAGATATTCCAAATCCCGGAGCCCGGTCCATACCCTCTCTTCAAAACAACGATGATCAATTAATCTCTCGACATCCTCCTCCAAGTATTGAAGAGGCGAAAGTCACTCACAAGCTACTTCTTCTGATACGCTGCATGGCTTTCCACTTGCGCCTGAACGAGCGCGGATGGCCCGATGCAGTGCTATTTGGAAGATCTTACTCCCAAGACAATTGACAGGCAATTCATGCGTAATCTTACGGTCGCACTTGAACCAAACGTATACGAATTAGATCTCATGAGCCATGCTCTACTTGGGAGACCGAAAGTCTGGTTATCAGTGCGGCTTCCATAGAGTTATCTTGCGTTGAAATTGTTTGCATGTGTAGGTCGGTGGAGTGGCGATAACACGATATCGTAATATACGACCTTCCCGCTTCCACCACGCGCACAACACAAGCTCTAAGTATCCCGTTCAGAACTTCAGGCGTTGGCTTTAAATGCTATTCGGGCATGATTTGGACGCGATTTCATTAGTGTCAAACGACTTGAGCTGTTGTTATGCACCGAGAGATGATGTGGTAGACTGTCCCAGTTGACCATGAGTGTTTTCGTTTCCATCACGTGACCGTTCCCCCTCCATTGGCACCGTGCGGCGTGCACCACTCTTTTGTGCAACAGAACCACTGGCAATTCCACTGTACCTAATGTAACTGGACGCCAGTGGCCACTGTAATGGCTGGACCGTTTCCACTGGCAGCAGAGGCCTTGTCGTCTTCGCTTCATTTCCGCTACGTCCCTTCTTGCTTGCCATTTTTTTTGTTTCGCGATTACTCTCGACGACGTGGCCACGCCCCTTCTGCTTTGACTGTCTGGTTTAAGCAGAGCCGATCAGATCATACGGCATGCCGACGTGCATCACGAGTGCGATGGACCCTGAGCCGGCGCCTAAGCCCAATACCATGATCGCTAACCTAAAACGCGTATTTAGGTTGCGAGTCCGTTCGACTGCGTCGAAGCCACGATTTTTGCGTCGCTCAAATATCCGACCACGTTCAATCGATGCGAAACGACGACGATCGATCTCGAAACGCGACAATCGAAGCGAAATTTTGATGCCTCGGTCATTCAAGCCAGTGGGTGTGGTGAACAGCAATGACTCCCGCCTCCTGTCGGTAGCACGACGGCAAGCGCAAAGCCCAAATCGTCCACGACCCTCGGGAAGTTCGTCCTGTTCGGGAGACTTGCATGAGACCGGTGTCATATGTTTTGAACCCTGAAGCTTTCGATAGCACTCTGTCTTGCTGCTGAATATCGGGCTTGGACGGTTGAAGCGAATCTCGTCGGACTCCGCAAAGACGGCAGTTCTGCGACGTCGGATTTGTGTTCTGGCGACGATTGCACTACCCACAACAATCTGGGTACGGTGATGTCGGTACTTCAGAAACAGCGGTGGGCGTCGAGGCAGCTGCCGTTTTGCACACATCCGAGTGATGCTATATGTGACGGTCACGCGACCGCTCTGTTCGTTGCACTGTACCTATATATCCCACACTAAGCTGCTTCTCATCAGCTTAGTGTTCTGACCTTTTGGACGGGTCGGTAGTGGTATCCGACTCCTCACACTATATAGCCAGCATTGTCAGCCCGCCCGGACGAGAGACGTCCCGTCTTCCTCTCCACGTATGCTCACTCCTGCTTCTTTGCGCGTCTTATCACTCACTCTAACGGCTTAGGGTCGACTTAGTTGCTCCAAGAAGCGATACCGAGACTTTTTGAGCGGCCTCGAAGTGTATGCTTTTTGCTGGCTGAGAGGTTGATGATGTCGCTCCGAACGGAGTACCTGTTGACGCCTATTGCGGATCATTTGCCCGTTATTCCAGCGGTTTCCCATCCTTCATTTTGAGCCTCTCCACTTCATCTATGTTATCTCAAGCCTTTGGCCAGCTCATCCTCGACTCGTCGCCCGCCAAAACAATCCAAAGTCGACTGCTGTGTCTGAAATGCGGCGTGCCCAGTGAGTGTTGGATGCCTTCTCCTGTTATTTGCCGCAAAATGGTTATCAACTTTGCCATCTCCCGCGGTTCATTGTTACCCCCCGTATATGTGTGTATACTAGCTTCAAACACTCCGTTGGCCAGTTTCTACGCAGAGTGCCACGGGATGACTTTAGGATAGCCCAAACTCCCCATCAGTCTCAGTCTTGTTATGGAATGCCACTATCATTGCAGATTCCGCTCAGACCATACGTTCCGATCCTCAGAGCAGGCCGTTCTTGGACCTGATACTGAACCTGAGAGACAACATTTCGGAGCCTTGAGGCTTGGTCATCTCCTTCCTTGTCGATGAATCATTGCTTGTGGCCTACTCTTTTTCCTACCTTTTTCTTGCCTTCTTGCCTTCTTGCCTTGACTTGTCTGAGTTTGATCTTTTGCCCGCTCCTGCTCTGCATTTGCTCACCTTCGACCTGTGCCGATTTGCTCTTCTGCTGGCCGCTGACCTTTGCCGCCTGTTTGACTGCCTCCTGCACGTTTTGCCTACTTGTTGCTTCCTCCTACTGCGTACCCCTTTTCTTTACATCTTGCTCAATGTCTTCGAGTTACTTCCTCCGCAACTTCCTGTTTTGCGTTGACCATTCCTTCTTTGCCCGCCCGCCTACTTAAGTTGTCTGCTTTTCCACTTGTTTGTCGACTATCTTTCCTTGTCCTGGTCTAATACCTTGATGTTGCCAACATTTAGCCTTCGCTCTCATTCAAGTTTACTGTCTGCTTCCTGACTTATCACTTACCTACTTGTCTCGCTTCCCGGTCGCCCGATTTCTTGCTCCTTGCCTGCTCCTTAGACCTTGCCTGCTTCTTGCCTGCTCGCTGACTTGCTTCGTTTACCTGCCTGTCCCTTTTAGTCTTACACTATGTCTTTTTCGCTTGTCCTCTTTCTATCGTCCCTTCTTTTGTTTTTGTTTCCTCCCGTTACTTACCTGCCGGTCTTCATTTTCTTTCGCTCGTCTTTCCCATTTATCTGTCTTCGTTTACTCTCTGTTCACCTTGTGCTTGCGGTTTTCTTACTTGCCCGCTGACTACATACTCGTCTCCTTGCTGGTGTGCTTACTTGCACTATTCCAACCACTTTGCCTGGCAACTCGCTTCATTGTTGCAGCTCGTTGCCTCGCTTGCCTATTCGCTCGTTTCTCCTGGTTTGCCTGCTTCAAGCTTCATACCTATTCCAGCTTGATGCTTTCGTAATGCTTGCTTCACGCGCGCTCGCTTTCGGTCTGCTTTGGTCTGCTTCCTCTTTGGCCTGTTACCTTGTTCAATTGCTCACTGACGCACTTACTGATGCCTTTCGCTGACCCACTAGCCTGCTTCCTACTCACTGGCCTCATGTGTGATAAGAGCCAGTATTTGGGGCTCAGAACTGATGAATGTCAATTCAGAACGCAATGTTCGACTATAGACAGTAGCTCTACAAGGAACTCTGTAGGCAATTCCTTCCTGTCTGTCTCCTGTCAACGGCCCGAACACCCCGAATAACTTCGGGGTGGCCAAAGTCCTCTGCTCGGGTCCCCCGTGCTCCCACTCCTCCGCCCTAGCTCATTCCAATTTCCCTGTGACACACCAGGAGCGCGGAGTGGTCTCGAATGGCCTGGAGTATGCGAGATGATGAACCGCCAACTCCAGGTGAACGCCATCTCAGGGTGGAACGTCTCCAGGGCGGGACATGTGTACGTACTTGTGACATTATGCCTCTTTTTTGCAATGCTCATCTCACTTCTTATCGACTTACTCGTCGTCCCCCTTTTCCGCTAACTCCATTTGCTTGATGAGAAGTTGCTCACTATTCGCTTTTCTTGCTTGATGTACTTTCTGCTTCGTTGCTTGATGCTCGCTTATCTGCTTTCTGTCGACTTATTTCCTCTTCGTCTTTTTTTGCTTGCTTGTTGTCTTTCTATGTTTTGGTCTTCTTTCTTACTCAATATCTTTACTTACTCTCCTGCATTCTCGTTACTTGCTTATGGTTCACTATCCGTTCTTTCCCATTCTTCTTTGGTTTCTTTCTTCTTTCCTACTTTCATGCTTGTGTTCTGCTTTTGCTTCTTGATCACTTACTTGCATAGTCGACTTCCCCGGTCTGCTCGCATGCTCTGTCGACAATGGACATATCGTTTCCTCTTGTTCTATTATTTGTCAATTGACCCCTTGCTCAGCGCGGTGCTTCCGCGTCTTTCTTCCCTTCCGCCTCTGTGCTGCGTGCATACTCCGTTCCTGTCTTTTTTTTCTTGCTGCATGCTGACTTCGTGCTTGCCATTCTTCGTATTTGGCTGCCATCTCGCCTTACCTTGAGTGTTGGAACCGCACCACTACCAATAGTCGCAGCCGTGGCCCGTCTCAGACAGGACATATCACGGACGTTTCACGAAGGCACCACGGTGTGAGATCGATCGCACAGGAATTTAGTATGGTTATGGAATCATGAATGCGAAAGTTAGGGCAACACTACGAACCACTGATATTATAGCTTGATCCCATGGACAAGTCAGGCCAAGAAGATTGAGTCCGATTGTCGTTTATGTTTCGTTTACAGCATACCCTTATTTTTTTTTTCCTACGAGCCGACATTGTGCCTTGCCCCTACCTTCTTGACACTCTTCGATCCAGTCTTGTACATGTTGTCTGTTTCTTGATCTTTTCCCAACCGCGTACTTTTTCTACTTTCCTCTCACTTTTATTTTACCTTCTGTTGTCGTGCATACTCCACAGATATACTATCTCACGGTTTGTTGCCTCTTTTCTTATTCACTCCCTGGTCACATTCTTGCTTGCTTGCTTTCCCGCCTCCCCTCGTGCATGAATACTTCTCTGGGAATCTCAATGCCAATCGTAGCCAAGTTCTTACATATTAATTCTTCTACTATGTATTTAAGACGCAATGCGAGACACGAATGTGGCAAGCACAATGGAGATATCGAGGTTTTGCGACAGTCCGATATATTAATGGAAGTATATGCGCATGTCAATTTGTATATTGGGGTAGCTGGGCTGCTGGAGCCTGGGGTTCACATTCTCACCTTCAACCATGGCAACCCACCCTCCATGACCTTTCAGCAGCTATGGCGACTCCAAGACGCCCTTAGAAGCCATGTGGTAAGGACGCCTCGCACGAAGAACCGCGCGTGTTCAGCCATTTCAGCTGGGTAATCAGCCGCACGCGTGACGCGGCACACATCGCGATCGGGGGGGGAATTTTCAGAGCCTTCGTGGGCTGGCAGCTGAATCAGAAAACGCTTCGCTCATCAAGATTGTGGTATCTCACCTCGTGGGCGAGGGCGTCCGTTCAAGGTTTTGAACTATAATGTTATCAATATTCAACGTCTACGTTTCTACGGACACAATCAGGAGGCACCTTAAGAAACCTGGCGTCATGCAATTGCAAAGCCGTGCAACGCTCATTTTTAAACAAATCAGCATTCCCAGAAAATGCTCAGCTTTGCTCTTTGATACCGATTTATGCCATTTACCTGATTTCGTCGCGTTTTCATGCACAGGTGAATGCTCTGTTGAGGATGGCGCTGGGCGGACCTATATCTGGACTAAGGACTTTAGCGTCCAGGAGTTCGAAATCGTACACTGAACTTGAGACCACGACGATTCGCTCTCCAATCAATGGAATTGGCTAGTTTAAGGTTTGAAGGAAATTGAAGTTACATGTGTACAAGACCAGACAAAACGCGCCCATTATAATTGCATGCATCGGAGCAAATTTCACCACGGGAATTAGGGTCCTCACATAGGCCGCCCAGTTGACCCTAAGCAACTCAATGAGAGGCGGTGTGCTATGCGCCGTTGATCATCATAAATACAGGTATATCTCGACATATAATCAATGACGACAAAATCTTAACACTTCAATGAGCGTTCACCCAGGTGAAATCGTGATGGATAATGGATTTCCTCAAAAAGCCAGGGGTGGGTTCTCTGGATTAGCCGTCGCGTAGATCTGACCTTGACTCCATCGAGAACATATGATCTCGCCGAAAGAGCGATTCCATTAAAGGAGCCTAGAACTGGATACGTATAAGTAGTTATTGCGCGCGATGGCCAAGAGCTGGACCAATGTGACGAAGTGAGGGTATTTTTTAGCCGTGGGGTAGGTTCCTCGACCCCTTGACAGCATTTGGCTTAAATGAAGTGATATGTTGCCAAATGGAGAGAAGGTTTTCCAAGAGGCTCAAAAAGATAAGATCTTGCCTACAGTCTTTTTTGAACTTGAACAGGCGGTTTGTCAAAGAACATATCCGGAGTAAGGACCAGGTGGAACATTCCCGAGGGTCTGTACTCTATCTTGGGATGGCCATAACTCTATCGAACGACGAATCCTCCATCAATTCTCACTGATTCGCTTCAAATTTTGACGAAACGATAGTCGCTGATTAGTAATTCCTCTTTTCCAAGATAATTAAACCACTCTCCAATAAGCCATCTGAACGGGCGTGGGCAATCCGGTGCAGTGTTGTCTGGCAGACTTTTTCTACCCAGACAATTGTCAAAAGTTTTAGGTGTGATCATGCGGTCGCATCATGCTTTTGAATGGGAATATATCACACTCCATAGATGCAAACTTCTTCGTGGGCCAAGATTTTGGTGGTTTATTAAGGTCTTATGGACTTAACACGCGTTGAAATATTACACTGACGTGGGCCGACCTAATGTTGATGAAGTTCGTGCATCGGCGTCGGGCGGCGACGTGACATTTCCGCCCTCACTTCGCGCACAATGAGAGCTCTTACTATCTCCCTCAGTTTCCTGGTATAGCATGCCATACGCCCATGATTTAGACGAGATTTCAGTAGTGTCAGACGACTTGAGCTGTTGTTGTGCACCGAGAGACGATGTGGTAGACTATGTAGTTGGCGACAACCTTCACTTTTTTCGTTATTAATCACGTGACAGTGCCCCCCTTTACTCTCCATTCCACTGCGCCCGCCAACGCTTCTGTACTGTAGGTACCTACCTTAGTGAACCGACTCCACTGCCAACAGCGCTGATTCCACTGAGGTCCCCCAACCGAAGCGCAGCGGGCCGTCATTCCCGCTACATACGACCAGACCATGCGTATTCGCTTCCTTTCTTGCTTGCCATTCTTTTGTTTGGCGATTACTCTTGACGATATGACCGCGCCCCTTCTGCTTTCCCTGTCCGGTTGAAGCAAAGCCGATCACATCATACGGCATGCCGACGTGCATCACGAGTGCGATGAACCCTGAGCCGGCGCCTAATCCCAATACCATGATCGCTAACGTGTGTTCAGCCTGTCGACGAAGACGAGTTAGCCAAGGTCTGCCAGTTGCGAATCCAATCGACTGCTTCAAAACCACGATTTTTTGCGTCGCTCAAGTTTCCGGCCACGTTCAATCGATGCGAAGCGACGACAATCGATACGAATGTATCATGCCTCGGTCGTTCAAGCAAGCGGGTGTGGTGAACAGCAATAACTCTCAACTCCTGCCGGCAGCACGATGGCACGGCAGGCGCATAGTCTAGATCGTTCATGATAATCGAGAAGTTCGCCCTGTTCGGGCCTACGCTTGTGTACTACCGGTGCTATATTTCTCAACCCCAGACCTTTCGAAAGCATTCTGTCTCGCGGCTGAAGATGATGCTTGGATGGTTTAAGCTGTCTTGTCGGACTCCACGAGATCGGCGGCAAGACGGGAGTTCTGCGACGTCGGATTTGTGTTCCGGCGACGATTGCATGCGTGCAGCTTTTCTGCGACCGCTCACAGAAGTCTGGAGTCGGCGTTGTCAGTACTTCAGAAACAGCGGTGGACGTCGAACAACTGCAGTTTTGCACTCGGTCGAGTGATGCTAGCCAGCATCGTCAAAGTCGCGAACCGATCAGATCATAAGCCCAATACCATGATCGCTAACGTACATTCAGCCTGTCGACGAAGACGCCGGTAGCCAAGGTCTGTCAGTTACGAGTCCGTTCGACTGCGTCGAAGCCCCGATTTCTTGCGTAGCTCAAATTTCCGACCACGGTTTGTCGACAGGGAACGGTAAATGACGACAATTATCGATGCGCTATGACGACTAAAATCGATGCCGAAGCACGATGCGATGCGAAATTTTGATGCCCTGGTCGTTCAAGCCAGTGGGTATGGTGAATAGCAATGACTCCCGCCTCCTGTCGGTAGCACGACGGCAAGTGCAAAGCCCAAATCGTCCACGACGCTCAGGAAGTTCGCCCTCTTCGGTAGACTTGCATGAGATCGGTGCCATACATTGTGAACCCTGAAGCTTTCGATAGCATTCTGTCTTGCTGCTAAATATCGGGCTTGGACGGTTGAAGCGAATCTCGTCGGACTCCGCAAAGACGGCAGTTCTGCGACGTCGGATTTGTGTTCTGGCGACGATTGCACTACCCCCAGCAATCTGGGTACGGTGATGTCGGTACTTCAGAAACAGCGGTGGGCGTCGAAGCAGCTGCAGCTTTGCACACGTCCGAGTGATGCTATATAGCCAGCATTGTCAGCCCGCCCGGACGAGAGACGTCTCGTCTTCCTCTCCACGTATGCTCACTCCTGCTTCTTTGCGCGTCTACCACTCAGTCTAACGGCTTCTTTTCGACTTGCTTGCTGCAAGAAGCGATACCGAGACTTTCTGAGCGGCCTCGAAGTGTATGCATAATGCTTTTCGCTGGCTGGATAGGGTGGATGTCGCTCCGAACGGCGCACCTGTTGACGTCTATTGCGGATCATTTGCCTGTTGCTCCAGCGGTTCCCCATCTTCATTTCGAGTCCCTCCACTTCATCTGTGTTATCTCAAGCCTTTTTCCAGCTCATCCTCGACCCATCAACCCTATGTCCCGTTGCTGGATACAGGCCGTTTTTGAACCTGTATTGAACTTGAGAGACAGTATTTAGGAGCATCGCCATGGCTTAGCCGCCAGTTATGTAGAAACAGAAGAGTAGCAACAAACGTCTCGAGCTTTCTTGTGCGCCAGTCAGATATGCCACTTGCCGTCGCGGTGCATCCCCTTGCCGTTTCTCGACATGCGCAGCCGCCACGTCCTTCCACTTTGACACCAGGCCATTCACTTTTATCGTCAGAGTCACTGTCACACTCTGCCGGATGAAGCTTGTCGAAATTCGACATGAACTGACTGAACGAGTTCGCCCATCTGAGTTTCTTCCAGGAGAAAAGTCTTGTCGTAGACCGCTTTTCCCACAAGGTTCCCGTCCGGACGAGTCGGCGACCAGGCACATCGTGGAACGATTGACTCTAGTCTCTAGCGACGCGTCACCTGATGGTGCCTGACGCGTCCAGGAATATCTTGCTCGCCAACCATCTCCATGATGGATTGGACCGAGAACCCGCGAGTTGACGAATATCTTTTTGAGCTGATGGAGTCGCTCCTCAACGGCATCCGATCTCCAAATCGTTTCTCCAGATTTGGCGATACCGTATACACATCAGAACCCCTCTGACTGGCACCAGATTGCTAAAGGTTTGCAAGGAATGGAGGTAAGATACCATGTGCGCGGTCATATTATACTACGCCTCTGGTGTCACGCCGATGCGAAAGCGTAGTCCGCTGACGTTACCTAGTCTGCTGAATATGATATTTCTAGAGGACGGCTGACCAGCGCGATTTCCTTTCGCAGCATCAAAGCTCGACCGCGTTCCTGGGGGCGATTGTTCGGGTTCCACGATATTACTTGTCGCCGGGAGGGATTCTCGAGACTCTTGGCCTCGCCCGCCGCCACGCCAAAGAGCATCGAAGAGAGAATAGTCAAGTGCAATTGATAGCTCCTGGTTGCTGTGCACACACAGTTTCGGCCAGAAGCTGCTTTCGCTGATTGGAAATGTGTCGGCTATGACCCAATGAACATGGTGCAGATGGTGCGGTTCATCAGATCGGAAAGCAGGCAAGAGTGGTCGCCCGCCTCTTTCAGTCGCCTATTCTCGTCGTATGAAAGGAAGAATCACTGATCAGCGGGCTTGCATCGAAGACCATAATCATATGCAGAGATTCTAGTCAATCACTGCAGTCGTCATGTATGACCCTCCTAGGATCCTAGGATTAGCTCCTGGACTCCTTGGGATCGCCATGAACATCAATTTCTGTCACCCAATTTTAGTCAAGACATATCAAACTTCTTTCCTGGCTTAGGCTAGATTCGCTCCCATTACCATGATAGATGATCTTAAGTTGATATGCAATGCCCTGGGACGAAGAGTTCCATAAGATTCTCACGAGGTTCACGAAGACTACAGGCTGCGATTGGAACGGCATCTGTCAGAGATTACGATTAAATGATCATGGCACTGGGCAGCACTGGCGAGGTGAGACCGTGAGATATTCCAAAGCCCGGTCCATTCTCTATCTTCAAAACAACGATGATCACTTAATCTCTCGACATCCTCCTCCAACTGTTGAAGACGCGATAGTCACTCTCGAGCTATTCTAATACGCTGCATGGCTTTCCACTTGCGCCTGAACGAGCGCGGATGGCCCGATGCAGTGCTCTTTGCAAGATCTTACTCCCAAGACAATTGACAAGCAATTCACGTGTAATCGTACGGTCACACTTGATCCAAGTGTATCAGGCGCCCTGTAGAAGAAGCGTTCACGGTTCATCGTCCCTCTATCTCTTTCGTTTGAGAAGTGTTGCAGCGGCGTCTCGGAAGTTCGTATTGAAAATCGCGTGCGTGTATATTCTAGAGCCACTTTTCTTAGTAGCTTTCCCACAGCTCGAAAGACTGAATTATGCTTCGCAGCCTTCGCTTGGCTAAGTAGTCTAGGTTCCAATGTGAATCGGGCAGCCGCCACACTCGGCAGCAAGTTGTGCGAGATGCACACCAGCATGCGTGTTCAAAATGTTCATCTTTCTGTCATAGTCATACCGGTTCATGACATCTTGCAGAACGTCCAAGCCTCCTCCGATCCTACCTGGCTCTACGAACCCAGTGTGACGTTGCTCAGTCCCGGTCTCCGGAGCCGTTTGCGAGAGGTTGTTATTCGAAAAGAGAGAAAACGTTACGCGAATTGGAGTCGAACCTAAGAGCATGTTATCAAAGATTGCAGTCGCGAGAATGGTAGACCTACAGTTGGACCTTGGTGACAGGTGTTATTGCGGCGCTGGGACTTTGATTGCTCGACCTTGACTGATGACCTCTGGAAGCTGTTTCGCGATCTCACTTGAGTACCAGCCACAGAGCTGAGACATACGGCAGACATTGCGGCCACTTCTAAAGTTCGAAGTAGTGGCCACTGCCCACTGACTCGTTTGGAACATTATTGGATTGTACGGGCTGAATATTTCTTTCGTAAGGCGCTGGAGCGCTTGGTCGCAAGGAATGTTTCTCAGCGGCGGGCCGGCGGCCTGATATGCGTATTCTTGAGCTAGCCCCGTAATACTATTATACTAGAGGCTGATCATACAGCCATGTACCAGGTTCAGCATTATTTAGGAGACCGTATGGGTGTGGTCTGACTAAATTCATCGCCATAATGCATATCGGAGGTAACTGGATCTTGCGGAAGTGATCGCCAAGTTCAACCGTAACCTCTGACCTCAGTAAATCAATGGAGAATAGTCGCACGATTTATCTCTGGTATTGGTCGGACGGCTTCGTATTCGATCGAGATAGGAGATAGTTCTTCATCTAGGGCAAAGAGTTAGCAAGGCGTGATCTCGGTCACTGGTGGAGGAGGCGCAGCAAACCATGGGCATCCATCAGATGCCAGTCATCTTCGATGCCATACTTGGTCATCGTTTCTTCATGTTCGTGGCTGTCGATCGTATCTTCTTAGCCTGCCGTCAGAGGCGAGGGTTGAGCCGGCTGTCCTGCCCTGGGTGAAGTTCCATCATGCCACGAACACTTTCATGCCCGGGCAGTATCGAAAAGGAGGGGAAGGTTGAGGGTACCCTCACTGCATCGTATCGTTGCGTTGCCAGTTGGGCCTATAGACAAAAGCATTGGTAAAAGTGAATCTATCGCTCAAAATTATTAGCTTAGTAAAGTAACTGTTTTGCGACGATGATAAAAAGAAGAGACGTAAAGGGAAGCTTCACGTGTCTGTCTGAAACGCGCGGCGCACGAGAAGATTGACAAAACACGAAGTGTCCGCTCGTAGGTGAAGCAGACAAAGAGTATTTCAACGCGTATGTACTTATCAAGACACAAGAGACGTCGCTGTGGAAGGAATGGAAGAAGAGGAAAGGCGCTGGGACCGACCACTCGGTGCACAGCTTTTGGACGCGTTTTGGGCTGAAGGTGCGGAGCGATTCTCAACAACATGGGCGACCGACCAGAGATGTCTTTCTGCAGCACCACGATGGCCGTTGACGCGATCCGGCCATTGGCGTTGCCGGGCACCCACTCAATGCCTAATGTCCGCATGCTTCCACTGAGGATGGGCGCACCTCGATCCTGTTTGCGGCAGAACGTCGAAAAATCGCATTACGGCTTTTTGAACGCGGCGCGAGCAGACTTAGTAGTCCAACAGATGCCGATCGAGACTTCGGACGGCGTATGCGTGTTCTCTGCGACCCCTCCATACAGAGCTGAGGGGGCTCTTGGGTCCATACATTTCGCAAGCCGAGGGCACTTCGGATTTCGGAAGCCGTCGCTGGTCTCGGGACGATCATTTATGCGCCATAGAGGAGAAGCACTTATCGTCGTTCGAGGAGTATTTTTGTTTTCAGGAGCGTTGCGGTGGCATCTCGGGAGTTCGTATTGAGAGAGACCAATTGCTGTGTTCTGACTGAAGTTGTCGTCGTCTCGGCGGTAACTGGATGTTACGGAAGTGATCGCCAAGTTCAACCGTAGCCTCTGACATCAGTGTACCCTTGGATAATGGTGTGAGCATCGCACGACTTATTCTCTGGTGTTGTGTTAGTCGGAGAACTCCGTATTCGATCGATATAGGATACAGTTCTTCATCTAGAGCAAACAGTTAGCGAGGCGTGATCTCGGCGGAGGAGGCGCAACGAACCAAGAGCATCCATCAGATGCCAGTCACCTTCGATGCCATACCTGGTCATCCACTTCTCCAGACACGCAATGTTCTCACATAGGACCAGGTCGAGACCGTTGTCGCCGTTGACTCTATATCGTTTCGACGTTTCTCCAGAGTCCAGACTCCAGTCTCCACCCCATCGAACGAGGGCTCGAAGAGCCGCGCGAATCCGCATAGTATACCCGGGAATGGTGAAAGTGGAAAAGCCCGCAGGATTGTGCAATACTGATCCCGCTCCGAAAGGAAGAACCTCATGTACTGAAAGATGGGCCGGAAAACCGTGAAGAAGCTGCGTCGCTCTAGGATAAGCCGTGACGTTCGGACCGTGAAGACTTGCTCCATCCAAAACGCCACCTCCTTCTCTTCTATAATTTTGTTGATTCGTTCACTCTCCCGCGCAAAAGGTGTGGACGCTTACGGCTGCTCTGGTGTCTGTTGACAATATATCACCCCGAGCAGCCGCTCGTGCTTGGCACGCAGATACGCAGGGCCGCGGCTTGGGTCGGAGGAGAGCGTCAACGTCGCGATTGCGTAGTTCATGCAGCATGTCTCCTGGAACATGCCGAGGGCTTGCGAAGCACTGAAGTCGGGGGCGGCTGTGCACGTCAAAAATTCGCTCGCTGCTCATGTCAGCCCTTTAGTCTTCAAACCATAGCATCAGTGTATAGTACGTACGGATGATCCGCCGGCGCGTTCGAGGTAAGAAGCTCTCCCCCCTTTCGGATGAAATGTCCTCTTGGATATCACTTGCGTCCTCGAGGTAAAGTTCGTCAGATGTGTATAACGAGGCAGACTCAACGGCGATCGCTCAAGTCGTCGCCGTCGTCCGTCTGGTATCGTTCCACTCTGTCGAGATGTCAGGATCGATAATGATGGAGAAACAGGTAGTCTGTACCTTTCAATCCATTCAACAGAAAGCGTTGGCACAAAAAAAGAAAGGTGGCCAGGTTGAGACGGTTCCTTCGTTGGTGACTCGTTGAAACCGCGATTGATTGCGCAATCGCGCTTAGGTACATAGGTACATAGTTCCGGGGTCGGGCTTCGTTGCCATGGCGGATTTGCGGGGTGCGTTCGCGCTTGCGCTTCATTGCGGGAGTTCCTGCAGAGCCGTACCTATCGCATCACACGGCTGAGCTTTGATCGCGATTTGCGACCCGCAACAACCTTGTACATTACCTAGGGATAGGGTTGTGCAAATTACCGTCAGGAACGTTACGGTCGTACAACATGCTGTATTTCACCTCAAACGTTTGTGACTTGATTCTGACACTGTCCATAACTCTGGGACCCACTTATAGGGGCATCTCTAGCTTCCTATTGGACAGACCATCTGCACTTAACATATCGCGAGTCGCGACTCCGTGTCTCCGATCATCGCCGCATCGCGCATATCTTGAGTAGCCCTATCACCTGATTGCCGCATCCCATTGACGGTCCGGAGGCTCACTTTATGTGACGGTGAAGTTACTCGTTGATCGCGACTTGGAGTGACATGGAGGTTTCAAAAACAGGAGCTCCAAAATGCTTCGTCGCGTGACGCGTCACTCGCGTACCTACCCTACGCCTCTCAGTCATCGAGCTCAAAACAATGGAAATTCGGCCTTGGGCGTTTAATTGACGGAAATTAGGACATAGCCGCGATCTCATTTGAATGACCGTTGCGATAAGTGCGGTGTAGCCCTTTGTCATGAGCGCGATCGTTGGTATTTCTATTCTGAGCCATTTGTGTAATGAATTGTTTACTCCTCATCTGCGATGGCCCGGCTCCAGGAGCCAATCGCGGGTGTCAACACCGCCATCTGGGTGAGTTGCCCGATCCCGTCGCACCATATCAGAAGATTCACATTGAACAAGCTATCCTGAACAATTGACACCTATGAACAATTGACACCTATGTTGTTGAGGCATGGGCAAAGCCCCGGCCATCATATCCTGATGATATCATAATGAAGCACAATGAAAAGGTTGCGTCAGACTCACTGGCCACCCCAGAGGATATCTGAGATTGGCCCAAAAAAAATATTAAGTGGGCCCAAAAAAAAATGCAGTAATCTCAGTTTCGGACGCAATTCAGTCCGTAACTAATGTTCCGAACTTAGATATTTCCCATTACGTACGCCAACCCTACCTAGGGACCTAATCCGCCTTGCTGCAGCAGCAGTGGGAGACTTTAAACATCCACCACATAACTAATGTAATTGTCCTTCCTCTCTTCCCAAAGGGGTTAGTGTATGCAGCCCCCCTGCTAGCGCCTTGAAGGTACTTGGCTGGCTCACAGGATACATTCGCCTGAGACGTATCATCATGTATGTAGATAGAGACCACTATAATCTTGTGGCGAACTGGCGGTATATGATCGCCCGTAGGCTCAAGGATGGAATTGAATTTTGACGTTATAGTCCAATTGTAGATTTGAAGACTAATCAGGAACCTCGGTTTCTATAGAAAGTCGCAGACAAAAGCCGTGTTGGCCGTGTTATTACTACCTAATCTACTGACTGTCTGTGCTGTCATTATCAGCATGCTGCAGCCGGCCCAACTGTATTGTCGCGCCGGTATAGGAAATCTGAAGCTGTCATCGGCATCAATATCAAAAGGCGTGACTGGCGCCCCAAGTTGAGGCCCTGAATGCTGGCTGCTATCGTCTCCCGAGCTCACCGTGGTTGCGGCGACACGGTATGTACTCTGTTACGCGCGGCCGGCGGCGACGAGGTGCGGTTTCGAGGTCATCTTCAGCGCCCCGACCGCTGTCGCCGTCAATATTGACATCAGTGTCACTGTCGTTGGCCTCCTGGCGCAGCAGGCGACTGACCGAGCTGTCGGAATCTTCATCCTCTGACGTGTTCCGGGAGGCAAGCCGCGCTGGGCTGTATGACGCGTCAAGCTGAGCGCACGACGGCTGCGTCGCGCGCGAAGGTCGCGGCGATGATGAGGTAGATGAGGAGCTCATTTTCAAGTCGAGAAATCGGAAGTAAAAGAGGTCGTTTGTATAGCTTCAAAAGCCAGGTCGCGAAGCTGATGATTGACAGGTAGTGGTAGGAAGTCGCGGTGCCGTAATCTGTGTTTTGCTTTTCAAGCACGATGTACCTATCTGGTGAGGTGGCTGAGCCAGCCAAGTACCTCCAAGGCGCTAGCAGGGGGGCTGTATGCACTAACCCCTTTGGGAAGGAAGGAAGGACAATTACATTAGTTATGTGGTGGATGTTTAAAGTCTCCCAGCAGCAGTGAGCATTGCCAGCGGCCCACACCCGCGCAGAAGTTTCAAAAAAGGTGGACCACTGACCAGCCAGTCACATTCCTTCGACCACAATCCGGCAAACAACATCATTTCATCCACCATCAACACAACGAAACGAACTGATCGATCGATTTTAGCCTTCAAGTATCGTTTTCTATCATCATTTTATTTGTGTTCCATCGAATTCCACATCAAGGTCGTCTTTCCACACGGCGCAGCGATGGACGCCAACTTGGTAGGCCAGCCACTTTTCAGATCTTCGCCCTTCAACGACCAACGACGCTCGGATCGATTCAGGAACTTCAAATCGGACGAGGGCACACAGCCCGCAGCAGACGCAAAACATTCCTATGGTGCAGGGGCTCTGAGCGTCCTCTCACCTAGTCAGAGCATTGATCAGTACTTTATAAGCCTCATTGGTACCGGCGTCACAGCTGTCGTCAACACGAGGTACAGAAAGCGACAGCGGGTCAATTCTAGCATCAGAGCACAAGACCGCAAATGAAATTGGACGGAGCGCGAACGCTGGTGCCCTCGCTTCAATATCTGACTTCTTCCGGCCTCCACCGCCCACTATGCTCGACTGCAATCAATGGTCCTTGCCCCAATGCCCCTGACATAGTTCCCATACGAATCAAACACTAACGTCCGTAGACGGTAGAGCCCGGAGCAGATTCTGAAAAACTTCATGTACGAAATCGACGAAGACCCGAAGACACTCTTGATGAAGACACTGCCGGCGTCATGCCGAAAGCTCTGCCGAAGAAACCTGACGACCTTAATGATCTCATTTCGATCGAACCTTGCAGAAAAGAAGATACTATAGGCAGCAGAGAGATCCGCTCCTTACGGAAGCACACTGTCAGGGTCTCGAGAGAACTGCGGCACAACGTTTGATGTCATGGGTTTTCACATTGTTACGATGCCATTGATCGGCTTTCTTAGAGGCTTTGCAGTTTTTCAGATCTGGTCACACCGACACAGCCATCGATTGCACCTCTTGATAGCGCCAGAGATGCAATCTTGACCCGACTTTGTTACTCCGTTAGGTACTCATGAAAATTTCCTCTGTACCTGCCATGGCAGTCGCCTATGTTTACGAAGTCGAGCATCGCCTTCTCGTCTTCGTTCCATTCGCGCCATGAGCCCTATGATTATCGCCCTCCTTATTGCTCGTCATTTTTTTTCTGGAGCTTACTCTCGACGACGTGACTATGCCGCTTCTGCTTTCCATCCGCAGAGGGGATCGGATCTTACGGCATGCCGACATGCAGTACAAGTGCGATGAACCCTGGCGCCTGAGCCCAACACCATGATCGCTAACGTGTGTTCAGGCTGTCGACGAAGACGACATTAGCCAATATCTTTCAGTTGCGAGTCCGTTCGACTACGTCGAAGGCACGATCTTCCGCGTCGCTCAAATTTCCAACCACGGTTTGTCGATACGGAACGGTGAGCGACGACAGTGATCGATGCGGTACGATGGCAATCGACGCGGAACCACGATGCGATGCGATGCGATGCGATGCGATGCAAAATTTTGATGCTCCGGTCGTTCAAGCAAGTCGGTGTGGTGAACAGCAATAACTCCCGAGTCCTACCTCCTCTCGGTAGCAGGACGGCAAGCGCATAGTCCAAATCGTCCACGATACTCGACCCGTTCGCCCTGTTCGAAAGACTTGCGTGCTACCGGTGCCTCGCTTTCAACTCCAAGCCTTGTCAAAGCATTCTGTCCCGCTGTTGAAGACCGGGCTTGGTCGGTTTCCGCGTTCTCACCGAACTCCGGCGGCAAAGACGGGAGTTCTGTGACGTCGGATTTGCTGGTAATGATTGCATGCGTGCATTTATTCTCCGTTCGTCCGCAGCATTCTGCATCCGGAGTAGTCGGTACTTCGGTAGCGGCACACGTTGAAGCAGCTGCACTTTTGCACTCGGCCTAAGTCTTTCCCCGGCTGACATGTCGATGATGTCGCTCTGAGCGTCGCACGTGTTGACGCCTATCATGGATCCTTTGCCAGTCGATATCTCCAGTCTTTCCTCATCCCTCATTGAGTTGATAGAACTGACTTGAACTCAGCACACTCGCCTGAATTCAATCCATTGAGCATATCTGGAAGCAATTGAAGCATATAAGGAATATGTGGCCTTGAGGTATGATATTACTGGTGAGGTGAATTATTTCCGCAGGCTTCCCTTGAAGAGCCAAATTATATCAGTACATATATTTTGGATTGATTTCTTCTCATCAAGTTCCAAGCCGCCCAATTGAGGCCCTCGTTACAGTATGCAAGTGTCTTGCATCAACGTCGAATGACGACGAGGAGGTGTCGCTAACCCACCTCCAGCTCGCGTACAATACGAGCTCTATCTGTCTTGCTCAAGTTCTGGATTTATATACCATTCGCACAAGGTTTGGACAGTGTTCCGTTAGTTTTAGACCCCTTGAGTTGTTGTTCTACGAAAGGAGAAGGGGGGTGCATTAAGAGATAATGTGGTGGATTGCAGCGAGGACATCCACGGTGCTGTTACCAGTGACCACAGGCTAGGCAGATAGGAACGAGGTGGCAAGTGACAGACTTCATTAGGTAATTTAGAATAGAACAAATTGGGCTGCTAAAAGTAAATCAGGAGACACCGCTGCTAAGCGTGTTCCTATTACCTGTCAAAACAACATCGTCCTCGCCACTGCTATCATGTTCTTGCTCCTCCTCTTCTGAATGCTCATAAGTGGCCATGACGGCGTTGGTCAAGAAAGAGGAATCTGCTTGCGAGGAGACAGCAAGTGCAAGAGATCAACGAGAAGCGAAGTTGGAAGTGTCAATAAGATGAGCAGAAATTAGAAGACTTGTTAACTGTCCTCCTAGTTTATTGTAATCAGTGAAAATACTGAAAACCCCACAAAACGCGTCGCGACACGTCGTGACTCGTGACTCGTGACAAAGACCATTTACATAACCGTGACTGGAAAGGTAAAGCCCGGCGCCACATCATCTAGGGCCGCCCTGCTTACGTCAGATGAAAAGAGGCAGCAATGACGCCATGCGATGATGAAAACACGAAGTGAGTGCTTCGGGGAAACAGCCAAAATTGTGGACGCGCTTTTCCTTGCCAATACCATGCAAGAAGCGCAATCATAACACCACCAATTCTTTATTTTCGGATCTGATTGAAATCTATCGGCTGACGCACATCTTGAGGTTGTTTCGGCTTCTTTTTCCGACGTGTAGTTGTGAAGATATTACGAGCTTAGGTACATAAGTACATACCTAGTGAGCCGCCAACCACCAGCGGCGCTACGATAAGATTTGAATCGGCTTTGTGCGGTCGTAAATGGGAAGCAAATTGCAATGCAGCGAAAACTGTCATTTAAAGAAAGCACATCCTCTGTGACTGTCCTAAAAATGGGAAGTCCGAGGGGACTATAGGTAGTAAAGCTGAAGGGTCCCGGTGACGAGGATTCACGTGAGCGCACTGACAGTACATACCTCATACGTGGCGCCAAAGAGACGTACATACCTCCTATCTAGGTACCTACATACCTCCTATACCTACCCTTCCCTCCTTGCCTTCGGCGACCCTCTGGGGCCCTCCGGGAGCCTCCGAGGCGCTGCCGCGGCTGTCCTCGCTGCGCTCGCATCGTCACAAAATCTATTACTCTCAATCACAGATCTCTCCTAAGGACAATGGACTTCGCTCCGTTTACCAGCTCAATCAATTTCAATTACACTAAATATACAGAACACATGAAACACGCGTCTCTCGCACCAATCGTTACAGACGTTACAGAACTGCAGTGTACTATGCCACGAGTCGTCTAAGTTGCCAAACCTCATCTGCATCCGCCGGCAAATGATGAGCCTGGCGCAATAGGTATGATATCAATCGCACAGGGGGGGCTAAATAGACTGCAACTGCCGGGGTAAGAAGACATGTAACCGCCACCTAGATGGTACATTTACCGATTACCTCTTTTACACACGTCCCATTGCAAATTCCATTGGCTAACACCTAACTCTAACCTTAACACCTAATCCTAACCTTAACCCTAACACCCTAACTACCTACCTAGCTTTCCCCCCTCCTTGCCTTCGGCGACCCTCCGGGGGCCCTCCGGGGGCCCTCCGGGGGCGCTGCCGCGGGCTGTCCTCGCTGCGCTCGCATCGTCACAAAATCTATTACTCTCAATCACAGATCTCTCCTAAGGACAATGGACTTCGCTCCGTCCACCAGCTCAATCAATTTGTGGCTGGGCGGAGGTTGGTGCGAAGACGTCGTCAAGATCAGGGCCGCCACTTTGCTGAAGCATTGGCGAAGCTGGCATACAATGATCCCTCGCATGAATTTCACTCGTCGTTGGGGTAAGTGACGAAGGCTGTGCATGAGAAGCTCTCCTGACAGACCGATGGTGGCGCTGTATCCGTGGACCGTTCACGCTCGTTTCTCGCTGCTGCCTGAGACGAAGACTCGCCTGGACGTGCTCCGGAGCGGTGGTACTGCAGATGACCGTCGTCGCAGGTGAGGAAAGCACTCTTGATGGCCGGTCTTGTCGGTGTGCGTGGCCTGGGCCTGACGGCGACAGACTCTGCGTGAGGAGGCCCGGCCGAGTGTCTCGACGGCGTACGTTCTGCTTGAGGCGATTGTACGTCGGCGATGGGGCGCTCTCGACGCCGCATCTGAGAATGCATTCGCGGTCATTGTTGATGGCTATTCGAACTGATGAGTTAGTCATTCGGTAAGATGACCCAGGAAGAACTCAACTAACCGCTGTCCAGTCGTTACGGCAGGTGTCACATTGGGAAGTATATTGGGCATTGCCTGACGTAGAACGACGTCGGCTGACAAAGTCATCGAGTGGTTTCGCAACAGTGCACTTATTAGTGCATGCTTTCGTGTGCCGTGGTGAGACTCCATTGTAGACGTCAGAAGGAGATGGGAAGAGGGCAAAGTGTTCGGTTTAATCGGGTGAAAGGTTTATTATGATGAGACAGCGAAGAATTGAAAAAAGGGGCGATGTTGCATTGTTGAGAGTTGGGACGCGTCGACGTTTGTTGTTCTTTTTTTACCATCGTATGATAGCTGGTACCATCTACATACCTAGGTACATTGTACCTACATTCTGCTCCGTATTGAGTCATTGACAGCTGGGAGCTAGGGTTGGCGTACGTAATGGGAAATATCTAAGTTCGGAACATTAGTTACGGACTGAATTGCGTCCGAAACTGAGATTACTGCATTTTTTTTTGGGCCCACTTAATATTTTTTTTGGGCCAATCTCAGATATCCTCTGGGGTGGCCAGTGAGTCTGACGCAACCTTTTCATTGTGCTTCATTATGATATCATCAGGATATGATGGCCGGGGCTTTGCCCATGCCTCAACAACATAGGTGTCAATTGTTCATAGGTGTCAATTGTTCAGGATAGCTTGTTCAATGTGAATCTTCTGATATGGTGCGACGGGATCGGGCAACTCACCCAGATGGCGGTGTTGACACCCGCGATTGGCTCCTGGAGCCGGGCCATCGCAGATGAGGAGTAAACAATTCATTACACAAATGGCTCAGAATAGAAATACCAACGATCGCGCTCATGACAAAGGGCTACACCGCACTTATCGCAACGGTCATTCAAATGAGATCGCGGCTATGTCCTAATTTCCGTCAATTAAACGCCCAAGGCCGAATTTCCATTGTTTTGAGCTCGATGACTGAGAGGCGTAGGGTAGGTACGCGAGTGACGCGTCACGCGACGAAGCATTTTGGAGCTCCTGTTTTTGAAACCTCCATGTCACTCCAAGTCGCGATCAACGAGTAACTTCACCGTCACATAAAGTGAGCCTCCGGACCGTCAATGGGATGCGGCAATCAGGTGATAGGGCTACTCAAGATATGCGCGATGCGGCGATGATCGGAGACACGGAGTCGCGACTCGCGATATGTTAAGTGCAGATGGTCTGTCCAATAGGAAGCTAGAGATGCCCCTATAAGTGGGTCCCAGAGTTATGGACAGTGTCAGAATCAAGTCACAAACGTTTGAGGTGAAATACAGCATGTTGTACGACCGTAACGTTCCTGACGGTAATTTGCACAACCCTACTGGGAGCACGCGTCGACGGGTTTTGTTTCTTATTCTCATCTGACACAACGCGCTAACACCCCGGGAAGGATTGGGGGTCGGAGCGGGAGTACTTTCCACCGACGTCTGGGCGAAGATACCTATTTCGTACCCTGAGCGGGTAAACCTTCCTCCGGGGCCCTTCAAACCGCCGATCATTACCGCATCTCAGTTCAGACCGCCGATCATTACCGCATCTCAGTTCAGACCGCCGATCATTACCGCATTTCGGTTCAAACCGCCGATCATTACCGCATTTCGGTTCAAACCGCCGATCATTACCGCATTTCGGTTCAAACCGCCGATCATTACCGCATTTCGGTTCAACTTGAGAGCGTATCCACACTTCTCGCAGTTTTGCTCCTCTGCCGCCAGGCCCCCCCTCAGGAAAAGCCTACCCTGAACCTGGCATAATTGTAAAGCTTCGCTTTCCTTCCTCATCTTTCAGTAATCGTCGCAAATTAGTTCAGCTTTACTAATAAAGCTTCGCTTTCCTTCCTCATCTTTCAGTAATCGTCGCAAATTAGTTCAGCTTTACTAATAAAGCTTCGCTTTCCTTCCTCATCTTTCAGTAATCGTCGCAAATTAGTTCAGCTTTACTAATGAGTTGGGAGGAGGATGTCGAGAAATTGACACAGGTAACACGTGTAGCTCCAATTTATTTTGCCGATGATACTTCCAGATCATGCCCTCCGACCGATCTTCAATTCCGTCGCAATCAATCAATAAACGAGTTACGATGTTCCGGACGCCTCATGAGAACTTTTACAGAGTGGGTTGTCCATATGATCATACATGAGTCGAAAAAAACGAGGTTTGATTAATAAATGCATCAAGTTATTTGGCGTGGTATAACTATTCGCCCGTAAGTATCGCGACTCCCACCCTAAACCATCTCCCAACAAAAACGTTACAGCCACTTCAATTACTCGCGCATCCTTAATGTGTAGATGCTTTATACCTTATTTGAAAGCTATGGCTTTCCTCTTGAATACTGAGTATATTTTGTGAAATGCGCGAGTGCAGCCATCCAGCCATGGAGTGAAGAGTAAATCACTGTGTCAGTTTGATCCTATATCAACGCTTTCTCATATCATCCTCTCCTTGACTTGTCAGTTCTCTCGGGTGAGCCGCATCTAGAACGAGCAATTACAGTGTCTAGTGTCTCATTTGAAAGCCACGAGTTTTCTTTTCAACATGACGTTATTTTTGTTAATGCGCGAATGCATTCGTCAATCCACGGTGCCCATCTGATTTGTTGCCATTGCTGTCTCTTTCTCCTTGCATTCTCTGACGTGTCACGTGAGCAGCCAGCAATATGGTGACGCCGTGGGCGAATGGGCGCGCTTCGCTTAGTGCGGATTCAACGAGAGCCAATCACTTTCTGATCGCGGATTAACGAGAGCCAATCATTTCGCCGAGCTTTACATGACTGCCCCACAGAGATTTGAGAGCCTTCGAAGAACTGAAGTTCGAGTGTGTAGAATTGGCTCCGCTTCGTTCCGCCAGACAGATCACGTGCCGCCGGCGGTTACCCGTGCCACAGGCCCACAGCCCACCTACTTACCTCTTCTCGATTTCGCTTCATTCCCGCGACGTGACTCATGCGCATTCGCTTCTTTTCCTGCTCGGCTCTTTTTTCGTTCTGGCTATTTCTCCCAACAACGTGACCACTGGTTTAAGCAGAGCCCATCAGATCATACGGCGTGCCGACGGGCACCAGAAATGCGACGAGCGCTAAGCCGGCGCCTAAGCCTAATACCATGATCGCTAACGTGTGTTCAGCCTGTCGACGAAGACGACGTTAGCCAAGGTCTGTAAGTTGCGAGTCCAAACCTTGCGTCCAAGCCACGGTTTTTCGGTTGGCTCAAAATTCCGACCACAATTTGTCGATACGGAACGGTGAACAGCGACAACAATCGATGCGAAGCGACGACACGACAATCGAGTCAGAACGGCGACAATCGATGCCACGACCATCGATGAGATGCGAAATTTTAATGCCTCGGTCGTCATAGCAAGCGGGTTTGCAAGCCGGTGTGGTGAACAGCAATGACTCTCATCTTCTCTCGGTAGCACGACGGCAAGCGCATAGTCCAAATCGTCCACGATACTCAATAACTTCGCCCTGTTCGGGAGACTTTTGTCCCACCGGTGCCATATTTTCCAACCCCAGTTTCGAAAGCACTTTCCCGCTGCTGAAAATCGGGCTTGGACGTTTCAGCGTTCTCACCGAACTCACCGGGATCGGCGGCAAAGGCGGGAGTTCTGTGACGTCGGATTTGTGTACTGGTGATGACTGCATGCGTGCATATCTTCATGTCTTTGTCTCGTACTGGCAGTGTACTGCTGGGCCAACCACAGCTCGCTCTCGCGGCTTTCAGCCACGACGGCGCCGTAATGGTACCGAAGCTCATCAATCTCTTATGTACATCATGGCCTTTGACAGAGTGAATCAAAGTGATCTCTTATAAGTTATACCTTGAGTTACGGCGCCTAGCTCCTTTGTTATGTGAGTTCTGGCGCTTAGCCTCCTTGGTGCCTGAACTCCAAATCTTCTCATCATTGTTAGTGTTCTATGAGCCGTGATACTCTAGTCTCTGCTGCTCAAGATTCACGGGCCAAGTGTGCCTACACGTCACGTGTTCACGACCATGTTCCTCATACATAGTCCAGTATTAGTCCTCCATTTCTTCCAGCGGAAATCGGCTTTCCAGCTCGTGCGAGCCCTCGCGGGGACCCAAACTTTTGGCAATAAAACGACCTCGGTGCAGTACGCGGCAGACCATTGAAGGGTTAGGCATAGAAGCCTTGGCGACCAGTTCCGGGGGCTCTGCCGCCCACCATGAGCCTATCTGCCTTCGCGTGGTCGTCTCCAAACATTCGTATAGAATCTTCCGCCCTCCAGACCTTGTCACTACGCTGTACGGTTTTCGCCTGCAGGGCGCAAGGGCCGATGTTTGCGGGTTGAAATTGATGAAGTTCTAATTCAAAACTCAATAAACAGCTTCAGCTCTCTGAGGATTTCCAGCGAGTTGAGTTCTTACTCTGAGCCTCAATGAGCTTACTCTCTAAATTCTAATCTAGATACACAAGGAAACCAGAAAAAGCATGATTTAGGCTCGGACCTGTTTTCCAACCTGCCCTAAGCGACCCAAGGGCGTTCACATGCGGTGCGGTGATGTCTTTCCATCCCTGTGATTGATGACTTGTCCGAAGTGGACTGAATGTACATACCTTCCTGTGTGACATGTAGGGCAACGCTCTGTTCTCAGGCAAAAGAGTCCCAGCAACAGACGAGCCTCAAGGTCGAAACCAGCACAGTAGACCACCTTTGCCAGGCCTTTTTCTTTTGCCACTCGCACGACTCTTGGGCAGTTGCCCAGACGGTGAGGATAGTGGCTCTGGCTGCGTCATCGAAACGTCACATTCGGTGCCCATGTCGCAATCACCATCTTCTCCGTCCGCATCAGTGTCGGCGGTGCGATCTTTCAACACTGTCTTGGGCAGTTGCCCAGACGGTGAGGATAGTGGCTCTGGCTGCGTCATCGAAAAGTCACATTCGGTGCCCATGTCGCAATCACCATCTTCTCCGTCCGCATCAGTGTCGGCGGTGCCATCCTCCAACACTGTCTTGGGCATTTGCCCAGACGGTGAGGATATCGGCTCTTGCCGCGCCATCGCAGAATCAGATGCCCGGACCGGATCGCAATCGTCCTCTTCTCCGCCCGCATCACGACGGGTAGAGACAGCACTTGTACATGTTATCGACTCAGCATCCGCATTTGCCTCGCCTGTTGTCGGTCCACTCGGGCTGCTCTCTTCACCTGCCCCGAACTGCTCTGCAAGCAGGCTTGCCAGGTTGTCTTGGAACGAGGCAGAGCTGAGCTGACTACAGCGCGTCTCGTCCCCTGCAAGAGTTTTTCTCCAGTTCTGAATCGCCATATCAACGAGGTGCGATACGTCCCCAGGCCGACTTTCCTCTAGTCGTGGCCATTCCGGCCGGAACTCCGGTCCCATGTACCATCGGACGATGTCCAGAACACCGGCCCATTCTGCTTCTCGGAATCGGTTTCCATACAACCTCGCGTTGTCTGATTCTAGTCGCTGGGCGAGCTGATCTTTGACTGACGCGCTTCTGAACGTCTCTAGGCGACCGCAAACAAACTCGAGCACCTCTTGCTGTATGACGATCGACGCAGCTTCGGCGATTGACTGGCCCTCAAGCTCTCCGAATGACGTGGTCACTCTGCCCTTGGCCTCCTGCAACTTTTTCTCATCAACGGGCTGCAGCGCCGCAACCATGTCAACTCGTAGGCCCGGCTTGTTGTTGTCTCCCTTGTTGCACTGCTTCGATCGGTTGTCGCTTAGCCAGTCCACGACATGATTCATCACCCCACGTAGTATCTTAATATCTTGGTCCGTCAGGCTGAGTATGCGATGCAGGTGTGGAAATGAAGTTTGTTCACGTTGAACGACGTGCTCGTACACTTGCCAGTAGGCTTCCTTATCTAGCATAATGAGAAGATTAGCCCGGCGGCGACAGGACTGGTCAACCTCTCGTGAGCCCCTGCCGGGGTAAAAGAGTTCCCTGATCTGTGTCTCTGATCGGCCATGCCTAAAACACTTGGACATTTGCTTCCAGTCTTCCTCCTGAACGTAGCTCGCAGCATCACCGGGCAGGTGTGCCAATGTGTCGAGGACCTGGCCAAATATCGAGAACCAGAACTGTTGCGTCGGCCATCCTGTTAGCATGGACCTGTGCAATGAAATTTGGGGTCTGAACTCACGTCGTCGGTCCTGCAAGTTATCATCATGGACCACAGTCTAATTTTGAAGGTCGCTCTGCCGACCGCCGTCTTGCACCACTGTGTCACCAACTCCTTCCAAATCTTGTTCCTCCAAAGCGTGACCAGCCGCGCCACTGGAATACCACTTTTGCAGCTCAATTCCAGGGTGTCTTCAATTTCTGCCGTGATGTCGCACGCGTTCCCCTGGAAT
Source organism: Claviceps purpurea (assembly GCA_029405325.1). NCBI lineage: Eukaryota > Fungi > Ascomycota > Sordariomycetes > Hypocreales > Clavicipitaceae > Claviceps > Claviceps purpurea. The sequence continues at coordinate 3,259,422 of CM055789.1, read as the reverse complement.
TTCTCCGGCTTCTGCGCCGCCGCCGTCACGACGTGGAGCCATATGTCGCCGTGGCTGTCGGGCTGCGCGACGTCTCTCTGGTTCAAGCGAAGCTTCATGTTTTGTTCGACGGAGATGACGTCTATTTGTTTTTAAGTCAATAAGTCGCAATTTGGAAGTCTCGGTATTGTTTAGTGTTCAGGCTAACTTACCCTTATCGTAAAATTTACATGGCCACCATAGCTCTCCCTCGCCCAGGTCGGCTTCCTTCACCCATTCTTCCAGGGCGCTTATGCGGTGCTGTCCCGCAAGGAGCTCTAGTTGTTCTGGGCCGTTCACGTCAGCCCATTTGGTGAAGTCTGGCATTCCCCCGGCCTGCTTTGTGCCATCTTGTGAGCCAAGCTGCTTCCTCATTCGATGAACTTCAGCACCCTTACAGAGCACTTTCAGATGATGCTCTTCAGGATCTCGCTTCGGTCCACTAAATTGCACAAAAGCCTTCTTTAACTGTTGCACATGGCGGCGGTTAAGCAGTCGGTTGGTTCCCAGGCTCCAATTGGATGTGAGCAGCTTTGTCGGCATGCGAGCTGTGATAATGCTCTTTGCATGATTCAGCTCTAGCGCAGGGCGTTTCGCCGTCGACGGTACACGGTGTCCTTCTTCTCGTGCTGAATCACTGCCCTCTTCACCGTTGGAGACTGACTCTCGACGCCGTTTTCTTGAATCCGCCCCATACGATGAATCGTTTGCTTTTGGCATTGTTATTGGTAAAGCTGAACTAGATAGTTGTGAGATACCTTGTTATCTTCAATTGTGCGTGTGTCTTCACAGGTGACGGTTGGCATATAATTGACGTGGTTTAGGTCAACTACCCTTGAACCCAAACGCTTTGAAAAGAGGTACCGCTCATCGAGGGGAAATACGGAGATTGGACTACTTCAGTCTCCTGAGTTCTGACTGGATGAACTGAACAGTGGTTTCCACCCGAATCCTGATCATTTGCACAAGGGACGCAGCAATAGATACTCCGGAGCCCGTAGTACACTCCAGAGCCCGTAGCCCTCTCAAATAGACGTGCACAAGGACGCGCAAAGTATCATGCTCCTTGCGCCTCCTAATCCGCAATGAGGAATCTTGCTGGACAATCTAGGCCTCTTCGAATGCGGCCACGAGGGGGCGTTCCCACGAAGCAAACAGCTTCCGAACATTCCCAGCCGACCGAGGAGACATCGTGAGAAGAGACTCGGCCTTAATTCGCGCCCAGCGGAACACCCGCGTCAAGGTCTACGTATCAGATCCTCGCGGGCGATAGTCGAGGCACCTGGATGTCTGGCGGTTTAGTATCGGGGATATCTCGACTTTCCTCCAAGCCCATGATCGATTTACCATGTCATAATCTGGCCTTTGCCGCAGTCCCTCGAACCGATGAAGATGACCGGATTTTGCTCTTTCGTCGCCCCTCGAAGCGGCATAGCTATGGAGGAGGCAACCTGATGTACTGCAGAGCAACTGCATGTCCACCCCCCTCGGGCCATACTGTCCCCTAGTCATGAAGGCTTGGCTTAGGAACCCAATCGCATCGACGCGATTCCAGAATCCACGGTACCCGACATGGCACTGATTTTGGAGCGCAGTGAACCATTGCAGGGTGCTTCATCCGCACCATCATCATCATAGTCATCCCGGATGCGCCTGCCAACGCCTTCTACTGGATTTGCTGTAGTAGCAACAGCATCTAAGCCTACAGATTGCATAGTTTAATCTTGAATAACCTAGATGGTAGACATCCTGGTATGTACCATTGAATCTGCGCCATCATCACACTCACGAATGGTCACATGTTGATGACGAATGTGCCGGTACCGGCGATTGGGGGGCCACCTAGTGAATCGGGGGGGCCACGCAGCGAGACCCTTAAATAAATGTGCCATAATAATACAATGCTATACGGTGAGATTTACCTACGTGTAGGTGGGTGTGCGGGTATGCGGTTGTTTGGGTGTGTGGCGATCAAGATTCAAGTTTCAAGTTTTCAAGGTGTAGGACAGGCTGACACCAAATCCCTTCTGTCGTCTATCACTGACATCATCGACTTTCTCTCGAGTCTCGACCACTTTTTATTATTTATATACTTCACTATGGCATCCTCTTCCCATGCTGTATCAACCAGAGTGCCTTCTACTCGTGCCGCAGCCAAGGCTGCCACCTCAAGCGAAGGACACACGGCTCTCTATGAACCGCCAACCTTTGGAATCATTTGGAATGGCCATAGGTCACGCACCCGACCTACCTAGGGACTATCATTACAAGCCATTTATGGACATCACCAACTGTTGGAACAAACTCGCAAGGGATGCATACGCAGGGTTGGCTGACATGAACAATACAATATATTCATGGAAGCTATTGAGAAGAGAAAGGGGAGAAGGAAGGAAAGTGGCAGAGGTATGGTCTCATATACCAGAGAAGGGATACCATCACCTCAGAAGGTAGACTACCATCTCATCCCCCATAGTTTGCAGTTTCACACCGGCCCCTGATGTTGTGCGACCCCAAGTGTGTACACCGCTCCTCATCGTAGCAAACATGCGTAAGCAGAGATTGCACCGTAAGTGCCTATTGAGGATGGCGATTCCAACACTCGCAACTCTCTCTTTTTATCGTTGAAAGAGGAATCGCAAGGTGATCAGCCAGGTGCAAGCAGGCGGATAGCAGCGCATTGATTGCGACTGTCTTGATTATCCCAAAGCAATCGAAAAAGAAAAAACAGGCGAACAGGCCTGGTGTCAAATTTCAATCTGTGGTGGCCGAAATCAAACAGAATAAAAACAACAAGCAAAGAACAATGGCAGGGCAGCAACATAACATCACACTCATCGTGATCATCCAGTCCGAAGTCTCCCAATCCCATCACAACTCACAAGACTTGCCAAGTCCAGATCTCTCATCATGGTATTAGCCTTGCTACCAGCCGATAGTGGCTGACAAAGTCTCTGAGGAGGCTGATTAACGGCGTCGTAATCAGCTGTGCGTTCCACGACATGGCATAGTCCGCCGTGGCCAAAATCTCTCGAAAACATGATACCGCAAGTACCTTCAGAAGTTCAGTGGCGAAAGTTCAAAGCTCCAAATTCTCTTGTGAATGAGTTTGCTCGCAAGGAGCGAATCCCTCTGGCAGTGTCTCAGCTGTCTCTTCTTCCTTCCCTTTTTGCTTGACAGGGTTGTCGTCGGGGAAGGTGTCATTAGAGCCTGATCCTTCGCAAAGGTCGACAGAGGGGTCTTTGTTCATGAAGTCGACAGAGCTTTCTTCTTCTTTGAGTTTTCTGGTTGCAAGTTGTGGACTGTTGTGCAGCCTCAAGCTTAGCCGTTGTGTCGACAACCTCCGTCTGTTGACTGTTGTCGATAGATTTGGTACTGGACAGTGGAGGGGTTGGTTTGCTTCGACGGCGGGATGGCTGTTGCTATCTTCAGTCACCAGGTCAACTCTTTCATTGAAGGGTAGCTCATTATCGGGCTTCTGGGGCTCCTCTTGCTGTTGGCTGTCGCCATGTATGCATCGCATCACTACATGATGTAATTCACTCGCGATCATGTTTCTTCCTGATGCGTTGCCGACATCAATGCCGTTATCTTGGAGAAGGTCGCGCATTTCTTGGCGTGTGCGATAACTGGCCTTTTCCCACATCTGAAGGGTCCAGTACTCAAAGTCCTCATAGAATGTACGCCTGAGACGCTCAAAGGTCTTAGCTTGTTCGACATAAAAGCTGTAAAGGTATGCGATTTTTTTGTCAATGTCGATGGTGGTTGAGTCTTCAGGTATGTCGTCGCGTGCGACGGTGCGTCCTCCCAAGCTTTCGTGACATATCCAGCAAATCGTGACATGTGAGCAGGCAGCATGTCCTTCCTGAGATATTTCACTTGAGCACGACTCATCTTTTAAACTTGCCAATGCTGGGGCCTCGATAGGGACTTCTTCGTTAGCGATGGCCATGAAGCGAGCCGAGTGTCGGAGTTCCACGGAGGCGAAAGCTTGGCAGCATAGTGTACGGCCACCGTCCAGTCGGTCATCGTCCAGTCAGGGGTCCCTAGATATGTGTCTATCCAACACTCACGAAGGGCGTTCCGGGCGTCTCGAGTCTTTTTCTTTCGTTACTCTAGGAAACGCGCTGCTTCGAAAAGAATTGCCGCGTCGACAACATATAAAAAGGTCTCTCGTTCAATCTGAGGACATTGACCATGATCTTGAAGCTGAACTCGAAATCGTTCTTCAGGGGAAGCTTGGGGAGGGCGGTGCCATCCACTGCCATGCAATTGGCACTGGCGGCATTCGCGGAAGATTTGAGTTCTTGGGGAGCTCGCGTTCTTATATCCACAAGGGCCTCGGACAGACAGAAGTACCTGAGGCCTGGGCCTGGGGATGTCTTTCGTGCTGCCTGCTGCTCACTTCCGCGCCGTCTGGCTCCATTGCTCTGTGCCGTTAGCCTGTTACTTGTCAATGTCACGGCGGGCATCGTCGCTCGCGGCTCTTGGCTCCCGATGTGTGCTTGTACGTGTGACAGTGAGGACCGCAGCAGATTCGGTGCAGCTGCTAGCACTCAGTCTACTAGGGCTCAACGCCTGCCGCACCTTTTTTTCTTTCTTTCCTTTCCTCTTTAGTCTACTCTTTTTGTTTATAGCTTCATTCGTCCGCCTCCTGTGCCCGCTGTGACCAGCCGTGACAGAGTGTACGCGATTTGGTAGAAGAGGGTGTTACCAGTTGGTAGGTACCTTCGCGTCGCGCGGAGCAAGTACCGCTCTAGGTATCACCGTAACGTAGGCAGCCGCACCTCAACGAGGGTGCCGGGCGATTCCTGAGTTCATGTTTGCTGTTAACCCGTTGTGTGACAGCGACTTCCTTGGTGTGGAGGCAAAGCTCATGTCTGCCTGGAAGTGCCAAGTTGCAACCGGTGCGGACAAGCGCCCCTATACATACATTAGGTATCCTGATATACATTAGGTATGTAGACCTTTTCGCAGATATACAGCGCGCCCACTCTTTTGCGAAACAGGTTACAGATCCCGTACAGGTAGGTACCGTACCCGGAGTCCTGTGTCAATGGTGGAGGCGGACCGGAGCTTTTCAATATTATCTTGAAAGTTGGAAAAACCTCCGACTTGGTCTTGCCTTGTTGAGACTCGGAGCTATCCGTACACTACCCACTGCCGTCTCGCCTCTAGATCACCTAAGGTATAGGCACATTAGATACCTTTTTGGAAAAGCGGGATCACAGCTGGTCCCTGGATTCAGCTGCATTATTAGGTAGTAGGTACCTACCTTAGTACCTCGTGGCTTCCATTGCGGCCCAGCTAGGCGCACAAGAACTCTTCTAATTGAACGTATTACGTCCATCAAGTCCAGAAGCCGTCTCTGCATTTTGCCTAAGCCAACCATCGAACAAGGATGGATGCCTACCGTCGACTCCTTCTCTAACAACATTGTTAAGTGACACAGAAAAGCATGCTGAAGTCAATGTTATAAGAACCCTCTGCGCTCGTTCGTGAGAAGACAGACTTTCCAACTCGGTCCATGCTCTCTACAATTGTCCCTGCAAGTCCAGATACCGTGTACACTATCACCTGTGACTCTTGAGTCTTCCGTTTTGTCGAACCATCAACTAGTCCTTCTTTCTAAAGACTAAAACAATCGATCACCATGCACGCCATTCTTCTAGCCCTCCTACTGCCTCTTGTGACGGCCAACGACCACAGACAGTGCGATTGCTGGTCATGGTCGACGGGGGGTCGTTGGGGGTACAACACGGCCCTCACTCAGTGGGTTTGCACTCAATATTTCAGAGGCGTGGTATGATGAATTGCAACAATAAACCATGCCATAAATTATATGAGCAGAACATATGGTGGGCTGACTAGGTGCTTTCATTTTCGATCTTCGACAGGCCGTTTACGACGACGGCATCGGACGCGTGAGTGCCATAATTTCATGTCCCGATCATAACACAACACGCATGAACTTGCGATATCGATACTAATGCACTTCGTAGTGTTTAGCCAGAGGAAAGAAGAAGATAGAAGGCCAGGATTGGGATACCTGCTGCAAAATTGCTGGCTACAGTGGCTACTTTCCTTTGACGCCCTCAGGTAAGGCCAATCTCACCGCCCTCCCGATCACGGTTCAGGTGGCTGTGGGCCACTGTCCTAATCGGGTTTAAGACGCACAGCGAGTGGTGAGTGTTTATCGAGCGATTGTGACGCGCGAATGAAGAGGCTGTATCGAAAGCTAATGTGGTTGCTGGCGAAGTTGCAAGCAGCGTGCTGCCGTTCAAGTTTTTGATGGGGCGTTTCTTTTATGACAGCATTACTCGGGAGACTGGAAAAGATGCCTAGGTGTACAAAAGAGTACTGAAAATCCTCAAATGCTAGACGATTCGCGTGCTCCTTTCTGTGCAGCTCGCCAAATTCAAGTGGCACTAAGATTACCAACAGTACAACAATCAGAGACTGTAGCTAGTTATCCTCAAATCTATGATCTCCGCCACGCCGCCTCGAACTTGCAGGCTCGAGGCATAGCAATTGTCTCAAATGGAACACATACTTCTGGTGTTTTAGATCAGTTTTTGAATCACTGTGTACACAATAGCGGCCTGGCAGGCAACCCGGGCGCCTACTCAAGAATTTTGCGTAGCTGAGATGAATTCTTTGACTTCCCGGGCCTCGCTGTGCGTGGTCAGGGCCTGCGATGACAAGCCACTGACCCCCGGGCTACAAGGGCGCCTTCGCCGCCGCTAGATCTACCGGCTGTGAGTCTGGTATTGTTTGGGATTCAGTGTTCGCCCAAATATGTTATTTGCCGAATCTGCAATCTAGGACGGCTGATAGTGAGCACTTTGTTGTTAGGGCATCGCATGCAGAAGTCACAAGATGCATCATAAAGGGTGACCAGATGAGACGGACAAGAAATGGATGAAGAAGAGAAAGAGGAAAGAATCGACACTGAGAAAAATGAAGAGCCGAAACATTATAAGCGGGGACGCTACTCACCATCAATATCTGCGGGACATTCGTCGTGGCATACAGCACAGCCCCGAGATCGAGAAGCATATTCACAAGAGCAGAATGTGCCGTTGCGGCGGGCTTCTTTAGAACGCCGCGTAGCTCAACGTGCTTTGCACTCTCTCCACACAGAAATTGTCCTTGATACTGACCGGAAGACCATGCAGCGGTCCCATAGGCTTTCCCTCTCGGCTGAGTACCCTTCATAGATTCTCGGGTTTGGCGTGGATATGCCATGTCCCTACACCGTATAACTCACGATGCTGCGCGCAACCTTCGTGTACAGAAGGCGCGACGAGCAAATTCCACCAGTCAGGACTGCAGACTGTTTGTCGCGGTGCCGAGCCGGCTCGTTGTCGTCATTGATTCCCTGCGCCTTGTAAAGTGCATCAATTCGCTTTTCTGCGGATGGAACTTCAATACTGACTCCACGGACTAGTCCTGTTCAATGCTCCAACCAGACTCTAGACGTCGTCAGGTCCCCCCGTCTCCTCCACCGTTTTTGCGTACGCTGTGATATCGTTATCGTCGGGGAATCTCGAGTTAATGGTGTTTTCTACGGCCTTAAGCTTTTCGTACAGTGGTGCGGTATAAAAGATGATAGGAATTCTGAACAGAATGGGAGAGATTGAGGGTTCTTGGGTTACTTCGGCAGTAACAGGTATTGCTCCTGTTTGAGTCTGTTCTCAAAGTGGAGGAAGGCCTCCCTGCCAGGACTCAGGACTCAGGAGTGAAGGGGTACATGGACACGCTGAAGTCTCAGGACCATGCCGCTAACTAGGGTGGGAGTCCTGATTCCAGCATGGTGTGAGAGAGCCTGCCGTGGTGCGCCGTGTCGAAGGCTGCCGAGATACTCATTGGTACCTAGCAATGAGGCTATCCCACCTCGGTGCTATGTTGTCGTACCGCTTTTATCAGAGAGCTAAAAGCCACTTCGGTGGACCTGCTCTCTATATTTCTCCATGTGGAGCTCTGGGACGGGTCACGGGCCCATTACCATCAGCCGCAGCGATGACCCGTGCCGCGGCCGGTCCGCTACCGCTACTACCAACACCATTTCGTTGATGCTCGGGAGGAAGATGGGGCGCCAGGCTCCCGCCCGTTGGTATTCCGCAGGTTTCTTTCCGGGCCATCGAAGGACGACGACATTTGCGTTGCGAAAGCGGGCCGGGTATATAGTATTCGAGGCGACAGCTGTTGTTGAGCAGGTAGCTGGGCCAAGACCCTTGCGAGGTCAGAAGGAAGGGCCACGCGCTTTGAGAAATCCAGCTAGCATCTCTTCAAGGCCTGATTACTTCCACTGTCCAGCTACAAAGGTGTCTAGTATACCTTGATTAAGTTCTTCCCGTGTAGGTCCTACCTCAGGCAGGAGGCTGTGTCAAGCCGCTGCGTAGTGTCTTCCGAGATGTCAGGTGTACGAGAGTGAATAGCGGTGGAATAGGGGAAACTCCATCTGAAACAAGCTGCGACTTTCTCCCCGTGTGTGTTCGACGTTGTCGTGGAATCTTCTTCACCCCGGAGCAGTGGCAGAATCTGTCGAGCCTCGCCCGCGTTCAATCGCCCAGAGGCCTTTTTTCACACCTTCGTTTGAGCCGCCGCATTTCTCCACGACCTTTATCGCCCGTATCTTACTAGGAACCCAGGTTTATGACTCTTCCGCTTGTTTGGCGGTCTTTCAGTTCTCCTCGGTTCTCCTACCGCGTCACTGCTTCTGAGCTTTCCATGCTGCCCTCACCGCACCCCGAAACTTGTCGTTCCGCCACGGTTGTTGTCGGGTCCCTGACTATGCTTTTCATTTTGTCTAGAATCCAACCCGTATTCTCCAGTGTAAGTTCTTCTTACCCAACGAGCTTGAGAGCACCGACGCATGGACTCTCGGTCAATTACGCCAGCTGCTGCAGGATGAGACCGTTCCTGACCCTCGCATTATATGCACGGATGGTGAGAAAGCAATCATCAATGCGCTGAGCAAGATGGCGCCTTGGATTGAGTGCCCATTGCACATCCGCCGATGGCACGTCAACTCTTCGACGAGACGCAGCTCATAACCGGGACTGATCTTCCAGCTTGGACCGTGCGATCCCTCATCCTCAAGGGCAGAGAGAGCGAAAGGGAAGCATCGCAAAACGTTTAATATGCGTCGTCACGGCACCTTCAGCCCGGGGGCCGCAGCCTAAAGCAACGTCGTACAGCTCCGGTGTTTGCTGTCCCATAGGCGCCTGATTGCCCTCTATGACTACAAGTTCTTGGGCCACGGGCAAAGCTATGAGCTAGAGGATCATGGGGATACGTACAGAGGCTGGTACGGAGATGCCTCGCGCGTCCCCACGACCGGCGCCTCTCTTGGAGGATCTAACAGCACCATTTATCCTAGAGGACCCGGGAAACGTCAGCTGAAGGAGTAGTGAGGAATTACCGTTGGCTTCAATTGAGGCTGGAGATGATGTTGCTATCGACGCGAAAGGCGTTGGCGTCGCCACTCGAGAGTACATACCTATGTACTGGGGATGCTATTGCGAAGGGGTCATCCAAGAACATGCCCATCGATAGTCGATTACATAAGCAGTTCGTACAGAGTATTTATTTGTGAATCTTCGCTCAGTTATTCCCCTTTGAAGCACTGACCCAGCTCGTCGTGATGCAGTGCTGATGCCGTTGTAACTAGTCGATGATCTGTGATCAGGGGTCAGCGAACGTGTGAGGCCACGTGGCCTGTCACATATCGTCTTCGACTCTTTCCTTGACCCCTCCAGCAGTTATATGCCGCTGCATCCAGGCCGCCTTTTCACACTCCTAAGATGTAACTATGCGCCTTCTTCTTACATTCAAAACATGCTCCTGATCTTTCTTCGGCGTCTGCTGTTGGGCGAGTAGCCCTAGTAGCTTCAAAGGGTATTGTTTCCCGACCCTTGTTCTGGACGACCATTCTGCGACAAAGTTCTCAAGTCGATGATATAATGCCAAGAGATTGACTGTCGCCACTGGTCCACTGCCGTATGCTGCGGCTACATCGATGATGGGTACGTAAGAACGGGGTTAAGCAACTACGTGGAGATTTTGGGAATAAATTCAACTCCCACCGTATCGCTCAAATCTCTTACGCTATCGTCTCGTGGTCTTTGCGTAGTGCTGTCCGATGGAGATGCCTCGTAAAGGCAGTTGCTGTCGGCGGCGATCGAATAAAAAAAGTGAGCAATACCAGTCCAGTTGAACTTTCATCTCAAGTGATCGCTGCCAACAGGTAACATTCTTGCTCTGTGCCATCACCAGAGTAGAGTAGCTGCGGTATAACACAGTGGACCAGTAGACCAGTGACAACGGTCAATCTCTCGGCATTCAATCACCGATATGGAAACTTGGTCGCGAACCTGTCGCTGGAACTTCTGAACAATCCAACTGTACACGTTCAGTGCGATAAAATGACGTAAAATAACGGCCACAAGGGGCTCTTTTTTGAAGACTCCCAGAGCTACTCCAGTGGTCTTAAACGAGCGATTCTAGAAAAGACGGAAGATCGTTGGGCACGCAAGGCTGCGCAATAGCGGCATTGACGCTCTCGCCATTCAAGACAAGCTGCAGCCCTGCTCACATACGCGCCAAGACCGAATACAGCCGCCGGTCCGGGTCAGGGTCATAGGATTATGCTAGAGAATAACGTGTGTATGCGGCCGGTGAGCTTAGAAGTCGCGCCCGCTGACGTGCTTTGCTCCAAAGGGGTCAGTCAGCCCAGCTCGTTGAAAGCCCCGTGGTTCTATCGAAATATTGACCGTCACGGCTTGCGATGAGATGTTACATATAACCTTTGAGCCAGATATCGATTTACTGATAGGTTTGCCACAGAGTCGCAGACGGCGCGGCTGGCCTAGCTAGAGAGAAAATCCGATTCTCCACCGTCCCAGTATTCAGCAGCCCCAGCTCCTAGTATTCGTCATCAATGCTCTCGTCATCTCACGGCTCGCTGTGGCTCTCTCGCTTACAGTAGATCATACGGTCCTTGATCTCCAATATCCAGTTGCTGACTGATTCGCCCCAGAGTCGCAGGTAATGTGGCAGACCCAGCAAGAGAGTCTGTGATGTCTCATCTTCAAACTCATCTGTCTGCTGATTGCACAGCCGAAAGTGGCATCGTTGCCAGCCTGAAGATTGCGCGTACGACGATATCGGTCCAGACGATTGAAAGCGAAAAACGTATGTATTAATGACAAATAGCGCACTCGCAATCATCAGGCTGGCAAATGGAACCATTTCGGCGTGTAATCGCGAGACGTGAGGTAATTACGTCTAAGACGTTGAACGATTGAAGATCACAAACTCTCTCGTTGGATCAGCCACAGTCTGTGACTCTGGGACGAATCAGTGAGCAACTTCAATATTGTGATGAATATTGGGAGAGAAAAGGCGAGCCGTGGGATTACGAGAGCATTGGAGATGAAAACATGAGCCGGAAGCGTTGAAGACTTGGCGCCAGACGAAGAGGGGAGTGGCAGTAGACCGCTTGGCGCAGACCATTCGGAGATTGAAAGGCATTGTTCGAAAGAGGTAATGAAGCGAATGGCACCAGTGCACTGCCGAGGGTATTGAGTCAGCCAGGAATGATCCGGCGACGCAAATATTCGATGCACTATCAGGTGGTCTGATGAGAAATTGGAGGTTGTGCGCCACTGGTCAGTGATCAACGCCTCGTCGTTCGGGGTGCTCTCTGGCCGATGTCGCATCGCAGCACTGCGAGACTGCGTCAGCAATTAAGGAACGTCGCGGGCTCATGGTCCACAGACTGCCCGGTCTCTTAGCATCTAGGCATCTCGTCTTCTTACCGCGAAAGAAGGGCTATGCTTACTGAAGTACCACTGTTCTTCTCTCCAGCAATCAACTCAGTATCAACTGTAGCTTCGGTTCCAAATCCACGCTCCTGATATCGAGCTCTTCTTGGATCCCATATTAAGGCTTATCCGTGGGCGCCTTACGCTTTGGGATAGGGTCGATAAACTGTCACTGTATGTTATTTAGGGTCTCGGTCGTTCGGAGTCTCGCCGTGGTAGAGGTTGGATGGTCAACAATCGAGTTTCAGTTCGGCAATTCGTTGTCGGTGAGTCGCAATCCCTCTGTCACATATTATTGCGGTGTTGACACTGCTGCTCTGCCACTGCCTTGTCCAAATCAAGAAAGCGATCGTGGACTCGTTATCGGTCTCCTCAGGCGGGCACTCAAAGAACCGCGCGAATGAGCCGAGTAGATAGCTTATCGAATGGAGCAGGTTGTCAGTATCAGAATTAATAGCCCGTCACAGGGCGACAGAACGTTTTTGCGAGCTTGCAGTCATTTCCCCTCATCAGAAAGTATTTCTCCAATGCACCAAGACACCAGTGATTACATAAGCTCATGCTGCTAAGTATGTGCCGTGTCCACTATTCTAATTTCTGGCTCAGATCCCGGCTTACCTATTGTCCATTGATCCCTTTTGCTGTCCAATTCATCTCTCCTGCGCTGCGTTGTCGCTCTTTTCAACCTGCGTAGCCCGTCCGATGACGACGCGAAACAATGGACGGTGATCCCGCTGTTGAGTCGCGGCTAGATGGTTTCAGCTTGATCTTCCCTCTACCCTATCGCGTGGGCTTCATCGTAACGCTAGGTTCGTATTCGGGCTGAACCGATGAACAAGCAGGCTCTCTCTGCATCTTCCTCCTCCTTCTGATGTTTTTTCGGCCTCGTTATGTAAATGCTGACGATTTATTCATAGCGGTTTGGGGCTGGGGCCTGAACCTCCACTACCTATACCTTCTCAAGGTCGACGTTCCTTATTTGATACGATACCCCGGCCGGTCATCACCGCACCATGTTCCACATCACTTCTCGACATATCGCCTAGCCACAGTCCTTTCAGCACTATTTGGTCTGTCCTTGATTATTTTCTGGCTTCTTACAGGCGGCGAGGCATCGCGCGTCATTGAGTTTGACTGGATACCGATGACTTACCTCGTCTCCATAATCGCGGTCTTTGTCGTACCCCTTAGCAACTTGCCTAGCAGTGGTCGTCGTCGCTTTCTTTCGATCCTTAAGCGCGTCGGCACTGGCGGCATTGCAGAAGCGCAGGATGGGAAGTTTGGCGATATTCTTCTTGCTGATGTGTTGACATCATACGCCAAAGTCTGTGGAGACATTTTCGTGACACTGTGCATGTTTTTTACGTCTGGTGGATCCTCGACCAAGAGGCCTGATAGGAATTGCGGTGGCCTTCTAATTGTTCCCTTGCTTATGGCTGTGCCTAGCTTGATTCGGTTTCGACAGTGCCTTATCGAGTATCTTCGTGTTCGGCGAGGCCCGTACAAAGAATCGGCGGGATGGGGAGGGCAGAATCTTGCCAATGCACTCAAATACTCGACCGCTTTCCCTGTTCTTATTACCAGTACTTTACAAAGAAACTCAGAAAATGCGACCGCCAAAGCGTCCTTGAATAAAGCTTGGCTAGTAGCCGTTCTCATCAACTCCCTCTACTCGTTTTGGTGGGACATAACCAAGGATTGGGATATGACATTATTTGGGTCAAGGAGGGAGCGCACATCTCCTCACCACCCATGGGGTCTTCGCGATAGACTCATCTTTCGGCCTATGGCCATCTACTACGCAGTCATCGTGTTGGATCTCTTACTCAGATGCACATGGTCCATGAAGCTGAGTCCTCACTTGGACAAGTTTAGCGACTTCGAGAGCGGAATATTCCTCATCGAGCTCTTGGAAGTTTTCCGTCGCTGGGTGTGGATATTTTTCCGGGTGGAAACAGAGTGGATTAGAAATTCGTCTACCGGACTGGGCGTCAACGGCATTTTGCTCGAAGATTATGAGGACGATGACGACTGAAGAAGGTTGTAGCCCCTCACTATTTATCATTTCCGCAACATGCAAGCATAGCCAGTTACTTCATCCACGAAACAGCGCGACATGATAGTCAGGCATCCTTGGCTCGCTTCATCCACCGAAGAAACCTGCGACGGCTGGCGGACTACCTCCAGACTCGCACCCACATAGTTGCTTGGTCGAGGACCAGTTTTTCGTATTTCCACGACACATGTAATTTTCACGTGTAGGGGTATAGAGGTCATCGGGCAAGGCATGGTGGGTTCTCTGATCAAGGTCTGTCGCATCGCAGTGAACAATGTTGCGGGCGATTATGCTGCACAAGAGTGTTTCGTGATAGTTGTTTATTTTGGTAATGACAAGTATCGCGTGCGCAATACTGCCATAATACCAGAGGTTACCTGCCGCCCATGCACTCCGAGACTTTGCGTCGAAGGCAAAGTGCGTGGTCGTGCAACTCAGACAATGTGCACAACTAGGAAAGCAAGCTCCGTTTGCACATAGTTTATTACGCTTCGCTTGCCTGTGTTTGTACGTCTTCCTACTTGTACGTGTGTACATACACCCAACTTTGATTCTTTGTATAAACTTGGGTTTGATACATGTAGAGCGCGGCCCCGTGTTTCTTCCAAGTTCGACTTCAACAAAGCCAACCGCCGGGCCTTCTTAAACTTATGCGGACTTTTCTTCGCGAAATGACTGTGATCTACGAAGTAACCAGCGCGCTGTTGAACTTGGATCTTAATCGCCACCGTCGAGGACGCTCATTGCGAAAGAGTAGTACATGTAAGGTATGTCGGTATGCATGTATGTAGGTATGTAGTATACCTAACTACGCACTACCGGATGATGACCCTGTAGTAGGGCCTACCTTCGCGAGTGACCCCCATTCTGTATAAGCTTATAGAATGCACGCAAATAAGCTTAGGCATGTACGACAAGGTTGGGGAGGTGCGCTTTGAGTCTGCCGCAGAGCTCCTCCCCACCTAGCGCTGCAGCCGGTTCCCCCGACGCAGAACCAGCCGGCTTCGTGTCATGTTGTTAACTTGTACTGCACATCGAACAACCGACCTTCCGCAAGCCTACGCCGCCGACTGTCACAATACTGTGATGTGGACGAGGCAGTAGGCATCACGAGCCTCGAAGAAACAGAAGTATAACTACACCTGTTGGCCGCAACGAGATAAGAGGTGAGACATCTCATCTTCATCCATTACATAACGCTACGAGAACCGTTGAGCCGTCATCGCAGGTCTAAGTGTGATCGGCAAGGCCGGGGAAGTTGAGGCGGTCATCCCGGCAGCGCAATTGACTTCGTGACGTCGGGTTTCACGCCGGGCCGCGGCTTTGCACAACAATTCTCTTGCAATATTGAGGGAGACTAATGATAGAACATGATTATGTACATTTAAACACCGGAAATAATATTTGAGCGAATTGAGATGCCGAATGGAGATGCCTTGAGGTGATAAACGTTGTCATAGCTGGCCACGACATTTGGTTTCCTACTCCTCACTATCTGGGCGGGATCCCTCTGAGAGAGGCAGGAGGCGGATAGTGGGGAAGCGCCAACTTGATCTCCCTCCTTCAGGATCCAGGATCTTGCTGCCTCGCATGTAGGTAGGTAAAGTAGGTAGTCAACAGATACCGCGCTGATGATACATATAAAGTCACGTGGCCATTGGATTGGTACTTTCCATATCTCACATCTCTGGCGTCGACATGCAACATGTGCACTAGTTTTAATTATGCATATGTACGGAGTACAGAGTATTTATTACTACCTGGTAGGTATCATTGCCCCCATTTCGTTCGTTACTTAAACTGGAGCGTAAACGGATGGCGGCCAGAGGTTCGGGCTTTCCTTGAGTCGAACATGAACACCAGAAGCAAGATCACGAATGACCGAGATAGATTGGTCTCGATGTGATGCCCCATAAAGGTTACATATGTATCATTCGGAGGTCTGTGGCCTCCCACACTAATCATTAGTTTGTACATATGTACTGCACAGGAGTTGCGAAAGGATGATGCGCTATTCGTGTGCTTCTTTGCGGAGATAACATAGCATGGGTTGAATCGGACTATGGTGGCTGGTCATCCATATGATGTAGCCCCAACAGGATTTGTTTGACAACAAGAGCAAAGGACACCACACACTTCCAGGACACGATGGATCTTCATTCAAGCGAGCGCCGAGGCCATATTTAGCAACTTTGCCGTACGCCGCCCAGTCCGCCCAATAATGGCACTTACCGTTCCGACTTTGCGCTCTTTTGCGACATCCCGCCGTCTTTTAGACTTGCCGTCCAGGATGAATCGGCAGTGTGCGGATTTCTGTTAAAATACAAAGTCCAGCCTGACACCCGTGAATATTGTATCGAATCATCCGGCATAGCAGGCTTTTTCTCTCTTTCTTTTTTGCCCTATTGAGCAGGACAGCTGTTTCCAACTGCGCCCATTTGGAGAGTGCAATAGAATCAGTGACTCAGCTTTACACACCCGGAAGAGGCTATTGTTCCTCCCAAGTGGATAGATTGTCAAACGGCCATTATTTTTTGGTGACATCCATTCGCATTGTCAGGCGGCATTGATGCCGTCACTGTTTATCGGTGTCAATGGGAAGGCAATCTATTGAGCCCGGCCTTCACAGAGCTTCTATGCCGCAGACTCGGGCCGTATATTAAATATTTGAAGCTGTCGACGTCGGACGACCCATGTGAAAACGACAAATACCGATGCATACAAGAACGTCACTTTCAACTTCAGATTTAACATCAAAAATGCCTAGACGCTGCAGCGCTTTCTCGACCTACTCCAACGATAGCCCATCATCTCCTGTTCTCATGCAGGGTTACGCCAATCGTCCCCTGCCCCGGTTACCATCTTCGGCCTTTTCAATGCCGGAGACAACGGGTTTCATGGAAATCCAAACTCGGATACGAAGGGCCAATCTCGGCACTGAGCGAGGAGAATCGTCGGAATTCCACAGCAGTGCGTTGAGCATTAGCTCCATGCTGCCCACGCAGCAGTATCACAACAGCAGTCTCGACACGACTACTTTCCCGAGAGACAGTCTAGGACTAAGAAGCAACTACCGTTCCTCGGCAAGATGCTCGCGAAGATCCTCACATAAGGTTCACCAGCTTATTGGGTTGCAAGTGGATGTCATGGACAATCAGATGATGTCTCTGGATTCTCTGGCAACGGCTGGCCCAAAGTCGTATTATACCAGGTCTGAGCCAAAGCCAAACGAGCGTATAACTCGAGACTGTTGTCTTGTACCTTTTCTGGGAGCCGACGACGATACAAACTCCAGTAGGGAAAGCTCTTGGGGCTCAATGTCACCAGAGTCGGACGCTATTCCAGCACCACTGAACATTCATAAATCACTTGGCGGGGAGAACTGCAAGAGGATAGATGGAATGGGTGAAGACTTCCTTCAAATGGGTCTAACAGATGTTGTATTGCTGCCAGCGCATGATCAGTTCAGCGATGATGGAGCCACCGGAGAGTATCACCGCTTCACAGCAGATCTTGCCACCCACGACTCAAGACACTCGAAAGATTTTATTGAAGACGGAGTCGTAACATCAACAAAATCATCCCTGAAGAAGCGCTCGTCTCTGAGCCTAGGCTTCTCGGCAGCCACGCTATTTTCTCGGCGTCGTGAGCGATCGCACTCTGTCCAGAGCCCTTCGATATCCAAGGGAACGAAACGAGCACACCAAGAATCGCCGCAGCCACAAGCAGGACTCATAGCCGGTCCAGCATACAAATCAGCATCGGAATTTCGCTCATTCGAATTTCCAATTGATGTGGCTCCGCCTCGACCTCCACCAGCACCACCATTGATGAGCGCCTGGGACAGCGACTCTGACAATGATGAGATACCTGTCATATCTAATTTGAAAGATTGGTTTGCACATAGAAATACTGAAGAGACCAAAGGTCTCAGGCATGTTCCAGCTGTGTCCCGCATCAATCCCGATAGCCGACTTCAAGTGTCATGGCTAGGCGATGGTCGAAAGGAGGCACTTGCTCTTCGGCAGGAAAGAGAGAAGCAAATCAAAATAGAGAAGGCAGAGAAGCGAAGGGAAGCGATTCAGGGGCAATTGAAAAAGAACTTTGCCACAATCCCCAACGACTTTGGCTTCTCGTCTTCGAGGTTTACATAACTCTTGCGAATTAGTTCATCGAGAAACTAATCCTCGACTTCTCGTCCCTCTGTTCTATCTTTGTCTTTTTGCTTTACTATTGTTATTCCCACTACTAGTCTTTCCGACTCGTTCCGACTCGTTCCACATTAGAAAGCAGCCTTATGGAGGCATCCTAAGAGACGAGTGAGATCCGAGGTTATATAGATGACCATATTCATCAGCATTCTCTGTATTCTCTGACAGAAACTTGAAAGATATGGAACTCACACTTGTATTCAAATCTTTCTCTACGTTTGCTATGAGAACCAAAGAAGTTGAGGAGGTGGTCAATGACTCTCCGCCGTCACCCGTGGCCTAAGGCCGTGTTTTCTTTAATCTGGCTGCTGCCTGCATAGATTCATGATACATAATTAGATAGGCATCGCCGTAAACGGAATGGATATTCTTTTTTATGGCGTGCAGACAATTCAACATTTGACGTTGATTGAGGTAGCGCGTAGTTGTGGGGGTGTGTATGTTTTCGTGTTTGTCTGTCGGGGTAAAGAATTCGCAGCGTTATTTGATGCATTGACCCATTCGTCCCAAGCCTTGAGTCATAAGAAGTTGCGCAAGGTTGCGATTGATTACCTGTCTCATGCCGCATGGCGGCAATTCATTACATGCTCAATATGGACGTACTGTAGGACTAGGTGGGTGAGAGAAATCAACACAGCTGTCTTGCGCGCGAGTTGCGAGGCGAGAGATGCCTGTCTGAGGCTGTACGGCGAGCAGCCGTAGCAGGTACAGTCCCACCAAGAAAATAACGCCCAACGCCAAATTGGACCCATTTTGGACCACCACACCTATTTATTTCACTTTTTCACAATCTGGCCATTTAAAATGCCAAAAAATGTGTAATTAAGCCAGTCTATAGAATCATGAATGCTGAAGTAACTGAGTGCATCGATAACTTGTATACCACCCGTGGGAATCTATCATCGCCTGAAGACGGCGAGGCACGCTGTCGATAAGGTCGTCAACAAGCGTCATTTCCAATTACTCCCAAACATTTGTCGCAATTTTTGCAAGGTGATCCAATGCGGCCTGGGACCTTCTCATATGCGCCACGTTCGGATCCCGCTTGAGGATCTGCTGTTTCAAGCATGACCATAGGTTCTCTATGGGATTCAGGTCGGGGCTGTAGGGCGGCCATTTCAGAGGAGTCACCTCTAGCTCCTCGAAGCATTCTTTCACGATTTTGGCTATGTGAATCGGCGTGTTGTCATGCATAAAGATAGTGTCACCATCGAGCATGGTTGGGAAGTATTCCTCAAGGTGATCACAGTAAACCGCGCTTGTGACGCCGCCTCTCTTCGAGTCGGGGTCCCCCGGGAGGACGACGAGAGGACCCTGATTTCCGGAGCGAATTTCACCCCAAAACGTAAGGGCATGCCGGGATGTCTTCTATTTGGCTTGTACATAATTGAACTCAGTTGCTTTCGAGCCTATAATGAGCCCATTTCGCTGCTTAGAACCCGAGATATCGTAATCACAAGTTCAAGGTGCAATTCTGGCCGGCAGGGCGACAAATCCACTCCTGGGTCTGTCTATCGCCGCGCTCAACAGCGCATTCATCTGTCTATCAAACGCGACGAAACTACGCAAGAGGCTTTTCAAACCACTTTAGCGTGAATTGAAACCTTTTTAAGACATGCTCCTCTCTCAAAAATGGGCGTTGTGCGGCTTGGCGATGCATGACTCCCCTTGCCTTGAGGTATCGCGCGATTGTCTCCGTAGAAACATGAGGAGCGCATATTTCTTGAAGCTCTTTGGTGGTAGTGAATGGCTCTTGGTTTATGTTTGTCTGAAAGTGTCGCAAATGGTGTTTTGTTAGCTTGGTCGGGTGCCCTCGCCCTTTTGGTGAGATCCCCAAATCTTGGGTAGTGAACCGGTTTTTAATGCCATAAATGAGGCTTTGGAGAATACCTCGTCACTAGCGATCTGATTGGCCGATTTACCTGCTCTTAAGGCTGAACAGACACACTTCCTAGTGCGTGCCGTCGAATGTTTTTTGAATGGCTTCAGTGGGCGTGGTGTTGTAGCCATGGCTGCTCAAAGATGATGGGTTGGTTTGTGAATGAAGCTAAATTGACGCGTCGCGACCAAAAGTGGGGGAATTTGGGCGTTATTTAATTGGGGCCACTGTAGCTCTCTCGCGACTCTTCCTCCAATGAGTTTAAAGTGCCAATGATTCAGGACACCACACTAAGGAGGTTGCTGAAGTTCTACTAGGTTTCACATTGCGCTCAAGTGCTCGATGTAGCGAGAGAGTCTGGCGAAAGGCACAGTGGCAATTTGGAGTCAAATTTCAGTGGCATAGGTACCTTAGGTAGGTTATGTACTATATTCTAGGTAGGTACCTAGGTCTCTACTATGGCCTCTCCATGAAAATCGCGTCGCGTCGCGTCAAGATACCTTCATCCACGTACATCAATTTAATTGTCTCATTCGGTTTCCATGTACAGTATCTGATCTCGCATATTTAGCATACAAACTGCCTCCAATACACATCTAAGCGAAGTTCATTGCGCGTGGTGGCCCAACATGGGCTCATTGTGACAGTTTGTGGTATTTTTGTAGAGGGCTGTAGCCTGTACCAGGTGCCTGTACCTGCGAGGTGGGGTTGTCATCAGCGGAACCATCATCCCGTAGTGAACACTGAACAGCCTACAGGATCAGCAGTGCACTTCCCTTCAGCCAACTCCATTACCTACGAGCAGTCAAGGACCATGCCAACAAGGGCGACAACGTCATCGCCTCAACCTCGTCTGAGCCTCGAGCAGTTGCAGCCCAGCAGCCCAACGATAACAGCAGCAATCAGCACCTCCAGCCAAATACCGTCGTGCCTCCGAGATCAGCAACCGGCAGATGCTTTGAGTGACGTCGGCGGTCGTCCGGACGAGTTTATATGTGCCTCGGCTGAGTGGCCTGCGCCACAGCCCGAGGTCGGCGTGGACCAGACCGCCTACGGCACTCGGCATCACATCGACAGCAACAAGCAAGAGCGAGAGCAAGAGCAAGGTGTGTTCACAGAGCTTCTCGACCTACTTACCGAGGAACCTTATCAAGAGTCCCTCTACTATGATGCTTCTACCATGGCGGGGCTCAATTCGTTCTCATTAGTACGCCCTTCTGACCCTTCGCACCCGTTGCCAACCCTGTCAAGCGCAATACGCCCTCACTAATTCTCGCTGCACAGGCCGCTATCAAACGACTCCGTAGCTACAAGCCTCCTCCTTTTCCGCTATGGGACACACTACCTGCGCGGAAGCGTGCTGCCGTTCTGGTCCTCTTATACGCGGATCGCTGGGGTGACCTACGCGTCGTGATCACCATGCGGGCTGCGTCGCTGCGGAGCTTCTCTGGACATGCGGCGCTGCCGGGGGGTAAGGCTGACAGCAAGGATGAAACTCCGTGTAGGTTGAGTTCTCTACATCTCCGTCCTTGAGCCCGGTAATCTCCAAAGATATCTACTCCGAGAGGCTCGAATTGTTCTAGCTGTCAAATTACCAGGGAGACAATGACGACGAACAGGAAAAGACTTGGAATTTGCCAAAGCTAGCATTGGCCGTATCAGAATTCATCTAATCCAAAGGACGCATTCTAGATCAAATCGCGCGCAGGGAGGCGTTTGAGGAAATTGGTCTACCAGTGGACGACATGCTCCTCCCCAAGCCATTTCGAATAGAACCATTGTGTTTCTTGCCTCCGTCGCTGGCAAGGACTCATCTTGTGGTCATACCATGCGTAGCCTTTCTGCATGCCGACAAGCCAGACGCCAATCTGCCGGTCCCATTGGTAGATGAGTCGCTGATACCTCGGCTGGACGCACGCGAAGTTGCTGCAGTGTTCAGTGCCCCATTTTACAACTTTCTCAAGGCAGACGACTTGCCACCCCGACCGGGCCAGGAACTACCTCCTGGACCATGGTACGAAGGCGCCTGGATGTCGTGGAAGGACATACCATGGCGAGTGCATAACTTCCATGTGCCCGTGAACAACCAGCGAGTGGCGAAGCCACAAAAAGCAAGCGCCGAAGGGAATTTGGGCGAGACCTTACAGGAGGTGGAGCAGGAGCAGGAGCAGGAGGGCCGATTCAAAGTCTGGGGCATGACGGGCCGCTTGTTGGTGGACGCGGCGCGCATCGCATACGGCGAGGAGCCTGAAATTGAGCATAATGAGTCGTACGGTGATTACGACATCATCTTGAGGGCCGAGGAGGAGGGAGTCTTCCAAGAGGACGGTGATGCTAAGAAGCCTGCTAGTAATGAGCCGTCCAAAATGTGACAGCGTGTTTGGGCGGCGCAGTAAGAGTGTGCTAACAATGCATCTACTACATGTATTCTGTTCCGGACCGTGATAGTATATCAAGTCTAGCGTAAAATGTTACATTTTGGTGGATGTGATAGGGTGATGGTGCACGCCCCTCTATAGTAATCAATGGCAAGCATTCTCCTTGGTAGAAGAAGTGCAGTGACCAAAAGAAAGATATCCCAGAAACGCCCCCAGCGAAACCGCAATCATGACCCAGCCATTGTACGTCATGAAAACCAGCCTACCGCAATTTTCGGTCAGTACGCTCATGATGAGGTTTCATAGGCCAAAAAAGCAACGTCGACAAGAGAGATCAGCTTACATCAGCATGAAGGCGTAGAAGTTTTGCACTCCGTAAAGAACAGCCTTGAGCACATGTCCCTGTTTACTTGCATTCTCCTGGCTTTGTCCTGGCGCGAGGAACGGCGTCGTCTCAGTAAGATCTTGACCGTCTCAAAGAGTTGACCGAACAAATAGAAATAACAGAGGGGGAAACTTAGCACTGGCGCAGATCCCATGGAAGAGAAGGGAAATGAGACGCAATGGAAAAGAAAAGGGGAGGGAGATGTTGAATGCTGGGTCAAGATGAGGACATTTGAATGATAGAGAAAGACAGGGTGGGTAAATATTGCGGGTGGAGCTCACGAGGCATAGCCAAGATGCGACGGTTGACAGCGTTTTCATATTTGCGCGAGAGGGCTCGAAGCGCCTCATAGCCCATGGCTAAAAGAACGACGGCGATGAGAGAGGCAATGAGGCCGGGTGTAGAGCGAACATGCCATTGGCGGAAGACGATGCAGAGGTTCTTAGTGTCCCATGTGAAAAGCATCTACGGGTAGTGGCCAGTTTAGCAGCGAGAAACTCAACGAAGAAGGCAACCGTGAAGCTATGGCATGTGTATGATGGGGCGATTAGCGTACGCTCATGCTGCACATGTCATCCATGCCGCCGTGACCGCCGTGGCCGTGGTCCATGTTGCCGTGTTTCGTGGCGGCATTATCATGGTCGGCGTGGTCCATGGTAAAACGCGTGTTTTAAGACGCGGGGAGGACTAGGGGTCTAGAGAGATAGGAGAGGAGAGCGAGAAGAAGCAAGAGATAGAAATATGAAAGAAGAGACGAGGTTCGTAAGATCAGGGGACACTGAGTGTAGGCGGACATGCGGCAATGGGAGGAAATGATCGAATCATGAGCGATTTTGAGCAGGTTACCTAGCTTTGTTGCGAATGATCATTGATTTGATAGAGTGGCGGGTTGCACTGGGGAGTTCAGGCAGGTATGTAGCACAGTAGGTACACTACCTACCTAGCACGTGGTCCCGGCAGCTGAGTTACAGTACCTCGCGGGCCGTATGATGCGTAATCCGGGCTCCCGGGTCCAAACCGTTCAACGGTTCCTCATCAGCTCATCGCGATTGAACTGTCCCATTCACCAACATGCTCGGCCCTCCAATCAACCTGCCCAAGTGGTGAGTCCGCTCTGAGGCTCCCCCCCCGCCTCACTTACCTCGCGCCGTGATCATTCTCAAGACCAACCTCACCACTCGCCTGGTTGCGTATCCTTGACCGGGCCCGCAAAAATCCTCAATGTGCTCACGCTTCCAGGCTCGACGAAAACTCACATCTGCTTCAGCCACCCGTCAATAACTACTGCGTGTATAATGAGGACTTCACTGTCATGGTGAGTTGTGTGAATACATATGTCTTTCTCTGTCCATACTCCATCTCTCTCACAAGCTCATCCCCCATCCTCGTCGTCTACTATTCCTAATGCACCCCAGATCGTCGGCGGGCCCAACGCCCGCACCGACTACCATATCAGCCAAACTCCTGAGTGGTTCTACCAGCACCGCGGTGCCATGATGCTCAAAGTTGTCGATGACGGCATTTTCCGCGACGTCATCATTCGCCAAGGCGACATGTTCCTCCTCCCGCCCAACACCCCGCACAACCCCGTCCGCTTCGCCAACACAATCGGCCTCGTCCTCGAGCAGCGTCGTCCCGCAGAATCCATTGACCGCATGCGTTGGTATTGCGCGTCCTGCCCGCATTCCGGTCCTGGCGCCGAAGCCGTCATTGTCCACGAGGCAGCCTTTCACTGCACCGACTTGGGTAGCCAGATCAAGTCTGCCGTGGAGGACTTCAAGAATAACGACGAGAAGAGACGCTGCGGAAAGTGTGGAGAGCTGGCTGACTGGGCGCCCAAACCGGGCTCCATACAGGATCCCAACCTCGTGGTGTCAACATGAAGCAACTGATTGGCTCGAGAATTCGAAGACGAACTCGGGGAGGCAGAAGAAGGGGATAGACTAGGTCGATTGGGCAATTATGAGAAAGGAAGAATTTTACAACGACTGTATAACCCTAAAAATATGAAAGGAAGAAGGCAAAGCTATTGGATATCTCTATTAGCGCATCAATTGATTCATTGAGCAATTAGTCTACATCGCATATGAGCCTTGTGTCAATGAAAAGGACAAGACAGGAGCGCTCAATTCCTGGCGGAAATGGGGAGAAGTAATGAAAGGAAATGATAACCATCAACCTCAACCTCACGTCTCGGAAAACTCATATGAGCAAGGCGACTGCTCTACACGAACCTCCATCGTTCCCTCCTTCAGCTCCCTCCCATCGACTCTCACGCCCGCTCGCATCACATCCCCCGGCACCACGGGTCCAACACCCGCCGGCGTGCCCGTCAGCACAATATCCCCGGGATGCAGCGTCATGACCCTGGAGATGTCGCTCATGATCCTCGGGATACGATAAATCATCAGTCCTGTAGAGCCCTTCTGCCTCGATTCGCCATTTACATCCAAAAACAGCTCTACGTTCTGCGGATCCGCAATCGCCGTCTTGGGAATCACGTTGCTCATGGGGAGAAAAGTGTCGAAGCCCTTGGCAATATCCCACGGGAGGCCCTTCTTCTTGGCCTCGTCTTGCACATTTCGCGCCGTCATGTCAATTGCAACAGCGTAGGCTAGGAAAAAAACATAAGCAAGGGTGTGAAGCTGATGCAACAATTGCTACTAGAGTCAAGTAAACCACAACACACGAGGAAACGTAAGGGGGGGACAAAAACATACCTCGAATAGCCTCCATAGCCCCCTGTCCATCATCTGCACTCAAGTCCCTTACCATTTTCCCAATAATCAGCGCCAGTTCTACCTCGTAATGCATTTTCACACCCCTCGGCTGCAAACACGGCCCCTCGCCAGGCAGTATCATTGAAGAAGTCGGCTTGAGAAAGAAAAAGGGCTTCTTGGGCTTCATGTTCTGCAGTTCGGCAATGTGGTCGCTGCGATTATTGGCAATAAATCAGCTTGAGCTCTCCTTTCCTCGCATCTGCTCTCTTTTTGCTACCGCTGGGAAGATGAGATATATGAGAGCGATAAAGCATTGAGGAACAACTAGACGCCAAGGTGAACGTACGCGTAGTTGCGGCCAATGCAGACCACCTTGCCAGCTTGCTTCAGGGCGGCAGATGGCGCGGTGGCCATTGTTCGCCGGAGGGCCGACATTAGAAAGGGCAGAAGAACAGAAGAGAAGGGCGAGCGCGCTGGTGATGAGGGCAGTCGCCGGGCTTTGATGGGCGAAGTCACAGTTAGTGATTAGGTCCGACGCTCGGAGCTGGCCCCTGGGTGACCACTGACGACTCACGAGTCACGACTCACGAGTGACCTAGGTACCTAGGTAGGTACCTAACGACGCAACGGGGCCTGTACATGTGTGGGGCCAGCCTTCAGCGCTTCACCAACCAGGTCGAAAAACCTACCTATGGCACTGGGCAGCCGTGAACAAAAGAAATGGCATCAGCCAAGGTTGATTCTGGCAGTCGGACTCCGCCGCTCCGGAGCATAAAATCGTTCGCAGCTGTGAAGATTTACCGGAGTCTGGCGTATGGAATGGCCAACAGTGAAAGGGGTCAAGGGGTTTTGAATCAAAAGAATGGGTTGACGAGCAAATGTGTCTCCTGGTGGAAGTGACAGTTGAGTCCTCTATGTTCTGATTTGATGGATAGAAAAGACAGCAAAGTCCTTTATCTGCTGAAGTTCTGGCTGGCGGGGTCAAGAAAATGTGTTGACAGATCACATGCAGCAGGCTTGGTCAAGAATGTACAAACTTCGCGATGACGAACGATGGTTCTAGGAAGTGAGCTTTCCCGTTGCTGACGGTAACGATAGAGTTGTCTTTTTGGGTGGCTCTCTATCTCAGGAGGCTTGATCTTACTGGGTCGAACGACGAATCGTCAACTTCGCACTGCGCAGTGCGCAGTGACAGAAACGATTCTAACCAGGTTGAACTTCTTCCCTTTAGCACAAAGAGTCGCAGTGACAGGTCGTCTCTTCCTTTCGGGTCTCCTAGCAAAGCTGTGTTTCAAGAACGGATTCAAGAATCGCTGATCAGTGTTGGGATAAATCCGCGAGAGTTGCGTATACGCGTGGGGCGAACTGTCATGAAAAATCTGTCCTATTCATGGAAGCTATCTAAAAGAGAGAGAAAGGACTTATGAAAGAGTTAACAGCCTTACCATGTGGTGTTATACCACTAGGTATGAGGCCACGTACGTGATCGTTGAGGACATGTACAGTGGCCCCAATTAAATAACGCCCAAATTCCCCCACTTTTGGTCGCGACGCGTCAATTTAGCTTCATTCACAAACCAACCCATCATCTTTGAGCAGCCATGGCTACAACACCACGCCCACTGAAGCCATTCAAAAAACATTCGACGGCACGCACTAGGAAGTGTGTCTGTTCAGCCTTAAGAGCAGGTAAATCGGCCAATCAGATCGCTAGTGACGAGGTATTCTCCAAAGCCTCATTTATGGCATTAAAAACCGGTTCACTACCCAAGATTTGGGGATCTCACCAAAAGGGCGAGGGCACCCGACCAAGCTAACAAAACACCATTTGCGACACTTTCAGACAAACATAAACCAAGAGCCATTCAATACCACCAAAGAGCTTCAAGAAATATGCGCTCCTCATGTTTCTACGGAGACAATCGCGCGATACCTCAAGGCAAGGGGAGTCATGCATCGCCAAGCCGCACAACGCCCATTTTTGAGAGAGGAGCATGTCTTAAAAAGGTTTCAATTCACGCTAAAGTGGTTTGAAAAGCCTCTTGCGTAGTTTCGTCGCGTTTGATAGACAGATGAATGCGCTGTTGAGCGCGGCGATAGACAGACCCAGGAGTGGATTTGTCGCCCTGCCGGCCAGAATTGCACCTTGAACTTGTGATTACGATAACTCGGGTTCTAAGCAGCGAAATGGGCTCATTATAGGCTCGAAAGCAACTGAGTTCAATTATGTACAAGCCAAATAGAAGACATCCCGGCATGCCCTTACGTTTTGGGGTGGAATTCGCTCCGGAAATCAGGGTCCTCTCGTCGTCCTCCCGGGGGACCCCGACTCGAAGAGAGGCGGCGTCACAAGCGCGGTTTACTGTGATCACCTTGAGGAATACTTCCCAACCATGCTCGATGGTGACACTATCTTTATGCATGACAACACGCCGATTCACATAGCCAAAATCGTGAAAGAATGCCTCGAGGAGCTAGAGGTGACTCCTCTGAAATGGCCGCCCTACAGCCCCGACCTGAATCCCATAGAGAACCTATGGTCATGCTTGAAACAGCAGATCTTCAAGCGGGATCCGAACTTGGCGCATATGAGAAGGTCCCAGGCCGCATTGGATCACCTTGCAAAAATTGCGACAAATGTTTGGGAGTAATTGGAAATGACGCTTGTTGACGACCTTATCGACAGCGTGCCTCGCCGTCTTCAGGCGGTGATAGATTCCCACGGGTGGTATACAAGTTATCGATGCACTCAGTTACTTCAGCATTCATGATTCTATAGACTGGCTTAATTACACATTTTTTGGCATTTTAAATGGCCAGATTGTGAAAAAGTGAAATAAATAGGTGTGGTGGTCCAAAATGGGTCCAATTTGGCGTTGGGCGTTATTTTCTTGGTGGGACTGTACTTACCGTGGCGCGCTAGTCGTGTGCCACGTACAGCGTACCTAGTACAGCCTCACGGTACAGGTGTCAGTGGCCGTCCGCATGTGCCGTCCTCTCTAAAGGTGCCACGTCTGCGTCCGAATTATAAATGCAGGTGCGTTTAGAGCTGACTGGGCCGTCCCGCAAAGTTTAAGTTTGAGTCATGCCTACCTCGTACAGTGGCCCCAAGTGAAAAATGCAGTGACGCGAAGCTGTGCCAGGACGCGCCAAGAGGTAGGCGAAACTGAAGTCTGCGACCCGAGTCACGTGGTTTCATTTTGGTGTGTATGGCATCAGGAAAGCTGTAGTGAATCTGGCTACACAATGAAGATTGCCCTCTCGGCTGGGGGGCCCTCCGGGGGCCCTCCGGGAGCGCTGCCGCGGGCTGTTCTCGCTGCGCTCGCGTCATCAAAAACTCTGGTTGTAGATGATGGACTTGTCATGTTGAAGCTCGTTTCTATAGGCGTCAACGTTGTGGAACAGGTAGTAGGGAGTCGGGAGTCGGGACACGTTTAGGGCGGTTTGTCTCGTTTGATCAGCTCAATGTATATTTGACCCTAAATTTACTCTATCCAAGTATGTCACCTGTCACCTTGTTCCTATCTGTCTTGCCTGTGATGCCTGTGCATTCGGCACCGCGTGTGTCCTCGCTGTTTGCATGAGTTCCTCATCGTTATCGCTCACAGGACTCGTGACCTCTTTGTTCATACCAGTGTTGGTGAGTTCATACAGCTAGCCATTGCGTGTTGGGCTCCGTCATGATGTCTAGCAGGTCAAAGGGGCATCAAACAGAATGCCTTGCACCTCTTTTACACGAGAGACGGCGACGTTGGAAAGCCCTGGAATGAGTCCTCGCCCGAGATGTCTGTGGCCGCGTTGCCAGTTGCGCATCCCTGGGACTTGTGTATCGTAATTGCATATGCCACGGTGAATGGAAACTGGATGCATGTGCGTATATCCTTATTTTAGAAGAACTCTGGGCGAGAGCGAAAGATCGGGACAATCTGCTTGAGATTCTGCCTTGCCTCCTCGCCATGTTGGCACGGAAATGTTACTCAATATGCGTGCTGAGATTGAGGACTTTCAATAACTCCGTGACGAGCGGTTCCGCGTAAAAGTAGCAATACGGCTCTGAGCTGGGGCTTTCTTGTGCGGATCGCTCGCACCGTGAGTTGCGGTACCGTCCTTCCAGGTCATGCCAACGACGGTGCCAATTACCTCATTCACAAGCGCGGCTATCCAGATGCTCTTCGTCAACATGATCTTGGCCCCAACACAGGCTCAGCTGCTGTTGAAGGTTGCCAAAGTCGCGGTGAATGACACGGCATTTCCAGCACTGTGATAGTGAGGCCCGGGACCGGGTTGTAACTTGTGGCTCGCTTGGCTCTCCAGGTCGGTGAGGATCATCTGGGGGGGGGGGGGTGCTCCATGGTAGTTGAGGCTACCTCGGTGTAATGCGATGCTGATTCTGGATACTAGAAAGTGTTGATGGCTATCTGTTCATCGGTCGGGGATGAGTGCAAGTTTTGTTTCATTCATTTGTTAGAACGTGGCTACGAAAATATCTCCCCCTCGGCGGGGGGGCCTTGCCTTCGGCGACCCTCTGGGAGCCCTCCGGGGGCCCTCCGGGGGCGCTGCCGCGGGCTCTTCTCGCAACGCTGTTCTCGCAACGCTCACGTGCAATCTGTGTTGCAGTGACCAATGAGAGTAGACTGCCTGGCCAATGAGAGGTGGCTCTGCGACACTAGCGCATTCTCCTACCCCATTAACCAAAAAGAATAGGCAAACCCGGAAGGTGCGCCTCCGCTGACGCTTCGGCACACCTTCCTTCAGTTTTGCCTAATAACGCGAAAATGTAACACGAGTGGTGGGTAGGAAGATGGTTGATCTATTCTGTCTCTACGGAATAGATCACCCCTTTTATATGCAGATATAAAAGGAGCTAAGCGACCGGTCTATCTAGAGGGAGAGAGCTCATTCTTCCTATAGCATCGGGAAATGAAGCGGCTAGTCGGCTAACGAAGACGTTCAATAAAAGGAGAGAGGATGTGACATCGGAATGTCTCGTCCTCAGGCTCACTTTTATTGAACGTAAAAGCTGCTGACTAACGCACGACCAATGCATGTGCATAAGTGGCACTCACACTGTGGGGCATACCACCTAACGGGCGACAGAAAATCTCTCCACTTTTCGTCGCGACGCGTCAACTTAGCTTCATCCAAAAACCAACCCATCATTTTTGAGCAGACATGGCTACGCCACCACGCCCTTTGAAGCCATTCAAAAAACGTTTGACGGCACGCACAAGGAAACGCGTCTATCCAGACTTAACAGCAGGCAAATCGGTCAAGCAGATCGCTAATGACGAGGGTATTCTCCCAAGCCTCGTTTATGGCATTAAAAAACGGTTCCCTACCCAGATTGGGGGATCTCACCAAAAGGGCGAGGGCACCTGATCAAGCTTACAAAACACGACTTGCGACACTTCCAGACAAACATAAATCGAGAGTCATTTAATAGCACCAAAGAGCTTGAAGAAACATGCGCTCCTCATGTTTCTACGGAGATAATCGCACGATACCTCAAGGCAAGGGGAGTCATGCATCGCCAAGCCGCACGACGCCCATTTTTGATAGAAGGGCATGTCTAAAAAAGGTTTCAATCCGCGCTCAAGTGTTTTGACAAGCCTCTTGTGTAGTTTCCTCGCGTTTGATGGACAGATAAATGCGCTGTTGAGCGCGGCGATGGACAGACCCAGGAGTGGATTTGGCGCCCTGCCGATCAGAATTGCACCTTGAACTTGTGATTACAATAACTCGGGTTCTAAGCAGCGGAATGGGCTAATTATAGGCTTGAAAGCAACCGAGTTCGATTATGTACAAGTCAGAATAAAAGGATTCCCGGTATATCCTCATGTTTTGGGGTAGAATGCGCTACGGAAATCAGGGTCCTCTTGTCGTCCTCCCGGGGGACCCCGTCTCGAAGAGAGGCGGCGTCACAAGCGCGGTTCATTATGATCACCTTGATGAATACCTCCCAATCATGCTCGATAGTGACACTATCGTTATGCATGACAACTTGCCGATTCAAATGGCCAGAAACGTGAAATTTTGCCTTGAGGAGCTAGGGAGGACTTCCCTGGAATGGCCGTCATACAGCCTCGACCTGAATCACGTTGAGAACCTCTGGTCATGCCTCAAACAGCAAATCTTCGAACGTGATTCGAACATGGCGCATATGAAGAAGTCCCAGACCGCATTGGATGACCTTGAAAAAAATGCGACAAATGATTGGGATGAATTGGAAATGACGCTTGTTAACGACCTTATCGACAGCGTGCCAGACCGTCTTCAGGCTGTGATAGATTCCAAGGGTTGGTATACAAAGTATTGACGCGATCAGCTAATTAGGCCTTCATGATTCTATAGACTTGCTTAATTACGCATTTTTGGCATTTCAAATGGCCAGATTGCGAATAAGTAAAATAAATAGGTGTGATGATCCAAAATGGGACCAATTTGGCGTTTCGCGTTATTCACTTGGTGGGGCTGTATGTACTTAGGTAGGTAGGTAGAGGTACTTTCCCACGCCATGCAACTTTGTTTACTGCCCAGTGCCCATAACTTATAAGTAGCACCCCATTGTCACCCAACGCGAGACGAATTTCTTCAACAACAAAGAGACGATATCATCGGCAAAAAAAAATGTCAGACTCCTCGCCACCAATCGGTACGACTACGGGCTCGCCCAAGGGCAGCCCACCCGCACTAGCTATCCGTCCAAGAAGACTGGACGCCACAAGACTGGAGCAAGAGCATGACACCGCGCGACGTGCCTCAAAACAGCTCGCGGATGCCTTCAAGGCTCTACAGAGAGAAGTTGAGCCGTACATCGCGCCAGACCAGGAGCTTCCAGAAGTTGATCCCAAGGCAAGTCTTCGGTTGGCATCACTTGGAATTGAGCTAGCCTTGGCGGAGAAGGAAACAATTCGGTTGGAGCGGGAACTCATAGCGTCAGAGCGTGATGCTGGTTCAATATCACCTGAGACGGCTAAGAAACGAATGCGAGAAAATGGACAACGATACTTTTCTGCCGGAGACGACCTCTGGCGCCATAAAAAGAAGAAGATGTGCCTTGCCAACCCTGAGCCTGAAGTCCCCATCCTGGACATACGCCGCGGTGGGGTATCCACTTGCATCTTGGCGATCTACAGCAAATCTGATGGCGTTGGGAAACCGGAAAAACGACCCAAGAACTGGCGTCGGGATGTGTTGCAATATTATAACGGCAATGGAGTTGACCATGAAAAAAGAAGTGATCAAGTTTGGTGCCATGTGAGCGGCAACTGGTTTCACGAGGACGACATCAAAGCTGCACACATTGTGCCTTATTTCCTCGATTTCGAAGGCGTTGGTGAGCTTCTCTTTGGCGAAAGGGCGCAATCACTTAAACGAGCAGGTAACGCACTCCTCATGTCAAAACGAATTGAGGGTTGGTTCGACAACTACCATCTCGTAATTGTTCCGGTGGATGTGACCGAGAATCCCATCACACGATGGCGAACCGATATCATCTCACCGTCTATCATGGGCGCCCAGTACAATGGTCTGCTCTGCGCCAGTGAATTGGATGGAAGGGAACTTACCTTCCACAACGAGAAACGTCCCGTCTCGCGTTTTCTCTACTTTCACTTCTTCATGGCTCTTGTCCGCATCAAGGACATCAAACGGATAGGATGGCAGGATACTTGGGCCAGGTACTACGGCCAACGCCCTTTCCCCACACCGGGGCCGTACCTACGAAAGTCCATGTTGATGGCTCTTGCCTGTCACTGGCAGACGACTGACTTACAAGTCATGAACTCCTGGTTGACAGACAATGGGTTCGAAACGCCATTGGCACTGACCAACGATGAGGTGGTGGAAACAGCCCGCCGAGTTCACTTGGCAGTAGAAGATCGTGCCATACGCGCAGAAGATGGTAATGACAATGGCTCGGACGATGAATCGGATGATGGCTCAGATAATAATGACAGCTCAGAGGAGGAGGAGTCAGGACTGAGTCAGGACTGAGTCAGAGTCCAATGTCCATGGGCATGAGGACAGTGGCAAGGCAGGACATCGTGAATACGGAATAGTAATACTATTATCTATAGCCCATTCTCAATATGAAACTCACAGTTTTGCAAATTTGCAATCGCGCCGTCAACGAGACAATGACATAGACGAAGCGGCGATTGAGAAGCGTCATGTATCAGAGTCCATGCCCATTCTTCGCTTTCCAAATTCCTCTTTTCATTGCAATTTGCTCAACATCATTTGCCTTCAGTTCCTGCGCTTGCGCGGCCGCCGACCGGTGACAACAGACAGATCTTCAAGTACTTCAGATTGGCCAAAGAATTTACAGCTTCGGAACAGGTAAAATATCGGACTTCGGAGGGGTTTGTATCGCGAGCGTTGACGGCGGCAACCTAGAAATTTTAGAAAGGGCAGAAGAACAGAAGAAGAAGGGCGAGCGCGTTGGTGATGAGGGCAGTCGGCGGGCTTTGATGGGCGAAGTCGCAGTTAGTGATTAGGTCCGACGCTCGGAGCTGGCCCCTGGGCGACCACTGACGACTCACTCACGACTCACGAGTGGCCTAAGTACCTACCTAAGGTAACGACGCGGGCGGGCCTGTACATGTGTGGGGCCAGCTTCCAGCGCTTCACCAACCAGGTCGAAAATCCTATGGGCAGTCGTGAACATAAGAAATGGCATCAGCCGAGGTTCATTCTGGCAGCCGGACTCCGCCCTCCGGAGCATACAATCGTTCGCAGCAGCTGTGAATGGTAACCGGAGTCTGGCGTATGGAATGGCGAACAGTGAAAGGGGTCAAGGGGCTTTGAATCAAAAGAATGGGTTGACGGGCAGATGTGTCTCCTGGTGGAAGTGACAGTTAGGTCCTCTATGTTCTGATTTGATGGATAGAGAAGACAGCAAAGTCCTCTATCTTCTGAAGTTCTGACTGGCGGGGTCAAGAAAATGTGTTGACAGGTAGGTCACAGGCAGCAGGCTTGGTCAAGGATGTACACGTCAGGCTTGAACTGTCGAACTTCGCGATGACGAACGATGGTTCGAGAGCGTGAGCTTTCCCGTTGCTGACGGTAACGATATAGTTGTCCTTTCGGATGGCCCTCTTTCTCATGAGGCATGATCTTGCTGGGTCGAACGACGAATCTTCAACTTCGCAGTGACGAAAACGATTCCAACCAGGCTGAACTTCTTCCCTTTAGCACGAAGAGTCGCAGTGACAGGTCGTCTCTTCCTTTCGGGTCTCCTAGCAAATCTGTGTTTCAAGAACGGATTCAAGAATCACTGATCAGTAGATGTAGTGGGTGTTCTTTTCAAAAGGTTACACCCACGAGTAATAAATGCGCAAAGTTTAAGTTTGAGATCATACTACCTCCTAGGCCGCGCAACTCTTTTTACTGCCCATAAGTAGCACCCCATTGTCACCCAACGCGAGACTGATTTCTTCAACAACGCAGAGACGACACCATCGGCAAAGAAGCAAAATGTCAGACTCCTCGCTGCCAATCAGTACGACTACGGGTTCGCCCAAGGGCAGTCCACCCGCACTGGCTATCCGTCCAAGAAGACTGGACACTACAAGACTGGAAAAGAGCATCTGTATGAAACCGCGCGACATGCATCACAACAGCTCAAGGATGCCTTCAGGGCTTTGCAGAGCGAAGTTGAGCCGTCTGTCGCGCCAGACCAGGAGCTGCCGGAAGTTGATCCCGAGGCAAGCCTCCGGTTAGCATCACTTGGAATTGAGCTAGCCTTGGCGGAGAAGGAAACAATTCGGTTGGAGCGGGAACTCATAGCGTCAGAGCGTGATGCTGGCACCATATCACCTCAGATGGCTAAGAAACGATTGCGAGAAAATGGACAACGATACTATTCTGCCGGAGACGACCTGTGGAGACATGAAATCAGAAAAGAAGAAGATGCGACTTGCCGACCCTGGGCCTGAAGTAGTCCATACTGGATCTACAGCGCAATGGGGTATCTAATAGTGCAACGCATCCCGACACCAGTTGTTGGCTTGTTGGCTTGTTGGCTTTTCGAACGACCAAGGCTATCGGATTTCCTATAGACCGCCAAGATGCAATCGGATACCCCATTGCGTCGTAGGTCCAGTATGGGGACTTCTTCAGGCCCAGGGTCGGCAAGTCGCATCTTCTTCTTTATGTCTCCACAGGTCGTCTCCGGCAGAATAGTATCGTTGTCCATTTTCTCGCATTCGTGTCTTAGCCATCTGAGGTGATATGGTGCCAGCATCACGCTCTGACGCTATGAGTTTCCGCTCCAACCGAATTGTTTCCTTCTCCGCCAAGGCTAGCTCAATTCCAAGTGATGCTAACCGGAGGCTTGCCTCGGGATCAACTTCCGGCAGCTCCTGGTCTGGCGCGACAGACGGCTCAACTTCGCTCTGCAAAGCCCTGAAGGCATCCTTGAGCTGTTGTGATGCATGTCGCGCGGTTTCATACAGATGCTCTTTTCCAGTCTTGTAGTGTCCAGTCTTCTTGGACGGATAGCCAGTGCGGGTGGACTGCCCTTGGGCGAACCCGTAGTCGTACTGATTGGCAGCGAGGAGTCTGACATTTTGCTTCTTTGCCGATGGTGTCGTCTCTGCGTTGTTGAAGAAATCAGTCTCGCGTTGGGGTGCTACAGCCTACTTATGGGCAGTAAAAAGAGTAGCGCGACATGGGAAAGTATGACTCAGACTTCAACTTTGCGCATTTATAATTCAATTTCGAACGCAGACGTGGCAACTTAGAGAGGCTCGGAAAAACGCAGCCACAACGAAAAATTGAAAAATTGAAAACCAGGAAATCAGAAAATCAGGAAATCCCCATTTATAATGTTGGACTCGCTGCCCTCAACGGCACATGCGGACGGCCACTGACAACTGTACGTGGCTTAGGGCTAGTATACTGATAACTTCACGTGGCTACTGACACCTGTACCGCACAGGTGTCAGTAGCCACGTGAAGTTATAACTTATCAGTGGCCGTACGGACTAGCATGGCCACGGTAAGTACGTGCCCTCAACGATCACGGTATAACACCAGTTACACCACACGGTAAGGCTGTTAACTCTTTCCTAAGTCCTTTCTCTCTCTTTTAGATAGCTTCCATGAATAAGACGGATTGTTCATGACGGTTCACCCCACGCGTATACGCAACCCTCGCAGATTTATTCCAACACTGATCAGTGATTCCTGAATCCGTTCTAACTTCTTGAAACACAGATTTGCTAGGAGACCCGAAAGGAAGAGACGACCTGTAGGCTGTCACTGCGACTCTTCGTGCTAAAGGCCCAAGGGAAGAAGTTGAACCTGGTTAGAATCGTTGCGTCACCGGTGACTGCGAGGTTGACGATTCGACCCAGCAAGATCAAGTCTCCTGCGAGGCTGCGATAGAGAGCCATCTGAAAGGACAACTCTATCGTCACCGTCAGCAACGGGAAAACTCACTTTCCTAGAACCATCGTTCCGAGTAAGCTGTCACACAAGTGGACATATTCCCCCAACCGTGGACATTTCCGCAGAGGAACATCGACTACTGCCGCCGTATATGCAAAGTAGCACCCCATTGTCACCCAACGCGAGACTGATTTCTTCAACAACGCAGAGACGATATCATCGGCAAAGAAGCAAAATTTCAGACTCTCCGCTGCCAATCGGTACGACTACGGGTTCGCCCAAGGGCAGTCCACCCGCACTGGCTATCCGTCCAAGAAGACTGGACACCACAAGACTGGACTCCTGGAGAAAGAGCATCTGTATGAAACCGCGCGACATGCATCACAACAGCTCAAGGATGCCTTCAAGGCTTTACAGAGCAAAGTTGAGCCATACATCGCGCCAGACCAGGAGCTGCCGGAAGTTGATCCCGAGGCAAGTCTTCGGCTAGCATCACTTGGTATTGAGCTAGCCTTGCAGGAGAAGGAAACGATTCGTTTGGAGCGGGAAATTATAGCGTCAGAGCGTGATGTTGGTTCTATATCACCTCATGCGGCTAACAAACGATTGCGGGATACTGTACAACGATACTATTCAGCCGGAGACGACCTGTGGCGACATCAAAAGAAGAAGATGCGACTGGCCGCCCCTGGGCCTGAAGAAGTCCCCATACTGGACCTACGCCGCCATGGGGTATCCGATTGCATCTTGGCGCTCTACAGAAAATCCGATGGCGTTGATGAATCTAGAGAAGGACCCAAGAACTGGCGTCGGGATGCGTTGCACTATTACAACGCCAATGGAGCTGACCATGGAGAAGGAAGTGACGTTTGGTGTCATGTAAGCGGCAGATGGCTTTTCAAGGAATTCATCAACGCTGCACATATTGTGCCTTACTTCCTCGATTTCGAAGGCGTTGGTGAGCTTCTCTTTGGCGAAAGGACGCAATCAGTGATCACTTGATCAAGCAGGTAACGCACTCATCATGTCAAAAAGAATTGAGAATTGGTTCGACAACTACCATCTCCGATCTCGTAATTGTTCCGGTGGATGTGACCGTGAATCCCATCACACGATGGCGAACCGATGTCATCTCACCGTCTGTCATGAACGAGAGGTACGGTGCTGGTGACTTCCGCGCCCGTGAATTGGATGGAAGGGAACTTACCTTCCACAACGAGAAGCATCCCACCTCGCGTTTTCTATACTTTCACTTCTTCATGGCTCTTGTACGCATCAGGGACACCAAACGGACAGGATGGCAGGATACTTGGGCCAGGTACTACGGCCAACGCCCTTTCCCCACACCGGGGCCGTACCTACGAAATTCCATGCTGATAGCTCTTGTCTGCCACTTCGAGACCAGCGACCTAGAAGTCATGAACTCCGGATGACAGAGCATGGGTTTGACGCGCCGTTACAACTGACCGACGATGAGGTTGTGGAAACAGCTCGCCGAGTTCACTTGGCAGTAGAAGATCGTGCCATACGCGCAGAATATGGTAATGGCTCGGACGATGAATCAGATGATGGCTCGGACGATGAATCGGATGATGGCAGATATATAACTGCAATGCAATCACCCAGGACCCCCCTGTGACCCTGCCACGGGTGACGGCTGGTCACGGAATGCACAGGTAGACTAGCAGGCGAATAAAGCCCTTGCAAATATTGAGGTAGATCAAAGTTTAAGAAGAGAAAGAAAAGAAGCAGGAAACGTGAAGCAGGAAACGTGCGCCGTGCGGCAGATGTTGACTTGAAGTGGGCTGCGGCGCTGCGCAGATTCTGCGGTCGTCACACAGCCTGCGAAGAACTCTCGAAAATTTATACGAAAATTTCTAATATGCTTTAATTTGAGCTGGGTGTGGAATATGCAACGTAAACGGTGTTCAAAACTTCATATATCAAGCTCAAGGGACATGGTGGGCATGACAGCACGGCATACGTGGAGAGCACATACATACGAAGGTTTCCACACGGAGTAGTCCAGTCGTGAAGCTACTGCAGAGGCTCAATCACGCGGGAATTCAAGCCATTGTTAATGTTATGAAGCGTGGGCTCAGTGGCTCGTCATATTCACGTAACGAGAGGCTGAGAGCAGCCTCGTACTGCTGCGCACTCCAGTGTACAGGAGTGTTATGGGAGAGGTCTTTAGCATATTTCTTTTGTGCAACAACTCACTCAGACCGCCAAGATTGGAGCGCAGCCACGAGCATGAGCATCCAAGGTACTCCGTATCAGTTACATCATATGTCAAAGCTTCTGCCATGCCCAATTGTGCTTGTCTCTTTAGCCCTACATTCGCTGTCATGTACTCGTTGGCCACGCCCCTTTTAATGCAGTACTTGGATCGAATCTAATGTCACTTAGCAAGGCAATCCCCAATTCACCTGTCTCTGCACGTACACATTAAAAGGGACTTATAAAAGGGGTACGGGAATGGAGGCATTAACAGAAACGGGCCTACAAGTCCTGGCTACAGCTAATGTGTGCTATTTAAGCTACGTATCGATACGTGGACGGCGCCTCTTCCTCATCTGGCCGTTCCAGATAGTCTCGCACAATCAGATCCTCGATTCGTTTTTTTATGAGTGACACCTCGGGCTTGAATCGTCCGGCAAGCTGAGACAGAACCTCGCTCACGAGTTGCGAGTGACTGAGCTCTTTCCGAGATCTTTGGCCAAAGTTAGTGATGAGCATGATGGAGAGGGAGAGGGGGATAAGGAACGAATGAATTGTCGGCGGCTTACTTCATGATTCTTACAATGGCAGCATCCACAATGTGAGCTCTCGTCTGGTTATTCTTCTCTTCGGTAGTTTTTCTCTCCTGTGTCCCTTCGACCTTGGATACGGCATTGATGATGGGCGCCTTAATTCGCATGGTCTTGCTCTGGAAACTGGCATTGAAGCTGAATCTGTCGCCGGCTTTTACAGTCTTGGTGGCTGGTTCTTTGAGCAGCACGCGGGATTTGGGTGCGACTGCGATGGCCATTAGAGCCCTCATAAGGTCCGAAGTCGAGATGTTGGTTTTCGCTTGAATCTCCTCAAAGGTTAGGCTTTGGCTGTTGTCAACATCGTTGAAGAGTAGCATGACGACCATGGCAAACGTCGGTACGTTGATTTCGTACCGCCTCTCCTTGGCCAATGCGCCAGATTTGCCCGGAATAGCTGGAAAGACACATTTGATATCCGCGCTACCAGTGGTTCCAATCCAAGTGAGTTTGCGACCATTGCGGTTGGCGAGGTAGAACTGTTGGAAGCTTGCCTGAAGTCGCTCGACGACGGGCGGATAGTTGCACGAAACACGGGAGCTGTCGCCGATAGATGCCTGCCGGCCCATGACTTCCTGCGGCCAATAATTGGACGACAAGACACTCACATTCAGGTCGATGGACTTTGTGCCTTCGCTAAGATTAGCATTATGGTCGCGGAAAGTCGAGGTGAGTTCCGACGACGTCACCAGATCACGGAACATGCCCTCGAATTTGCTGGTGAACTGTTGCCCCAACTCCTGCTTCATCCGGGAGATAATCTGCTTTTCCACGTCATGGCTTTCTGATTTGCCATGTAGCAGTCTTCTTGCCAGGTGTCTTTGATAGTACGTCTGGAAGAGGTCGCGGTCCTGTAAATACCGAATGACAACAATTGCCTTTTCCAAAACTGCATCTATCTCGGCCTCGGTCTTGCCTCTGATGCCTCTCTTGAGATTGTCATCGATGAATAAAGACACATATTCTGAGCTCCGCGAAAACACATTGATGAAGTCCGAAAAACTCTTGTTTAGTGATGTTTGAATGCCAAGGTCATTCTGAAAGCACCGCGTCAACAGATTGTCAAACTTATCCTTGAGCCGCAACACATCATCGACCCACTTTATAGCAGCAGCAGTCTGTTGAGCGGCCGGGTTCAATGCCTTGTTTTTGTCTGCTTCTCCAGCCTCTTCTCCTTCTCCCTGGGCATTGGAGAAATCTGTGTTGCTCAGCGCGTTTTCAATCTCCAGTCCCAGCTCGACAACCCGCTTCTGCAGACTTCCCCGCAGAGACGTCTTTTCCACTTCCACTCTCGAGACAAGCTTGTACAATATTGCCAAGTCTCCGGTCTTGTCATTGTCAATCATCCATCGCAGGCCACTGCCCTCCATGCCCATGAACTCGGAAAGATGTCTCACGATAAGCTGTTGATCGATGACCGTGGAGACCTTTGACAGCGTCTCCGGCTCTATCGTTGTTCCGCATCTATCGGCTTCTTCGTTCAACCGTCTCTGTGTATGTCGTAGCCAAGTACTGGCATCGGCCTCGCGGAGCAATCGCTGGCATTCTGCGCCATAGAAGATCTCGCTGTTTCCGAGAAAGCGGGGTTCAAAAACGGTTGTATACAGCTTATGGCTCTCGCTTTCGTCTTCGGTGTCGTATAAGCTATTCAACATGCGACTGCAGCTGCGTATCAGATTCCTGTCTATCACGTCGCCCTCCCGTTCCATGTCAATCTGGTCCAGCATGACAGAAATGAGCATGTCAATAACCAAACTGCTTGAATTAGCGTTGAGACAAGACCGCAAGATGTGGTCGCGAAAGAGCGCTATCGTAGTCGCAAAGATTGGCACCCGGTTGGGCTCTTGTTGGGTGTATCCTCTGTCTAGATACATGAGAATATCCGCAGTCATGTTCATAGACATGTTGTGGTCTTCCCAAGTGTCTCGCAAGCCCTTCAGGAACTTTTCGCCTGTCTGGCGTCTCTCGTTAACAGAACTAGTCGAGTTCTTATCAACTCCAATGCTGATGAGACTTTTGGTGACTAAGACCTCGATCTTGGGAATGACATGTTCGGCAAACCATTGTTCCTCGAACTGCTTGACTCGCTCGTATAATACCTCGCCCTTCTTCTTGAGGACAATCTTGTATGCCGCTCTGTACAGCTCCTCAAAGGACAGCCGACCACAGCTCTTGTTGTGAATGTCACGCAAGGCTTCCTTGAGCATGTTCCAGCAATCTTCGAAATCGGCTCCTTCTCCACCGCCACTCGGCTGTAACACAAACATGTTAGCTGACCAATTTCCAAGTGACGTGCAAGCGTCGAGTCGACAAGCCTGATAGCTGCCTGCAAACCGAAGATAATCCTGATGGGTTCGAGGAGAGAAGGCATTGGCACACTCTGTACTTCGCAACAGGGGCGAACTCGAAAACGGTTGACGCCTACGCCCAGAACATGGTTTGTTTGCAAGACTTGTGCGGGACAGCAGAGTGCCAGCAAAGACGTTGGAAAGGTATCGAATAGTGAATAGAAGAGCAACTACTTACACGAACAATTCGACGAGGAGGGCGGATGCGTCCCGCCCGAGCGCTCGCACTACCCCGTCCCGAGATCATGCTGCAGACGGCGGTCCTTATTATTCGTTATTTTTTGGAAAGTCTCTGTTTTCCGGGTCTGCAAGTTCCTCTTAGCTGGAGCGTGGGACAGAAAAGTTGAAGTCGGTACTTGCTTACTCACACTAGAGCATTACAAGGCTGACGTCTGGCAAATGGATAATTACTGGTAGCAGCCAGTCCGTGATTCGGTGGGCGGCGGGGTATTATGAATAATGAATCAATGTGTCCCTCACTCGGGCGTTCGATTAAGCAACAACAACCATGTCGGCAAACACTGCGCAGAGCTGATGATTCTATGTGTCCTTTTCGGCTGTGGAACTAGAGATCAAATATCATGGTAAGAGCGTCAAGCGTAGAGTGTAGAGCTGTAGAAACCAGAATTCACATGGATGGCGCGAGGCTTGATACAGAAAGACTGGTCACGGTTTGATCGTCACTGGATGCTCCAGCGACGCCAGGGCGGCAGCTATCGATAACGACCTCCTCGAAAATCATGCCGTTGGTGGAGTGACAGAGCCGGGAGGGATGTTCTTCCGGCTTCTCGACGCCGGTCGAGAGAGCTACGTCGTGACCCACCTGCAAAAACTCCACCTTTCACAACGCCAAAGACTTGATCACCGAGAGTCTAGAGAACAATTTCAAAGCTCCTTAAGAACCAGACGAAGCTCCCGCTCCCACCTGCCATCAGACGCGTACCCGTACAGAGCACTCACGTCCTAATCGCTCAGAATGAAGCTCGTTAGGTGAGAGCCATTCGCTGTTTTCTATCACAGGCAGTATAGTCACGCAGTTTGCACCGGGAGATGTGATCTCTTCGCCGCCGGTAGCGGCTTCTCCGTACGAGTAGGACTGATGGCAAGCGCGACTTAGGTTTTTGATGAAATGCGCCAATGAGACGGTGACGATTGAATTGAAGAATGGTATGCATATCGCGTCGTTTCATCTATTCGAAGCTCGGCTTTCAATATGCCAACGAGACCGTGCCTCAAGGCCGAAGCCCGATTTACTGACCGCCCTTCATCGCCTTTAGGTACCATTGTCCACGGCACCATATCCTCCATTTCGCCTCAAATGAACACAGCACTACGGAACGTCAAAATGACCGCGAAGGGTCAAGACCCCATCCCGCTGGAGACCATGAACATTCGAGGATCGACGATCCGATATTTTATTCTCCCCGATTCCTTGCCGCTGGATACGCTGTTAATCGATGATGCGCCGAAACCTAAAAATAAGGCTCGCAAGGAAGCGGAACGGAGCGCTGGCGGTGTTGGTGGTGGTCGCGGCCGCGGCGGTAGGGGAGGCGGCGGAAGAGGCCGTGGGCGAGGCCGTGGTTTTGGTCGTGGACGGGGTTAGACGTGCCTTGGGCGGAGAAAGTGAATGCAGCTGACAGTTCGGTTATGTAATCTGATGGGATATGATTAATGATGTGATGATTTGTTGTATTGGCTGTTTTGTTGATCATTTCTGGTGTAACCCTCTCTTCACTCCATCTATACGTACAGGTCCCGGTCGCTGATCATAAGTTACGCAAGAGACGCAATGTAGGTGTTTGTTCATGGATTCTGCCAAAAGTCGAGTCCTCTTATGTTGGGCGGTAAAAATCAGGGACACTCGGATGCATATTTATGTATAATATACCCCAAAACAGGTGTGAAAGCCCTGTATACTCGACCCAAGTCTTCCAAATTTGTCCAAATTGATTGAAAATTGCTATAGAGATACAATTTTTCTTACGGTTTTTCGAACAGCTTCATTGCCTTCAGGTGATGACCAAATGCATTCTCGAAGGTCTCCTATTCAGCTGCGGTTGACCTGACTGAAAGCGGCTTCCCTTTGGTGAGGCGTCGAGGGCGACTTTGGGCAATATCGATCTCAGAAGCAGGGTTTATGATGCCCTAACGAGTGTCGAGGCGAATACACAAACAAGAATTGGGGAGCGAGTACCAGAAGTTGCCTTTTAAAGTACTTTTGGAGCTGGGATATACATGACCCGTACACCTCAGGATATACACTGATTAGCATGCAGACCGAAATATTGCTCTTTCCTGTTCCGACACCGAGGCTTTTAGGACCTCTCAGCGCACCAGCAAGAAATCCTAGGAAGATGATCTTTGAGAGAGCATGAGAAACCGCCCTTGTCTTTTTGGTCCGGTGTCCACGCCTTCGTTACTGAGAGAGCCGGTCAAGAGGGGTTATAGCACTCGTCGTGTAAGGGACGTGACAATTTATGATTAGTTGAAAGTGCCAAGAGTCACGATAGGCGAGGAAGACGGCGAAAGGGGGAGGGGGCAGTGATGTTCAATGACGAGTCGGGAACATTCTTCATGTAAGGTGTTGAGTTTGCATATTGTGATGGTATTGAGCGGTTCGCGTACACACAATGAGGCGCCTGAATGATGGCTTATGACAAAATCTATCGCATGATACCCTCTATGAAGGATGAAACGCGTGTTTGTCGAGAAAGACAATGGAACTAGATTTTTCAACTTTCTTTATCATCGTGGGGTTATTTATGTTGAGGGTAATTCCTGGTGTCATATGGTTGATCCCGTCCACTACCAAAA
This sequence comes from Claviceps purpurea, assembly GCA_029405325.1. Taxonomy (NCBI): domain Eukaryota; kingdom Fungi; phylum Ascomycota; class Sordariomycetes; order Hypocreales; family Clavicipitaceae; genus Claviceps; species Claviceps purpurea. The sequence goes on along the minus strand of CM055789.1, from coordinate 3,214,578 downwards.
TCTAAAAAATGATACGCCTATCACATTGCATCGCCTATGGAAGCTCGGCTTCAATATGCAAACCATGCCGTTCCCAAACGCCGAAGCAAGATCTTGCTGGCCAGCCCTTCCATCGCCTCGCGTTCATTGTTCACAGCACCATATCTTCCGTATCTCCGCAAATGAACACGGCTCTTCGTAATATCAAAATGACCGCCAAGAGTGATGATCCCATGTCGACCGCCGCCTCTACCACTGAAGTCGCGGACATCACCGACACCGCCAGCGCTCCTCTCTTCTTCCTTGCGAGCCGTGTTCTCAGATTTTGGCGCATCGCCTATCAGTCGTATTCAGGGCGGGGAGCCGGAAGAATGAAGTATCAGATAATGCCGCCCGAATACCAATGGTACCAAGCGCGACGTGGCTCGGACCCTTGGCGGTTACTTTGACATTGTGAAAGCCGTGTTCGTTTGCGGAGAAACGGAAGATATGGTGTCGTGGCAATGGTACCCAAAAGCGACACAAGGGGGCTCAGGTTATTTATGTTGAGAGTAATCTCCGGTGGCGCATGCCTAACCCCGTCCACGACCAAAACCACGGCCTCGCCCACGGCCTCTTCCGCCGCCTCCTCTACCGCCGCGGCCGCGACCACCACCAACACCGCCAGCGCTCCGTTCCGCTTCCTTGCGAGCCTTGTTCTTAGGTTTCGGCGCATCATCGATTAACAGCGTATCCAGCGGCAGGGAATCGGGGAGAATAAAATATCGGATCGTCGATCCTCGAATGTTCATGGTCTCCAGCGGGATGGGATCTTGACCCTTCGCGGTCATTTTGACGTTCCGTAGTGCTGTGTTCATTTGAGGCGAAATGGAGGATATGGTGCCGTGGACAATGGTACCTAAAGGCGATGAAGGGCGGTCAGTAAATCGGGCTTCGGCCTTGAGGCACGGTCTCGTTGGCATATTGAAAGCCGAGCTTCGAATAGATGGAACGACGCGATATGCATACCATTCTTCAATTCAATCGTCACCGTCTCATTGGCGCATTTCATCAAAAACCTAAGTCGCGCTTGCCATCAGTTCTTGACTCGTACGGGAAGATCGCTGGCGTCGGCGCAGAGATCGCGGTCAAATTACGCTCTCACCTGACGAGCTTCATGCTGGGCAATGCACGATATACGTTGGGCGCTGTTTCCGGGTTGGAGCTTCGTATGATTCCTCGAATAAATCGTTCGGATTAACGATGTAATTTGATGGGATATGAATGATGTGATGATATGTTGAAACTTTGTTGTTTGATGCGTTCTCGTCATGTCAGGTCCCGTTTAGCCAATTGCCAGTTATGTACTATTTTGCCCTGTCTCACCGCCTAGCTCTTCCGGCCCCCGGGGGATCGAAAAGTCGGGGGACAACATGGCTGCCGAGATGGATTCCGTCACTGCAATCAGAGGTCCAACTTTGAATGAATGAGAAGTAGTCTTCTGGTCCAACGTCCCCAAAACTACCGTCGATAAGCGAGTCAAAGGCATCAAAGTTCACGTTATGTAGCCACATTACCTCCCTTATTCCTTTGTTGGTGGATTTTCTGTCCAATGAGCCAGCTTAGGTAGTTTAAAAGTACAGAGGGGAGATCCCTAGTTTTTCCATTGCTCGTGAGAGGAAGGAATAAGGGCGAGGGTGTTTTCCATCAGAGGTTGGGAATACATTTTGTCATGAAAGTTCCTGACGTTGCACGTTGCTTGAAATTGGGCGTAACATTGGACCACTAGGGATTGTGCTCAATATAAATTACCCGACGATTAAAAGAAGAACCGGAACACTTGGTGGTGTTGTCTTCCTCCACGAAAAGGCTCTTCATCATCCATCGAAGTATTCGTGCGATGGATTTCGTGAGGACTCACGAGTCACGTCCCCCGCTGCGTGCACGTTACGCTCTGAAGCCACTTGCTTTGAAATCGTGACGTGTTCTCAACATGCTCTCCCTCTCATTCATCCGGGTCCCTACACAATGCAACAGCTTCTTCATTCTGGTATGACCCTCACTCAGGGCTCATACACAGTCAAATCCCTCCATATCCTCAAAACCTGTAACTTCTCCCACCCAGCCGTCTTCCCACTCGAAGCCACCATCTCGGCCCTCCACTCCGATCCAAAAGCTCCAATCCTCTCTCTCACATGCTCAGGCTGATTCTGTGCACACAGCAACAAGTATGCGCACCCTCTTGGTGCCAACAACTCGGGCAACATGCTCACCAGCCTCCCCGTAGTCTCCATGCCATCCATCCCGCCCGCATACGCCAGTCCCAACAAGTACGAATCTCCATCCCAGCTCGTGTCCCTGCTTTCCTCATCGAAGGCCTCCGGACGAACCGGCATCTCCGGCGTGGGCACGTAGGGCGGGTTGAACACCAGCACATCTATCGCAGATGCTCTCCACGGCGAGCCCAGATCCCCCATGCACGAACCGAGATACATGCCATGTGAGTTTTCGTGCTCTCCACAGGCCTTGCCAACGGTAGCAACCGTGGCGCGACACGCGAACGCATTCATGTCCACCCCTGCCGTGAGGATGTGCCGTGTCCCGAAGATGCTCTGGGCGTGGGCGTTCGCAAATGCGAGCACGATGCCTGATCCGGTGCCCAACTCGACGACCAGCGGGGCGGGAGACCCAGCAGGGAATCGTTCGTGCAGAAAAGTCTTTTCCGAGTCCGACGAGAGTGTGTCGAGGAGGAGAAAGGAGTCTTCTGCAGGCTCGTAGACCCGCGAGTAGGGCACGTGCGAGGTATCTGGTGTTGGGAGCATTTTCCGATGTCGCCCGAACGGCGAAGATAGGATGGGCTGGGTTACGGGTATCGTTTTTTTTTTTGCGGGGATAAACGAGACAATGTCAACGGAGATCGTTTCCAAGCTAGCGTCCTCAATTCAATATCGTATCAGTGCCAGAATTGACTATTCTGTTGCAGAAATGGGTTTCCTGTGAGAGAAAGAAATCTAAGAGTTTGAAATTGGCTATTGTCCGAAGACACGAAAAAGGTTGCTCCACAACTTGATCGCACCTCAACTCACCCACCACCAACCACTAATTAGTAAATAATTTACTAATCAAAGCCTCAACTCCCCATATCTCTCTCAAACTCAAAAGCAAATACCTTATAAAGAAGCTTAACTATGTGTATACGCAACAGGGAAAACCACCCTCACATCACCACGCAACACCCTCCCCTCAGGACACTCACATCAACACCCCATTCCTCTCCGAGCTTACTCCCCCCTCCAATTCGCAACCCCCATCCCATCCTCTCCACCATCCTCACCAAATTCCTGTCATACCCGATCCGACACTCCTCTTTCAAGCACTGCGGACAGATTCTCGACCTCGTTTTGTAAATCTTGGGCGTCTCCTTGATGGGGCCTGCCTCGCCGTGCAAAAATGAGGGACAGTTGGAGAAGCCGAGTGTGGGACCGCAGGGACGGGAGATAATGGCCCATTTGTGCTGGCACTTTTGGTGGTGGAAGTAGGTGACCTGGCACATTTGTGGCTGTTTCAGCCGGGAGGAGGAGAGATCGAGTGCGGTGATGACTCGATGAGGAGTTTAAAAATACCAATTTTACAGCTGTGCGTAGACTAAAGCGGGAGGTAGGTCGTTTATTTGTTTGTGATTTCAATTGTGATGACACGATAATGGAAAGAACGAATGGTGGGTGAGAATGTCAAACGTTGCGCTGACTTTTGCGAAAAACCAAAATGCAAGTGGGTGAGGTGAATGAGTGCTGAAAAAAGGGTCACAGTCAAGCGTTGCAGGGAATGCACGAGTGAATCGAAGTCGCTTCCAGGCTTTCTGTCCTCCCGAAGACAAGGCGGCAACCCCCTTCCACCTCAATCATCCTGCCCTAGTAGTGACATCGACTCCGCCGTATTTCCCGCCGTCGACTCCCTCTGTGTGCCACTCGCAACAAACCCGTCTTCCGAACTGTCATCAATCACCTCATCTTCCACAGACACCAACTTCGATAGTAAAAGCTCCATCCTCTGCATCGACTTCTCCATGGCCTGCATTCTGACCGCCAGGCCCTCAGGAGTACTGGCGTCATCTGAATGAGAGCCTCTCCGTTTGTGTGGAAACATCGAGTCCCTACGCGACGTTCTCCGTGAAAGCTGTGGTGCTTGATTGCCCTCCGTCGTAGGCTGTCTCGTGAACTGGCGTCGGATGAGATGATGCGTCAGATGGTCGTCTACGGCAATTTCTCGATGCGCGTCTTGCGGAGCTGGCACTTGAAATACGGCGCGGAGGTACCGATTCGCCGACAGCTGCCATTTCTGCCAGAACCATTTCTTGGCCCGCGGGTAGGCAGTCTGGCTCACAGCCTTGGATGGCCAGAGGAGCCGTCGTTCGGCCACGGCTATGATGAGTAGCAACGGGAGATTGACGAGTCGTACCATTGCTACGTGGATCTTGTGGAACCACCTTGGGCTGACAACGAATTTGAGAGGCAAGAGAAAGAAGACGGCGAGGAGATTGAATGGGGGCTGGTAAGCAAACACTGCATCTGCCTTGACTCCTTCGAGTGTCAGTACGGCTTTGCGATACTGTATCTCTGATGTGGCATTGGCGGAAATGTTGCTAAAAGTGTTGGACAGCATCGACACGAGAATGGTCAAGAAGAGTGTGTTGCCCAGAAAGGCGAATGCAACCATCAAGCTGGGCCCAAGGAGCCAATGGAACTCTGTCTACGCATTTGTTAGATCTCACAGAGAATAGGAACGGATGATATATTTTGTAGCATCTCATCTTGAAGAAAGGAATTTGGCTCACCGAACGCTGTATGCCCGTTCCATCTAGCCCAAACCATATGTAGATCATCCACTTCGATATCGTCCTGTGTGCAATGTCAGACTCCCGTGCGTACCAACATTATTGCCAGTGCTTTCTTTCGCAAAACTTACACAACGGGATGGGCTCCCTCGCCCAACCACAGGAGAGCCAGTAAAAACCCCAAAAAGCACCACGCCGAAAGGGCAGTCAAGAAGAAGAAATCCACCATCATGGATCTTAAGCACAAGAATATCAAGTTGTCTGACAGCAACGTGAATGCCACCCGGGGTATCAGCACAGGGGCTGCCAGTGCTAGCACATCAAAGGCTTGTTGCCCCGGCCGGACGATTCCCAGGCGAAGACCATGTATCCGCAAAACCAAGTATATCGAGTAGATGAAAACAAATGTGACGTCAAGGAAGGACCACAAGTTCTGTGTGTATACACCCCTTGTCGCAGGGAAAGTTAGCTCCGTAGTAGCGAATGTCTGCCGACACAGATGACAGGAAAGCGGCGCAGCGACAACAGCAACGGCCATGAACTTTGGATGGTCGCCACAAAAGTAGAGGTGAACCGATTTCGGCCGTCACAAGCACCTGAAGATGGAATAGATGGAGGGAGGTGAAGGAACTCTTGCGCTGAACTTACCATCCATGAGCCAGAATGGTGGCGAACTGGTCCAGACCCCATCCAAATGCGAATATGGCAAAAGCGGCCTCTAGCCCGGTCAGCTTGGTCTCCTCTCTAACGAGCATCACCCCTATATACAGCGCGAGGAGAACGGCAAATTGGATTTGCTCCAGTATATTTCGATTTCGTGGTACAATCAGGCGGTATTGATTCAGCAACGGCGATTCTCTCGGATCATACAGCGAGATCGGCTTCAGCTTGTAATGATCAGGGATAATATCCCAAAAGGTAGATGGGGTATAGATGATGCGGCCTTCGTAGATAGCCGACACAACGTAATGGCAGGTGCTCGAGCTGAGAAAGTGCTTGCTCTCGGTCAAGATGGCGACTTCAAGCGCCGGCAAGGTGCGGTGAAGGGTCCATGCCGTCTTGGCCTCGGCCTCATCTCGAATATAGTCGGGAGCATTTTGGAATGGCTCAAAGCCTGCCACGAGGATGTGAGCAAGTAGGAGCAGGCCGTCTGTACGTTCATGGTCCTCCCCGAAGCGGCGCAGGATGCGAGTGGCAATGAGTTCGCAGAGCGTGGCGCGCGTCCAATTGACGTTGTGTCGTGTGCTTGAGTAAGACTCCTCCAGCAGAAACTGAGCGCGATTGACGAGCAGACAGTAGACTAGGTTTCAGTCAGGTCCATTGGCTTTTGATGGTTCGTTTGCCCTATTGCGTATAGACGTGTAGCGCCTCGGAGCGATATAGCAATTGGGAGTGCAAAAATCAGCCGCAAACCCCTCCACGGAGGCGCAATCACTCACTGATAGAGATATCCTTCAGCTCATAGAACTTGTCTACCAGAGGCCGGATAACAGTCACGTTGATCCTCACATCGCGCAGCTGCTCCAGGCTCAAGTAGTCCTCCACCACACTGATGATATCGCGCCGTATACGGTGAATGTTGGTGTAGACAGGAAGATGGCTATGTGGATTTGTCATGCAGCTGAAGAACTGGCCCTGATCGGCATTGCCCGTCTCCTCAGATATGCGATCGTGATCCGAGTACAGCCTGCTGAACAGAGGGCGGCGCTCATCTGTGGACTGTGGCAGTTGGATGCGCCGCCTGGAGTCGGGTGCCATCAGAGGACCAGGCCAGGAGATGAACTGGCACTTCTAGGAGTGTACACTCAGAGGGGAGAAACTGCACGAGTCCCGCACTACGAGTCTTACAATCCGAAAAGGTGTCCCGGCTCTTAATTGTGTATTCCGACACGTTGACGCAAAAGATGATTGACTGGGATCGAAAGGTTAAAAAGTGGTTGGAAACGGAGCAACGAACACCTCAACCAAGAAAAAAAGCTAAGACCAGATAAGGATGAAGAGACTCTTGTGCACGAGCTCCAAGGCTCAAGCTACGAGCGAGAGTGACGGCAATGCAATTCAACGCGAGAGAGGGCTGGTTCAAGGTTGACGCAGAGAAAGGGAGCAGGCGAATGAACTGGATGTGGGGTGCCAGGCCCAGCCAACAGGCAGCGCAGCAGCATGCCCATGTGCCGGGTTCCGGTGTCTCGGGACACCAATGGGCCACAAGTTGCTGTACATATACAATGTCCGCTGCAAGGCAGGCACACACTTGACGTGCATACAGTACCTATGTAAGGTAGTTATGTAGTTACATTTTATTATCAATCAGGTTTCCTTTTCTCACAGTAATGGTATCTATCTATATTGGAGAATCATGTTCGCACCTGCTGTTCGCAATCTATTAGTCATCTGTTCGCACCCACCGTACCACCCTCTCCCACAACTTCATTGGTCAACGCCCTCTGTCCCCCACTGTTGATCTGTTAAAGTCCGCACCTGCTGTTCGCAATCTGTTCGCAACCCAAAACACATTGATCAACGCTCTCTGTCCAGTGTCCCCCACTGTTGTCCTGTTCGCCACCTACCAGGTCACCGTACCACCCCTCTCCCACCACTGGACGATTCCACTGGAACTGGACGCGACAGGACTGATTCCACTGGAACTGGACGCGACAGGACTGATTCCACTGGAGTCCCCCAGCCCCGGAGCGATGGGGGACCACCAACGCCACTGTAAGTTTGTAACTGAACCGATTCCACTGGCAACACCGTCACTGCACAGATATCACACTTCCTGCCCAACTGCTCTTCCGAAGCGACGCGAGGTCCCTCAGCCCCGGAGCGCAGCGGAGGGCCGCTGGGGGACCTACTAGTGTAAATTATGATACATAGGCACTGCAGGCCACGATGACATTTTTATAGCTTTGCGCCGCTCTTCGCGCGTGCCTCCTGCGCCAAGTCCCACGCGAACCGCGCCACCGGCCCCCGCCTCACTGCATACTGCTTTGCCTTCTCGCTGCTCGCCTGCCGGCGCGCATACCTTGCCGCAATGCCCTGAAACACACCCGCCAGTTTGAACACATTGAAAGCCACGCCCCAACTCATGTCATGCCGTGCATCATATCCCGAGATCTCCGCGTACCATCCCAGCAGCTGCTCCTCTGTAGGCAGGCCCGGTGTCCTGCCCGACAGGGATCCTAGAGCGGATTGGATTTCCGCATTGGGATGCCTGCCCATATAATATTGCATGAGAAGGTTGCACACATCTGAGAGAGGGTGGCCGATTGTAGACATTTCCCAGCTGCAAGAGGAACGACGTCAGATTTCCGTATCACCGAAAAAGGTTGGAAAGCAGGAGCGAGCAAAAAGGGCCAGTGGTTAAAGAGTGACGCAAATTTAACATGAGAGAGGCACTTGTGAGAGAGACAGAGATACATAGAGGCACCTGGCACGCACACACATACACACATACAAAGAGGGAGGGAGGGAAAGGGCAAGAAAGAGGCAGAGAGACAGAGAAGAAGAGAAGGGGAGAAAACATGACTCACTCCAGAATACCAATCACCCGTGGCTCCGTCTTGTGAAAAACCAAATTATCGATCTTGAAATCGCCATGCACCAACGTCGTCCTATCCCCAGGCTGCCGCGCCTCGTCCATGAGGAAGTCCACTATCTCCTCGAAATGCGGCAACCTCCCCACCTCTTCGCCACTCTCAACATCCTTGATCCCCTCCTGCGCCAAGCAAATGGCGCTCCATGTCCGGATCTGCCTCCCATAGAAGCCGCTCGACTTCCCGAATTTCTCCAGTCCAACTGTCTTGTAGTCTACGGTGTGCAAGAGCGCAAGCGTCTCAATCGCAGCGCGCCACATGGCTGTTCTCTCTTGAGCCGTCACCCCCGGCAATGCAAAATTCTCAATGATGCGACCGTCCAGAAACTCCATGATGTAAAATGGCGTGCCGATGATGGAATCGTCCTCGCAAAGACAGTACGTCTTGGGCACAGGCACATCCGTCTTTTCCAGCGCATTCAGCACACGGTATTCGCGCTCGACCTGGTGGGCAGTTTTCGAGACAAGCTTGCCGGGGGGTTTCTTGCGCATGACGAATCTTTGAGAGTCGGCGGCCGTGATTTGGTATGTTGGGTTTGATTGACCGAATCCAAACTGGAAAGAGCATGCGAGTTGTTAGAATAATACAATAATAACGATACCGGATCGAAATTTTATAAAACATCGCGGAAAATAAGAAGGAACAGACAAACACGGAAAGAATGTCTAATGAATAGACGGACACATACATACCTGCTTCACATCGATAGGCAGCTTGATCTCCGGCACATTCTGCTCGACGAACCTGCTAAAGGCCGCCTCATCGATCGGCTGGCGAATCTGCCCCGCCATCGTGAACTTCTGGCTTGCACTGTGCTTCGTTTGTCAAAGCCGACGTCCCAGACATACAAAGCTAAGAAATTCTGGCAGACGCCGTGGATTCATGTAATGCCAATCACGGCCTAATGAGCAACATGCTTGGAGAAGGGTTTCCTGTTCTTGGGATGACAGGATGACGGTGCATGGACGTCAATAAGGTAGTTGGTCACTGAGCATGGAAGTCGAGGCGGCTTGGCAAGTTGGCACAATTGAGCCGAGGTCCCTTGGGTGGCCCTCGGGAGTCGGGAAAGCCACCTTCCCACCCCAGGTCGACCGCTCCAGCTCATCCATTGGCGTGTGTCACTGGTGAGGAGTTCCCCCGGACTTCATCAACAACGCTAAAAAATGTTCCGTACAATTGTCAATGCCGGTATCCGTCGACTTGGGGGCCGAACTCGTTTCCTATCGCTATGTAGTTAGCAGTGCCATGAGGACAATTTCTTCTGGCCCTATCTTACCCGTTCAGCCCCTTTTTCCGAATTTCTCCTCTGGTCTGCTTTCGCCTCAAATCACGCCACACGGTGGCAATAGCCCGCTGTATAACGATCTCTTCCTGCAGACCAGACATGATCGATCAACCCTTGATTGAGGGCACATCATCTATCAGAATTTCTCTGCCATCGGCAGAACTTAATTCTTGTTCTGGGGATCCGAGTCTTTATATTCAGCAAGCGGATGAAATGACAGGGGGGGGAACGAACGACAAGACACGCCGAGATATCCAAACCTGCAGCAGCTGAGATCATCGAAACTGTCCGATGACGGACTCCCCAGTTGCATCTACAGTGGGGGTACCCGTGCTTGAAGCTTCAGCCTTCAAGGTGCTTGTGGCATCCTGTGGGGTTCCACGCAGCTTTGCTGTACATGTAACGGTCCGACGCCAAATAACAGCCAAGCCTCCTCAGCTCTCGGTCGCCGCCGCGCCAATACACCCTTCCACATACATAATGTAATTACCTCGTTAAAGATCTGTAGATTGTACTCACATGCGTATAACTTGGTGCCTCAACACGTAGAAGTGAAGTTACTGCATGTGGTGGTCCAAAATGGGTCCAATGTACATGGCGGTTTGTGGTATGTATTTGGCAAGAGAATACATCTATTGACCTGTCCGGTCCAGTATGCATACACTGCCGCCCCTGCCATGAGGGGGTGCTCTCGCTAGGTTCTTCTTTTTTTTGGCTTTCCCTTCGGGGCCCTTTGCCTGTTGTTTGGAGTACACATTCTTTTTGCGAAGAAGCAGAAGAGAGAGCTATGAATTGACGATGGCATATCCATCAAAGACCTAGTACAGGACAACCATGAAAGAGAATAGAGTAGAAAGCAGAGAGCAGAGGTATCCATCGTATCGAATCATGCATGCATTCAATCCATCATCAGTATTCCTACGCTTACGCCGACCTTCCATATGGGGACAGCGGTGAATAATACTTGCCCTCGCCAGTCTGGCATGTGTATTAGAAGAGAAGAAATAAATCAACAAAGGGCAGCCTTTTTGTTGAGAACGAATGAAGACCATTTCCCCTTTGCATTGTCCATCCGGCTTTGAAGGCACGCCTACCTCGCAGGAGTAATTCCCAAACCAAGTCTTCACATATATCACGTTCTACCACTCCGCCAAACACCACTGATCCCAAGAAAAAAGCTGCTCGCGTGGTCCACGATTAGGAAACTAGGCATGTGGAGAAAAGAGAAAAGAAACGCAAGAAACAAATCAAGACGGCGGCGCGACAGGTATTTTCTACCTTCATGACATCGTGAATATACAAATTGACACAAGCAAACCATGTCAAGCCTTCAGCATTACTGACTCATTCTTCCAGTAGCCCCTTAAGTCTGAACTCTCAACTCTCCTCATCCTCACCTCCGTCTGTCTGAGAACTTTGCGGCTCTGTTTTTAGCTTCTTGCTGGGGGGGCTAGAGTCAGCTTCAGACTTCCGCTTCTCTCCACTGGTGTCGTTGCTCTTGTGAGAAGAATTGTCTCCAGCATCGGACTTGCCGCTATTTTCTCCTTTAGCCTCCCGCTCCATAGCCGCCACTTCTTCAGCAGTCAAGAAGCGACCACCAGGGCCGCGAGGCCTGCGCATGGCGTGGTTGTGACGTGACTCATGAAGATACGGCTTGCGACCTTTAGAGGTGAGTCTAAGCTGCTCTTCTAAACGTTGGCGGGCAAGTCGACGCTTGAGAATTCGATGAAATTGCTTGGCATTGACGTACAGCGGCGATTCTTCAGCACCGCCGGCCGGCATCTCGGGCGATTGAGGGTGTTGCATCGCTTGTCCGGGAGCCATCTGGGGAGGTGCGACGCCGGGTCGGCCCGCATTATGATTCATCATGCCTTGAGCGCTAGGCATGCCGGGACTTGTTACTTGGCTCATCCTTCGAGGCATCTGCGACATGTTGTTCATTCGTGGCGATTGTCGGCTGTCCTTCTTTACCCCATCGCCCATACGCGGCGAGCCTTGGGGCATGCTCGGATCCGAGTGCATGTAAGGGTAATTCGAGCCCGAAGCAGCAGCAGTAGCAGCCATTGCCGCGGCTTGGATACCGGGCATCCCATAGGGAACCTGCTGCATGCTCTGCTGTGGCACGCCATACTGTGGTTGATACATTTTTGGTGAGGATGTGGTGAAGGTATTTGTTCTGTTTTTATAGTGGCTGTTAGTCTCGGAGGGAGATCGCCGTTGGGACAGCAAGCAGGTCCAGTGCTGAAGGCGCTGGACGGGACGACACGCCTGCGTTTCTGCAGGAGGGCGAATGGAATGAACGCGTAGAGCAACACTCGAAGTACTCGAGCAAATGAGGATTCGAGAGTCAGATAACGAATCGTCGCGCAGAGACCCCTACACGGTGAAAGCTCGTAGTTGAGATGCACAGTCGGCTTTGGGTTTGGTTGGGCGCGGTGGCGGGTAGTGGCTGTTGTCGCTTAGGCAGGCCTGATGGTAGCTGTACATGTACAGGCACCCAAAGCTTTGGCAGTGAGTGATATTGAGTGGGCGTGTGAGCTGGCAAAATGCCGCAGCGTAAATTCAGGGCGGTAGAAACAATTCAAAGCTGATTTATGGCGTTGTGCAGATCGGCGTAGCAGACGTGATAAGAGAGACCTTGCAGTCCAACAAAAATCGGCAAGTATACGACGGGTGCTTCCTCGGCCGTGCCTCTCAGGGACGGGAGAGACGCAAGTCGTAACACGCCGCACGAACTTGGCTGGGTCCTGGAATTCAGTTGCGAGGCCTGTGAATAAGGCCAAGTCTGTCCAACCAGAGTAATTAGCGAAAGCAGTTTACAGGGCAGGGAAAGAAGAACAGCAGCGGTGGGACAGCTTGTCTCGCAGAAGACTTGGATTGGAAAAATAGGTGAGAAGGAGACGAAGCCGCCGAGCCTTGGAGTGGTGGTGGACCACACTTGTGATGCGTTGGCAGGTTCCTCATGCATCTGGACGGGGAATTGCGCAGTTCGGAACCGGCGAGCCCAACCTGTGTCAGCGGCCGGCTCGACGCCAATGCAGTCATACTGGCGAGTCATCGATGGCACAGCAGAACATCAGTCCATTGCCACTATTCAGGCTTACCTTGTCGCTTGTGTACTCACCGACAGCAGCAAGCGCACCTGTAGACAACTCATCTATACCCAAGGGCAGAGATTGACAGCAGAACATGTTCATCTTGATGCTGCGGATGCGAGACACCACTGACAGCGGCAAAGGCGTTGTGGTCTAGGCAGCAGCTTGCTGGACTCGGCCGAACAATGCGAACAACGGCCAGTAGGGGGTGCTGGCAGGTGCTGCAGCGTTCATTCGTGTTCTCGGATCATGATTGCGTTGGCCACTGGCACGATGCAAATTCTGACCAGGAAATAAAAGCGCAGCACGTTATGTCAGAAAGACAAAATGTCGAAAAAGAGGTCGTTCAGTTTGGCGGTTGGTACGAGCTTAGAGCAGAATGCGTTTAGGCAGGTAACTTGCGTAAGATATATTCAACCGACGCCGTGATGAAGCAGCAGGTGGTGTGGAATTTGCGCCGCGCCGCTGACCGCGCCGCCAGATGGAGAGAGCACTTGCTCGTTGAGCACCTAGTGGTACGATGCGACCAACGGTGTTGCGTGCAACGGGTATGGCGCGTCCGCAAGAGAACACGCGTTCGTACAAGACGGACAGAGGCGCACAACGAGGCCGTTCGTCAACGCGCAATGTCTGACTGATCCTTGTACAGCAAGATCAGGCCTCGAGGACGCGATAGTCGCAAAGAATCGATGCAGAAATGACAGGCAAAAAGAGAAATAAAAGATGTCGCACGCGCCGACGAAAACAAAATACGCAAAGGAACAACGGCGATCAACAAAGGTCGAGCACCGCGCCAAAGTTCGAAGACAGCCGCAGTATGGGCCATAGAGAAGAGGCAAGATAGAAGAGCGTGCATACCTCAGATCTCTCGTGCGACACAATTCGACGCTTAATCTTCGATTGGGCAATAGCGTGGTGTAGCTAGAACGATGAAGCAGTTGTTAGACGACGCGACAAGAAGCTCTCTGCGCCAGACTGATGCCGAACCAGATGTAAGTCAGGACGCGCCGCGATGCGCAGTCACCTGAAGGAAGATTCGGCCAATGGAGAGTGCGAAGCGGACGATATGGAGGCTGGCCACGATGATAGGCCTCTGTGATCAAGAAAAGCTGCGATAGAGGCCGAATCGGAGACGCGCGGGAATCGCGAGCTGATTTGCTGGAAGAGGGGAAGTGGGCGATTTTTGGGGCAAAGCAGCTCAGCGTGTGGTCGAGTCTTTCGAGGGCTGTCGAGGGCTCAACAAGGTGCAAGCTCAAATTCCGGCGCTACAGCTGCCGATGGCCGAGGTGGGGGAAAGCAGCTGGTCGCGAGGCGCGCACACGCAGGTTGGACGGAGACGGCTCAAAGGGGAGAAAAAAGACTGGTGGGCCAGTGCAATCTGTGGGCAGTGGGCACTGACAACAAGTGTCGAGGCACATGTGCCAGGACGAATTAAATAGCAAGGACTTCAACAACGTGGAGCAATGCTGCTGAGCCCGATGCGAGTTGACAGTTGACCGCGGAGGCTTTGCTTTAGACGCCCGGCGCTGTGTTGTGAGCGCGTCGACTGGCTATCTCGCCGCCAGGCTGCTGACTTTGGCCCGAGAAGAATTCCTCTTTGTCTCGGTCGTTTTCGTTTTCACTGGACGTCGAGACGCGCGCGAAGGAACGGAAGGAATTGTGTGCCTGGAAGATCTGGAAGCTGTGTGTTTGGCTAGAGCCAGCGGGCCAAGTTGATGTTGATTGACAGGACAGCCGACGCGTGAATACGGGTCCCTTTTTTCCAATCGATTAGTGACTCCCTTCGTGTCTTTCGTGTCCTGTCCTCTGTGCTACGCGTTGGCGGGTGGAGCGAGATTGATTGGCTGTTTGAAGAGAAGAATATGAATGGTTGTGAGTAAAAGACGAAAAGAAAGCAAAGATGTGATTTGATTTGTTTTCAAGGGCGGGGGACCTGGACTTCTTACTTCTTTTAACACATGTGACTGGCTGATTCAGCTTATGCGTGGAGACATCACACCGTTCTCCGCTTGGCGTTTATGGCTGTGCGACTTTGATGCTGATTTGCTGGCTTTGACCCATACTGCTCCGCACGGACCAGTGGCCACTGGCCAGCCATGCCATGCAACTTGCAAGTACATAGGTATGTACCTACATATGTAACTCTGCATTAGGTACCTTAGGTACCTGGTAGGTACGTTCATACTCCGTACATCCGTGATCGTGTATGTATAATTTCGCAGATACGTGACGATAGGAGATTATACTCCGTAGGTACGTCCAGTGTAGATGAACATATGTACAATACATAAGTTAACTCTCCGTGCGGAGTAGGTACATGCGTATTTACTCTATTTAGGGAGAAGTTAGAACGTTTGGTGATCAGACTAGAGCCCAGCGCCGACGAGTCGACGACACCAATCGGTAGCATTGAAGCGTTTCGGAGGAAGGCACAGAGGGCAGAAATTGGCACATTTGCCGTGGCAGCTCTGTGCTGTACATAGGTACCGTTGCGCATACCTATTCCAAAGGGCATTTGATATAGGTAATAGTCTGATGTGGTGCTACCGCCAGCTCGAGGTTCGTGATGGTGAGACAAGACTGGGAGGGGTCACCGGAGATGCCATCAGGAGTACATATGTATATATGTAGTATGTGATGCAAGTTGCCTCCGAATTCGACTTCCTGCTCTACGGGTAGGTATATACTTGTGGTCTGCGAAATAACGCCATTGTACGTAGACGGTAGTGCGGAAGCTTTTCACCTTGGTCGAAATTAAAATTATTCTCTGGCGCGATTCACCAGCATAAACCACGTTCACGATCACGAGAAGGCCCCCGTTCAAATGAGGGGGTAGGTGCTACCGTAGTACATATGTGCCTCTACACGAACCGCTACGAACCGCTACGAACCACGCCAAGTCTGCTGCCACCTTCCAGCTTACAACATGCGTCATTATCTCAACTTGACGCGGAACTTAAGTGGAGCATCAGACGTGGTGTAGCAGAATGCAATGTACCTTCATGCGTAGTCGAGAATTACTCCAGAGTCCAGACGTTCCCGGGAACAAAAGAAGGACAGCATTTGTTGAAGAATGGCAAAACGGACAATTCCACATCGTGGAAACACAAAGACTCACACATGCGCATCCACCCAACAACAAAGTTTCCGTGCACGATGATGCGATGAGCGTCAGTAGCGAGGCTAGGGGAGAGTCGGCACCTGCTGGCAGCTGCAGCAGCTTCTGTGCTTCTTCTTTTTATCTTAATCTTCTTGATATTCTTTCATATACGTACTTTGTGAAGTTTTACTCGCCTCGCAACGACGTGCATTGGTCGAATGTCAAGAGCTTGACGGCCAAAGCTCGCACTGGGCATGATGCCGTCCATCCGTGCTGAAAGCATGTGTCTGCGCTTGTCTCTGGGTAGACTTGTATGCCATACTGACCATTTCGACTCTCTCTCTGAACCAGCCACCAATTTTACAGCACGAGTTTCCCTCTGCCCGAAACTTGAGCGGGGATGTGCTCCCTATACCTGCCTCCCAGCTGGGCATGGTTCTGGTTGACGCTTACACGACGCCCTGAGAAAAGTCGTGGTCGTAAGTACAGATAGGTAGGTAATAACGGGACGTCGATGCTCCGCGATCGATCGCGCACCCAGGCCCTGCTAGGTACATACAAGGTACGGATAGTAGAACCCAGCTCAAGCTGGAGCCTCAGCCATCACTTGGCCACTGTACTAAAGCGTTCCCAGTGGCTGTAGTTAACTATCTGACAATTCAAATGAAAATTCCTTGCGATCAGCCATATTCTATTGCGCCGTACTTAATGAGACAATGTCTCTCAATCGAGATGCGTAGCGCATTACGAATGTGTGTAAAGATTACGACGACTCGAATGTTCAAACTTGTTGCTTCATGTCCGCAAACCGATCTTATGGCGTCCGTAAGATCGCTGAGATCTGACAGAGTAGAGAAGAGAAACGACCAGAGCCTCTTTGTTGTCAGGGATCATTTACTTCTGATGTGTACCCTTTAAGTATGTAAGACCAATCATCGCAGCAATTCTAAATGGGCCACTTGGCTCGCGTATAAATCTTCGCAGAGTCAAGTCCTTCTCTTCTTCTTTCCATGGTAATTGTCGGCACATCTCGATTGAGATTCTTCGCTGGCAAGATGGCTCCGTTCCCGACAGATTGCTTGCTCTGCTGAATACATCTGAGAAGTTGGAAATGCACGCTCACTTGCCTGTCCGATCTTACTCCCAGCTGTATTGTATTTTAGTGAGTACCTGTTTTCACATGGCGTGGTTGCCATCCAGGCAGGCGCTTGGGGTATGTAGTTGATGCGCCGCTGTAAGCACGTGTATAATGACAGGAATTCCGGTTTTCACTAGTTTTCACTACTTGATAGCTTTACATGTTTCAACTTTCATGTTGGTATTTACGCTCATCACACTGTGAGAATGTTGAGTCTCATCGCACTCAGTCGCGAATGGATTGAAGAAAACGTTACGTCGTTAAAGTAGCACCGCGAGCTACCTGCTTGGGCTCTACGAATTTAGTAATAGACACGCTTTGAACTGCTGCAACGTATGATATTCAACAAAATAAACATATTATACGAAGAAATGCCAGATCACCCGGCAACATCCCGTCTCCCTACTGCTCATCATCCCTACCCTAAGTCCCTGGTGGCGCCTTCCCAACATCGTTCCCGAATCCCGACATCACGACGCACAGCGATTCAAAAAAAAACGGCGCATCTACGTACACATGTCACAGAAATTTCTCAATACGTGACTAACATGGGAGACTTCGGAACAGCCTTACTGTCGATATTCCCTCATGAAACTACATATAATGGAAACCGCATGTATAAACCATGATGTGATGGCCTTGTCGACTGTCGGCTCACCCATGAGCAAATTTAGCCACCAAAGTATCCGAATATTACCACTAGTAAACTCCGTTGCATCCCATTTGAACTTATATTGTATATGGATTCGATTGTACAAACTGCAGGTAAACCCGCTTCCAGCGTGTATGCACCTCAAATCACATGCCCAGCATCAGGAGGAAATAGAAGAGAGATCGACAAATGAGCAGAGTCGCAGAACAATTGCAGGCAATGCCTTGGAAAGAGGCACACATCAATAAGCGATCAAGATAACAATAGAAGCGCAGCGGAGACATTTTCCGGTCGCAATTCGTTAAAATCGCGGCGCAATTTGTCTCTTGAGTCTTGATAATGCCTCCATCATCCATGATATCTTTTGTGGCTTGTCGATGACCACAACTATAATGAGTATAATCCGATCGAATGGACATGTTTGAAGCTGTATCGAGTAGCTTGTTTATTGGAAGTTCTTGTTTGAGGGAACACTAACGATTTGTTCCATTGCTTTTACTTCAGTCTTTATATGTCGAATAATGTCGTTCACTCTGGGAGCGTGCGAGTCGCGATAGAGCACTCCTGTGCTTCATCCGCTAACACGATCAGAAACACGTGTTGTTTTACGTCACGAAGAGTACAGGGCACGATGTTCGTACGGTGAACGTCACAGATAATCCAGGGGACAAGAACTTTGTTGTGACTTGTGAGTGCAGCTCAAATGCGCGATGAGACGAAGTCGGAAGCAGCATAGGGAGGGGCCCGTAGCCTCAAGTTTCTCGCATGGAGAGCTTGTGACGGGATTCCTTCTTGACTCTCAAACAAGTGTAGCTGTCAGTCACTTAATTTCATTCACCAGTGAGTTGAGTCTATAACACTCAGTAAGTGGCCTGGGCCGCCTGGCTGACATGGCTAATCTCAAAATATGATCTGCTGGTTTTATAATACCTGCAGATTGCAACAACTCCTAGAGCAATACAAAT
This sequence comes from Claviceps purpurea, assembly GCA_029405325.1. Taxonomy (NCBI): domain Eukaryota; kingdom Fungi; phylum Ascomycota; class Sordariomycetes; order Hypocreales; family Clavicipitaceae; genus Claviceps; species Claviceps purpurea. The sequence continues at coordinate 3,195,958 of CM055789.1, read as the reverse complement.
GCTTGGCTGGAAGTTGAGAGTAGCGCAGTCAAAACTTCAACAACCGCATCAAGCATTTTGACTGCTCATCATAAAGTCCATAATCGATCTGAAGGGAATTGTATGCTATCTGGCACGTCACGAGACCTTGAAGAACGTGAATTTCTGTGCATACGGGAACGAAAAATTCGTCTCGGTCAAAATTTTCGTCAGCCCAGGGCCGATGAGCCGGGTCTGCGGCGTCTGCCGCTCCAACTGATGCGAATATGGCGGTATATCTCGAAAGATTGCCCCTGGACCTAAGCCGCCGTGCAGCCAGCAACCCAATTGACATTGCCGACCAATAAGCATCACAATGCATCGCGTCGTAGGACCATTGCATTCTGACAAGAAAGCATCTGGTCCGAGGCCGTGCGGAAAGGTTCGCCTCTATACCATGCACGCAAGCCTTGGCATGCGGATGCAGGGCTCGGTATGCAAGAGAATATGCCATGGAGTGACTTGTGCATATCGGACATCAGAATAAAAGCCTTCCATTTGATGACTAGATAGACGCAACAAGTAAGTAGGTGCAGGGAAACGTCAGACTTTCGTCGGAGAAAAGATGACTTGCGTTGCGCGACGAAATGGAGTTCTAACTTCTCCAGGCGCGCGTGAAAAAATATCTTGCCACACGAGAGGAGTCGGTTAGCGCCGCGCGCACAAAGAAAATCACAAATTCGCGTTCGCGTTCCCGCTGTAACAACACAGCATACAAGGCAGCGCGATCAACGAAAATTTCAGCAGCGACTTAGGTGAAACGGCTCTCCAAACTTCCGGGTCCGTCAAGTGAAATTGAGAAAGAAGCCGATATAATTGGCATCCGCCTTGATCTCACGAGTCACACGACATTGTGGCCCATCATGCGGCAAGCCCTCTTATCTGAAGTTCTGAACCCGTCTATCAATATTATACAGTGCTTATTCAGTTGCCGCCCGTTTGAACTTGGTCTGAACGGTACGCTGCCGCCCAACCAATGAAACCAATAAGCAAAATCTGGTGATTCCAGACATCCCGTCAAGATGAGTTCCGGATTGTATACATATATACAATACATCAGTAATTTGCACACATCGAGTATGACTGTTATGCTTGAGCACCACGGGACAGCCCAGGGCTATCTACCTGAATTACCTACTGGACAGAGACCGCTGGCTTCCTCTCCGATACCATACGCGCACCCCCTTGTCCGGGCCGCTCCGACCAGCTAGCACTACAGTGCGCCAACCGCTGGCTACAGTATGTATGTACTACAATGTACTGTAGGTAACTTTGTAAGTCCCCGCCATCCGCCAGTGACCACAAGTTACAACAACCGCCAATTCCATTACCGTTGGCGAACCAGCAGTCTCTTACGGTACCTATGTACTATAAACTTCTTGCCGCCACACCCCAACCAACAGCATCCACGTTTTAACCTCACAAGGCGCACGCCGCCTGTTTTCCATCACTGACACACCCCTTCACTTGCTTGTGTTGTCGTCCACAGTAATTTTCCCTTGCGCCGTTCTTCGCCTTATAATGAAACGTTCCTGGCGACACCCGCTTATTTGAACTCTTCCCCTCTCCCTCTCAAGCTGTTCATCGCGGCTTCCTTCCTTTGTTCGCTCTCAGTCGCCCGTTTCTGTTCGGCAGCAACTTCATTTCCAGACTGTTAGTCTACGGATTTCATTGTTTCCTGTTCTTGCTACTGAACAGCCTCTATATACACATCACCACCATCCACTCCAATATGCCTGTTACAAAACCCAAGCTGGAGAAGCTCTCCACGCCACTCACGGCTACTTTTCCGTCGGAGATCTCATCTGCATCTGCGTCCACTCCTCTTTCGGCCAGGCCGTTTCCCAGGATGATGGACCCGGACTTCCTCAAGACACCCATTAGCCCGCCTGCCGCCTACGCCGAGTTTTTGTCTAAAGCAATGGCAATGAACTCTCCATCAGTTGTACTGGGCGACTTGAGCCTTGATTTTACCAAGAGTAATTCCGAGGACGAGAACGAAAGAGTTGAGCGGTCGCCCAAGCGAGAATCAGTATCACCAGCCTCAACACCAAGCAGCAAACAAACACCTTCTGTATCAGCATCGGCTTTGCCTCGCACACCACTTCCGACCTCATCGCCAAGCTGTAAGCTGATACCTGATACCGTATCAGCATCATCTTCAGCTTTGCCGCGCACCCCACTTCAAGCCTCTATATCGAGCAGCAAACAAACACCTCATATATCAGCATCAAGTTTGCCGCGCACACCACTTCCAACCGCGACACCAAGCTGTAAGCCACCGCGTAATACAGTATCAGTATCAGTATCCGCGTCAGCTTTGCCTCGCACTCCACTGCCAACCTCGGCACCAATGTCTGCGCCTCCAAATATTGCTGCCACATTCCCAAGCTTCAAACTGCCCCCGAGTCCCGCCTTCTCAAGTGTCGATTCTCCGCTGAGTGCGAATACCACCCGGTCCAACCCAAGTGCCAGAGCTTCCCGCCCTGTCTTCGACTGGGAGGCAGCCCTGGAGGCTCATGCTGCCGACAAAAGGCATAAGACTTCACGCACAAGCATTCGGCACATCCGCGAAGTTGTTACCAGAACAGTGACATACATTCCTCGCATGGAACCGGCCCCGCGAGGCAAGAGACGAAGAGAGGAGTGAAGAAGAAGGATATGGAGAACTTGAGACGGAGGCAAAGTAACAACATACAATCCAGAAAATGCGATGGCCACTTACGAAAACACGGAGTGCTTGATCTTTACGATTGTTTCTGGTATATTTATCCATGGCTGAGGACTATTGAGGCCGTTTGATAATTGAGTTTATCAGATTAGGTGCTGGCTGCCCAATGGCTACTCTCTGCTGGCAAAGAAAGAACGCTGCCCGATCAATGTCTGTTTGTCGCCTCCTCGATACTATAATTATTAGTTACTCTTTTATTACTCTTTTTCTTCCGTTTGCATTCGAATGACGAAATTGTCCTGATGTGACCCGTCAAGAGTTGGCCTGTGTCTATGACCGAGGGAGAATGAGATATACACCAAGTAAGCCGAAGACCGCAGGAGCACAAGACAGCGCAGTGCGTGCGCTGCGTGCACGTGTGTTACATGCGACATGCGACATGCGACATACTGGACCATGCGACACAGATGGGGGGCCTATTCCCAGAGATGAAGCTGGCTTTTCGACAATTTCCTTGGTTCCGTGCCTTGTGAAGTTGTGCTTTGATGTGAAGGAGCATGCGTCACGCGTGGACAGCATAGTTTGGGTGGGATACGTCTAAATCTGCACAAGCATGTTGTGGGAGCTTGGCGGAGCAGCATGCGGGCTCGTAGGGTGGGCGGCAGCAAGGGTACGCACGGCGCCTATCGTGATGCAACTTGCAAGCACATGAGAATGGAGAGCATGGAGAGCATAGGCAATCTCAAGACAGGTTGGTTACATCTATTGCCAACGATATGATGGCGCTTCCGGTCCATATTCAAGTCACCACATTGACAGAGTTACAATGTCACACCTCGAATGGCGCGTGACGGTCAAGTATCACGCTCGTGCTCTCACACAAGGGCAGACAAGCGTCCCTATTTTCAGTATACCTAGGTAATGCACAGGAAAGGTTCAGCCAAGTCGAGCAAACGACGCGACACAGCGAAAAGCAACGATAACGACACAAGTCGGCGGGCTGCAGTGACTGCATCAAGTCTCTGTTGTGTCTCCTATGCGACGCAAGACGATGAGGTCCAGGTCTTTGACTTTGTTAATTACACAAGAATATTCCACCAAACCGATTGCCGGGCGGCCGTAAGGACGGGTCAGCGCTAAGAAACGAAAGCGAGGGGGGCATGCCTGGTCTGTACATATGTATGAAGATGTCACAACGACAAGGCTGCGAAGAATTGAGAAGCTATGCGTGTACATGCATGTACAGAAAGAAGCAGTCTATCGGCATAATCTTTTGTCCTGCCGAACTGAGATGTTTCCCAAGAGTACACTCTTCTTATAATTTTCTGGCCTGACAACTTAGTTCTGTTTCTTTTTTGAAGCCAAAGCCATCTAATTTGGGCCGTGAAGACATGTAGGAGCAGACACAAAGAAGTACATATGTAGGAAGGTCGCGAGGTTTCTCACAATCCCCTCCACCCACGGCGCCCACGCCCTTGTACCTACCTGGTGTCCTGGTCCCCAAAGTGCAGTTGCTTATTACGCCCGCACTAGGTTCAAGTTCACAGGCTGCTATGCAGGATTTATTTTGTAAACTACTATTGCCCTTGTCTCGGGGTTCGAAAACATGTATTCATTACGAGAGCACAGAGACAGAGACCGCTGCAGGGCAATGGTGACACGAAGAGCAGAGCGTCGCGTCTGAAAATGGCCAAGTTCGTCCTAGGGCTCCGGCTGGCATGGGCAGTTGGGTTGGTTTTTTAAGCGCCGAGGACGAACTTTCGGGGATTTGATTCGTCGACAGGCCCAAGGTCTTCCTGTCGAGGATTCCTGGAATCCTGATCCGCGTTTGAGGGCCCTGATTGGCTGTCGCTGTAAGCGCCGTGATGCGGGGGCGGCAGGAAAGGAGGGGGGTGTGTGTATTCGATGTAACCATGAGGTACCTATGTACATACATACTCCGTATATTCTGTGACAACAAGAGGACAACCTGGGTCGGCGGCCACGGGAAAAGAAGAGACGACACGATTTATGAAACAAGGTACGATAGGAGAAAACATAAGAAGCCAAACGATTTTGCTTGCATAAAGTAGTCGGTGATTCCGTAAGTGGGCACATTCGTTCTACTAACTCTCTGTGCATCTTTTTCAGGGTACAAGGTCATGAATACCTGAAGTACATATTGGCCCTTGATGATCCACAGCCAAGAGGCAGGCGCTATTGTAGATTCTTACTCCAAGCTCAGGCATTTCCTGTAGCTTTTCGAATCGAGGTCGGGTGGAGTAGCAAAAGGAGGGGGAGGGGGGAGGGCATTACAGCGGTCTGTTCTCGTTGACAGTTGTCGATGAAATGAAAATTTCCCTTTTTTTGGGATCCTTGTACACAATTCTCATCTTTTCTGTTTCTTATGGAAGCTAAATAAAATAAGGACTATGGGCTGATTATAATTAACAGTGCGTGGCGGCGGCTTACCGGCCTCGCCACGGACCAGGCAGTGCTGCTTTTGCTTTTTCCTCTTCCTCTCCTCTGGGGGCAGTCATGTCTGTCCAGTCCACGCGTCGTCATGATCTCACTCCGAACCATCATCATAGGAATCATACACACGGTCGATCTCTGTGATTACCACTGGAACATGGCTGTCCACTCGTTGCCTATCCGCCCAACGTTCTACACCCCATGCCATCCAAAACCAGGTCAACAACCCCCTTCGTCATGTCCTGTTGCACGCACCGTCAGAAGTCATTGCAGCAACAAGAGCAAACGACAGATTGCGCAGCCACTCCGGAAGTAAGTAAAGAAGTAGACTCGTCGAGTGGCACTAGTAGTTCTGGCGCAGTAAAGCACGCTGCAACTATCGCAAGTCACACCTTGTTCACCATCATCTGCCGGTACCCGCCACGCATTCGGCCATGCTTCCTTCATGTTATGGTCTTCTAGGGGTAGATCTTGGCATAGTCTCCGTGTCGGTATCTAGGCCTACCCCCAAGCCTTTTTGAGAACCCCAAGAAGAAAGGGAGAAAAGGATACCATAGAAAAAGGGGAAAGAGGAAAGGCGGGGAAGGGTGGTGCACATTGCCACTGCACTGCACAGAATCCTGATTCATCATCGTAGGACGCCCATTCTCCAACACATCATTTTTACTTCCGAACTCACAACGACAAATTTTAGCTCTTGGGTGCCACTTCGCACCGACTTCAGCCGGAGATGGCCAGGGTAGCCATGGAAGTAAAAAGTCTTGGGGGCGTTGCGGCGATGCGGCGTTGCCCATGTACCGTCAACCTCGCGCCCTCTTCCTCCTTCCACTGTCGAGATCATGTCGCAGACACGAAGGTAAGGCTGGTGTAAGCTCTTGATCGGGTCATCAGCCTGAGGCCAATTACATACGTGTGTAATCAGTACCAAGAGACATTGAAGGCCGCCCCTTCCAAAGATCGAATTCTTCTGAGCGGCAGTGAGACGCGTCGTTTTCACTAAGCCAAAGCTGAACGGCATTGGCAGAATGATGCAGCAAGCCCCGATCACCTTTCCTTTCTTACTTCTCTGTGCGAGGTGGGATGCATCTTGATGCATATCTGGACGACCCTGATCCTCGGGGAAGAAGAGTTGGTCCCGACTCCCGGAGGCATTTGTTTATGTTTTGTTGCGTCTTCTCGGCCTTCCACTGTCCTCGCTCCTCCTTCTACTCCGTACTAGTGTAGTGCTTTGATAAGTACCCGTTCGTATCCTGTTCGGTGAGCTCCAGAGTCCAGTGGGCTCACTCCACACACCCTGCACATGTACGCAGTTGCACACATGTTGATGTTTTTGTGTGAAAAGAATGGAAGGCAGCCATCTGTCGTGTAATAAATCGGGGTCTCCGATGCAAGCAGCATGTTGATTTTGTTAGCGCCGAGGTGCTGGATGGCTAATATTGCCACGAAGCGCGTCCGCGCACAGTACAGTCATCGTCCCTCCTTTTCTTTGCCAATCATGGGCCTTTTATAGCATCGTTATGATGTTCGGTTCAATACGGCTTCCTTCTTCTACCGCTCCTGGGTATTTCCAACATGTGTATAGCTTTGTAAGCTTGTGCATGTGAATACATATTTGCTCAGAGAAATCTGAAAATTTCTTGGCGCTTGGGAGCAAGCCACGGCCCATGTCGGCTGTCTCGATTCTCTGTCCGCTGGTTCATGCTGCCAGTCAGCCAGTCATCTAGTCCACGTCTCTCACTTCCTTGGCCGTGGCATTCACCAATGCTACCTTGACGCCGGCACCAGTAAGCACATGGATCCATAGCCGCTGCGTATCGCTCAGCCGGTCGTTGGCACTCTTAACCTCCGCGAACATGACCTCGCCTCTCGGTGCTCCTGCTGTCTCATTGTCAGCTTCCGCTTCGGCTGACACGTCTTCAGCCACCCGCCATAGAATGAGATCCGGCACCCCGCCTCCTCGTTGTCTATACTCTTGCGCCATAACCTTGCATACCGCTGCTAGAGCGCTGCCCTCGAAACATCGGACCAATTCAACCATGTCTTCAATGTCGAAGTCCCAATTCAATCCTACAACGCTAGTTCTGCGTTCATGTTCTCTCTCCCAGACTTGACGCAAAAGACGCTCCCCTTCACCATTAGCAACTTCTACCAGCCGATGATTGATTTCTGAAGCCCGTGCGGGGAAGAAGGCATCCGTGTGCAAATCGAGCGGGCAAGTCTGGTAAGCTGTCTGGAAGACATTTGGAATGTATAGGAATAAGATGTCGTAAAAGAGATACGCAAAGACCGTCCGTAAGACGCCGCCCTCGGCGTGATAACCTTTCCAGCCATTGGATCGAAAATAGCTGAGGCACATTTCTTCCACACTGCATTCCCCCCCACTATCGAGTTCATCCAACCAGATAGTCTTCGTCGAGGCTGCTTGTGCACCTGGCTTGGGTGCTGAAAGGCGTCTCAGCTGAATGCCTTCGACTTGAATCTCCAAAGGTTCTGCCAGCCGGGAATGACCAAAATCGTGTTGTAGTCGTTTGGGAATTCTTAACTTCTTCTCGAGCTTGAGCAGCCGCTTTTGAAGATCGTAATGATGAACAAGATGGCAATTCGGATCTTGCAATCCGGACTCGCAAGTAGCAGCGGCTATTCTCTTCCACTGCTTCTTGCGCTGCTCCAAGTCTCCAATTACCCTGTCATCTTCTACGTTGGCCATGTAATGCTCTTCTAAAAGCGCTTTGCGCTGATACCATGACCCTCGACGGGCTAAATGAAACAATTTTTGGCTAAGGAGTTCTTCGAGAAGAGCATGCTCCCTGGCATATTCTTTCCGCCTGGCGAGAGCCCACAAAGTCTTGACGATAAGCCTGGTGTAGGAATGCGCTGGGTTGAACCTCCTCAAATATGCCCCTTCGCCCATCTCATACAATACGCGCTCCTTCTCGTTTTCCTCATTGATGTACTGCTTCCATCGGGGATGAATCATAGTAAAGATTTCCATGATTCTCTCGAGGTCCTCTTCGCTCGGGATGCCAATCGATTCGAGAATGGTATCTACCTCTGCTTCGAGTCGAATCCCGGCTTCGAACTCCAATAAGTGTATGCGAGACGTAAAGATTGTGCAGGTTCGGCAAACTATATAGTCTGGGAAATTACGTCGCGCAATCTTGGCCAATATGATGGTCGTGAGCGATTTTTCAGTCCATTCGGTGGACCGGTAAAACACTAGATGTACTCGCTCGAAGAGTTTGAATGTCAGGGGCGATAACCGAATACAAGGCCCCAGAATCGCAAGTATCTTGACCAAGAAATGCTCCTTCCGGTTTGAATCCTGTCGCTGCAATCGAGCCTTGTCTCTTGTTTTGCCAAAGTCCTGATCAGATACGCTTGCGACAGAATGATGGCTATTCTGCCGACTCAAGCCAAGTGCCATCAGCCCTGCCTGTTGCTCGCTCATTCTGCATAGCCCTTTGATGAGCTGTGCTTTATTTTTCCCTTGTATTTTGGCCTCTTTGGCCAGAGCCTTGAGTTCATCCAACAGCAATAACGAAGCAGCTTCTTCTATGCTGTCTATATAATCCTCGGAAGAGTCGGCAAAAGTGAAGGTCCTGTCTAGGCTGTATCTTTCAAGGCCAAGACCCGGCAACGTTTCAGAGACGCAAGTGTCTCCTGTGGTAGGCAGCGCTCGCACTTTTTGCAAACTCTCCATGGCCAATTCTGGCTCCGAGACGTCAGCATGGTACCCCAGACGGTTACTTCGATGCCAGGCCGCTGTCTTTCTGAGAAATAATCGCACATACCTAGCCTTGTTGTTAGCTACTTGCTTCGTGACTCAATTATTCTTCTTTTTATTCTCTTCAGTCTTTTTGAACGGAACACTGACAGGTACTGGGTCTCATAGTCTAATTGCTTCCATTGCTGGAACACTTCCATTTCTTTCTCGTCAAACAGCACGGACTCCTCTTCCAAGACCGTGTCGAGTGCTAGATTGAACGCATCAACATATATAGAGCTTCTACCCTTGATCCATAATGACTTCGTTTTCTTCGCAGCATCGTCGCCTTCGGTGTCTAGACGGGACGCCTTCTTATGCTCATATTCTTCAATGGCACTGTCGTCAATTTGCGTTGGTGGTAGCACATCCTCGACAGCGGTCGCGCCATGAGACGCTGGGCCTTTTTCATGAACCCTGAGGTGCACCTTGCGCGGTGCCTCCTTTTGTGCGCGGTTCTCGCCCTCGCATGGTGACTGCAAATGCCCAGTCTCTGTGTCGGAATCTTTCGTCTCGTCCTGTCTTCTTCGCTTCAGTGGCCGTTCACTAAGACTGTCATCATGGCATGATGCGGCTCCATTGTTTTCACGGTTCGTGTCTTGTTTCGAGGACTTGCTCACAAACATATACATCGTTGACGTAACGAGCGAAGACTCGCCTCTTGCCCGGAGAGGCGACGCGACTTTGTGGTGTTAAGCGAAAACACGAAGTCAGCTGACCGCATTAGTCCAGCTTTTGACCAGCTTCTTTTTTACCACGCCGATATTCACCCGTCGCATTCACCATCGACACCATTCCATTAGCAAACAAATCGGGGCATAGTACTCAGTGCGAAACAGCTTCAAATTCTTGCATGGTTGTCGATTACTGCTCGACAGGTTAGATATGGCAGACGAGAAACCCATGGTAGACACAATGGCTGAGTCGCCTTGCATCTCGCCTGGCGCAGACAAGATCCCGGAAGCAGATTGCACAATAGCACCGCAGCAGCCATCATCAGCGTGGACACATCAGAAGGACATCACAATGTTGGATCTGCCAGTTGAGCAAGAAGCAGTACGCCATAGAAAATTTCTTGGATCCAATGTTGTGTGAACAGTCTTCTTCGATAGAGTTGTGACTAAGTACACCCTTATTAGTCTCCAGTGCCAGCCAGCGTAGCTCCAAGCCCAGCACCAGCTAGAACAGGCACGCCAGCCCAAGGCTCGAGGGCTGCATCATTACATCCGGATTCGGGGTTTACAATGCCTTCCGAAGCACCCGCCCACGGCGACCCCACGAGACAATACTTGAACACGAAAGTAACCGGCGTTCTACTCGAAGGCATGAAGCAACTCGCCATGGAACAGTAGGTCTTGCGCTCCCATTCCTTTTCTTTCCTTTCTTTGGCGCGAGAATGAAGGGCATGAGCTCACCGCTTACATGATGGTGGTACAGACCGCAAGATCCTTTGCGCTTTTTAGGCGAATACCTTATTCAGAAGTCGGCGGAATTGGAAGGCACTATGCAGGTTTCCTTTTAGAACTGGACAGACGGAAGCATTGATGATCGGTACTCCGCAGCGGATTGGGATGTGAATGGTTATTAACAAATGATATAATCACTACTGCCATGATAGCAGATATCGAGAAACGCGTTAATGGAAGGGTATTAAGTCAATTCGCTTTCAATTTGAGCGTCTTCGACTATATCATCAAGGTCGTCTAGACCAAAGACCGAGCATCGGGGCTTCTACGTGCAAAATCTTCGCCGTAATTTTTTCAATCCCCAACCAACTCCGAGACCAACACGAATCCACTACTTCATCAAGCTGTGCCTAACTCTCTGCATTCCCGCTCTATGCGACAATGGTGGAGGCAGTAGCAGACTCGTACTTCCATGTGGGAGGCAAGACACCGACGGTCTTGTAGTAACGGGCGAGACGGTGGATTCGGGACTCGATGAGAATGAGACGGAACTTGGAGTCCTTGTCTTTGCGGTTGCGCTCGAGGTGCTTGCGGACAGCGACGGCCTATTCATCTTTATGTCAGGGAAAATCCTATATAGCAGCGTTTTCTCCTTCTTGCAACATACCTTCTTGATCAACATGTAAAGATCCTCAGGGATTTCAGGTGCCAGGCCTGGTGAGAATCACTCTGTCAGCGTCAACCGTACAGAGGCAGTGTCGACAGACAAGATTTATCTTGCGTTGTCTGTATCATTTTGTTCTTCCTCGCTCCATATGCTCTTTTTTTCAGGGTTCCCTACCGTTCGACTTCAAGATTCGCAGGATTCGGTTACCTAGAGGAGAGAAAGATGACAAGTCAGCGCCAAATGATCCAACACGAAGAGTTTGAGGTCTCGTTTTCTCTTCGACATACCGGTGATGATCTTGACCTGGGCAACACCGTGCGAGTCACGGAGAATGACACCAATCTGAGAGGGCGTGGCACCCTTTCTGGCGAGCTTGCAGATCTGCTCGACGACCTGCTCGGGGGTGGTCTTCAACCAGGAGGGAGCAGCGCGAGAGTAGGGGAGAGCGGAGGCAGAAATGCCCTTTCCCTTGCTGTGAAGTCGACCCATTTTGGCTGTGCGGTTGTCGTCGTGATGAAGGATGAAGTCGATGCCGTTTGTCAATGGTGCTTGTCGCAAGTCTTGAAGTCTCGTGTGGAGCTTGCAAATTTTCGCTTAGTTAGGGCCAGAGGATGTGACACACACGGGACTCGGGAGTAAGAGCGGCGTAGTGACCAACCGCGGAGTCACGTGGACCATCTCTGGGCCGACGCAGTACATAGATATGCAACATCCAAAAAAATTTACGGAGGGTCTCAATTTTCTCTTTCAAACCGTCGCCGCAAAATTGAATGTGCGAATCTCGCTCATAATTGCAGCAATCAACAGATCGTAACGTAAGTCAAATATCTTGTTCAAACACCTCAATGCGCAGTGCATCCACATGATGATAGAACTCAATTGTTTACTTTTTCTGGTACCTCTTATGTTAGAGTCTTTGGACTCGATGAATTTACTGGACTTCTGATTTTCACACCCCATTACACTCGCACTTGCACACTCAATTATCCTTGTCACCATCTTGAAATGGCATTTGACTGACATGAAAAAAGTGCATCACGTGTGTGATTTTACTGTTTTACATATAGATGAATACATCGAATGATTTCAGATACTGCTTGCTTTCTTGTCCTACATTGCTAGGTTACGTTCCTGTATTTTCGTAGATAAACGGTCTCAACCTCGTTATCCGTACCGCTACCAAGCGCTCACATCGAAGTTTTCCTGCGCGACTAATTAATACCATAGAGTTACGTGACGGAGACCGGTCGTGACTTACTTCAGGGAAATATGTGGTGACGACAGTCCGATCTGCAAATTTTCTGCCGGCCAAGGCGGTTAAAGCTTTGTAACACGAGTCTGGGGTGTCAAATTTGACGAATATCTTGCCGACTCCTGCAGATTGTCTGCTACCGCCGATAGGGCGAGGAATCTTCACCTCCAAAATAGTACCGTATTTGGAGCATTCGTCTCTCACGTCATCACATATTTCTATTGCATGGGTTAGCCGCCAGTCTGTTACTTTATAGCGCGGGCGCTTTCTTACCCTCGTATTCCTCGTTGTCCAACAACTCTTCTGGTGTGACCATGTTGAGTAGTTGCAAGACTCGTCCCTTTTCGACAACGCCGGACATCTGAGACGCAAGGCCGCTGATGGCCGTTATGCCCACGTCAAAATTGGCAACCTGCGTCGATCCGATACTGGCCTTTTTCACTGTAAGCTTCTTTCCGCCGACATCCATGCCGTTTAGTGCGTTCAACGCAGGCTCGTTGGCGGAGCCTGGCTCTTGATACTCAGCAAATGCGATTCCCTGTGTCAGAGGTTAGCATCCACCAAATCTGCTATCTCGCTCATGTTTCGGCGTGCAATCGTTTTGAGATCAAATTGGCTTACCCGTGACTCCTCCGTGCTGCGATCTTTGACAAGGACAAACGCCTTGGGCTTACCAAAAGCAGCGAGCAACTCAATGATCTGATCCTCGGTCAGGAAGGGAGGGATATTAGTAATAGACAGCTTGTGCACAGTATCGGGAACAATATTGGAAACGACATCAGGATCAAATGTCAAATCATCGGGAATGGCTGGCATAACGTAGTCCTTGGGACGTCGAATTGCCAAGCCAAGTTGCTCCCCGTCAGGCCCATTCATAGTATCGTCTGCCTCCATAGTAATGCCATCCATGGCAAGGGCGACTGTCGCATCATTTGAGTTTCTGAATTCCAGGACCGCAAAGGATCGATCGGCTGAGAACTGGCAGAGAGTGCATGGATCTGAACTCTCAATTACATTCAGGCCATTGAGCTGGAGGTTGAAGAACGACATGACGGTCTCTTCGCTGCTCCCGCTCGGCATGTTCGAAACAATCAGTCGCTTTGACTGTCGAGAATTGCTTGCCTTCAGGCCAGCGCTTGAGACCCCCCCATTCGGCTCCTTGATGAAAGCCTGTAACTTGGTGGGATCTATGGGCTGCTGTCGAGGGGCCCCGGGTAGAGGGAACATGCCTGATAATTTTGCCTGCTCGGCCGTAACCACTTCATATCCTGGAGGCTTGATATCCCATTGAGTCATTCTTCTCTTACGCTCCAGAACTGACACAACATCTGTCAAATCTGGCGTTGGCTCTCTCGGGCGGGGAGGGGTAGGGCTTCTGCGTGCCTCCTGTCTGGGAAGCCCACCGTCATCTCGTCGATCTCGGCCACCGCCTCTGCGACGATCATCGTAGCCTTCTCGATCTCGCCTACTAGGTCGATCATCGTCATCGCGACGCGAATCTCTGCGCGAGGAGCCTCGATCACGATCCCATTCGCGTTCTCCTCGACGGTCACGTCCAGAGTATCTGTCCTCTCGTTCCCGATCGCGGTGGTTACGGCTCGAGGAATAGGCATCTACGTCACCCTCAACTCGGCGATGAGCGCCTCGATGATCGGGGGACCTTGATCGCCTACGCTCGCGGCCATCACGCTCGCGGTCGCGGTCGCGGTCGCGGTCACGTTCACGATCTCGATCTCGGTCTCGATGACCGTCCCTATCTCTGTGCCGGTCGCGGCGGTCGTCTCGGTCACCTCTGGAAGACTGCAACGTAATTAGACGGCATAGACAACATGGATAAGATTACATACAGGATGATCTCGACCCCGTCTACCCTCTGCGTATGGAAGACAATTGGTCAGCGTGGCTTCGAATCAGTGATTTTCAGTGCTCATTACAGAATTATTCACCTCGAGAAGTGTAAGTGTCGCCGTTCATGATATGCGAGACTCAACCTCAGCGCTGCGCAATCAATGAACCGCCTTGTAATTGATGCGTTGCGAGAATATCGTCTACAAAAGTAAAGATCTGACTCGGCCGTTGGTTTTCCTTGCTACAACCCCAGACGGCCAAGGCTGGAGCTTTTTCGCCGCAAAGCGCTAAGCCGCTTTGAGACTAGCAGCCTAGTGATTAGCATTCTTGTTCTAACGGAGTACATACATACCTACGTATGTACATATATGTAGCTACTGGGTACGGAGTAGTGCAGTAGGTATCTATATGTAGCTGCCCAAGTGCCAAGACGGTATGTATGTAATTACATGGCATACATATGCACTGAGTATGTACATAAATAGCTATGTACATATCCCGTAAAAGCTGTTACCTGCATCAAGTCGTAGCTCGTGGGGTCCGGCTCTCACTATCTGTCTTTGGATCTGTACTCTCTTGAGGTACGACGATACGATACAGTAATCTATAGAATATGCCCTCAAAGCATTTGCCAGAGTGGCGCAAATTCCCCATCAGCCGCTCAGAGTTGTGCATCGATACAACGTTGAGATGTGGCCAGTCTTTCCGGTGGCGTAAAATCAACGATGAGTGGTGAGACTCTTACATTGTCTCATGACCACTAGCTACAATCACTGACCATCCGCCCAGGATATGTACGCTTCAGGGTCGCATATTGTTCTTGAAGCAAAGTCCTACTCATATTCACTACAGAGTGGCCTGGCCCGAGACTGGCGACAATATTCCTCTTCCGCTGTCACCAGCACACATTGAGGAGGACGTTGACAATGACACGGAAGAACTCTTGCGCCGATACTTCAGTCTCAGTCTGGATCTAGGTGCTCTTTACGCCCAATGGTCAGAGGCAGATCCCAACTTCCAGAGAAAAGCGCCCGAATTTACCGGCGTTCGCATCCTCAGCCAAGATGCCTGGGAGGCTCTGATATGTTTCATATGCAGTAGTAACAACAATATCAGCAGGATATCACAAATGGTCAGTTCTCCAAACAGCCGACGGGCCACATTGTGCAAGCTCTCATGTCCTCCTCTGTATACAGGTTCATAAATTGTGCAACCACTATGGTCCACTGATCGGCTACATAGACGATGAGCCGATGCACGATTTCCCAAACCCTGAGGCTCTAACCGGCGCAAACGTTGAGTCACATCTCCGGCAACTAGGGTTTGGATATCGTGCCAAGTACATTGCTAACACCGCCCGCGTCGTTGCCTTGGAGAAACCTGCCAACTGGCTAGAGTCTCATCGAAATCCGCGTCATCTGGGACCAAATATGTCGCGTGTAAATCCTGCCATCGGTGACTCTACCTACAAAGGAGCACACGAAGCTTTGCTTTCGTTGCCGGGTGTCGGGCCCAAGGTTGCGGATTGTGTGTGTCTTATGGGATTAGGGTGGGGTGAATCTGTTCCTGTCGATACTCACGTATGGCAGATTGCGCAAAGGGATTATAAGCTGGGAAAGATCAAGACAAAGACATTCAACAAGGCCATGTATGATGCAGTTGGCGACCATTTTAGGAAAATTTGGGGAGACTACGCAGGATGGGCTCATTCCGTCTTGTTCACCGCTGATCTCCGAGAGTTTGCAGACCGTAAAGCAAGAACTCGAGAATCCAAGTCAGTGGAAGTCGAGTCTTCCGTTAAAGAGGAAAGCTTGATCATAGAAGGACCTAGAAAAAGGAAGCCAGCATCGCAGGCGGGGGCGAAAATCCAAGCTGAAGTGGAAGATGTCGGGCTTTCGAAGATTGTAGAGACAACAAAGAGAGCAAAAAGACGACGGACTAGACTGACGTCTGAAAAAGCTTGAACCGTCAGTCAAAAACGTTGAGGCAGATTCGGTGACAAAGCTCGCTCACTGACATGAAGCAAGACGCTTGTAGGTACAATGTACATATGTACATCAGCTGCGGAGTTGGATGTCGGGTAAATTTCGGAAGGCACCTTTTCTGCAGCTCCATCTGCCCTTCCCGAGTTCAGCAGCAACCTGTTTGTATCGTAACAGACTTATCCCATCGAGGCTGCCTATCCATGCGCAACCAGAACGCCGCAAACTCGTCGTGCGATTTGGAACCAGGATGAGGTGAAAAGTTGCTGAGCCAAAATGTCGGACGCGGATTCAAACACAATCGCGAAGATGCAGCGCGAGCGAAACGACGCTGCGGCGGCAAAGAATAGCTCGCGCGCGCTGGATGCCTCAACACAACGCACTGACGATAGGAGGCAAAACCTCACAGACAATGCAGACAGCGACCTGTACGAACGCGATGGAGTTGATAAGTTTGCTGGATACCATACGTCCCTACCTATGGGGGATGAAGATGAGGACATGGACGAGGACAAGACGAGACGTCTTGTTGGCCAATACACGGCATCTCGCGAAATGATAGATGAGTTTGCTCGAGGTGATGGAGTTGAAGAGGAGGATATCTTGGCAGGAAAGGGCGAAAAGAGTGGACGTATCGCCGACCGTGAAACCGATTACCAGAAACGCCGATTCAACCGAGTCTTGTCCCCTACACGGGCCGATCCATTTGCGGAGAATCGGCAAGGCGAAGCAACTGAGAATGGAGCCACCTATCGAGAGATCATGGAGGCTCGCGAGCTGGACAAGGAAGAGGAACGCATTCGAAAAGCTATACAGTCAAAGCTGAAGGGGGACAATGGCGATGCTGATGCGCAACCGACCCTGATGGACGTGGACAAGGAAGATACTGAGGCTGGGTCTACTGAAACTATCAAAGCAGACCGCAGGCGCAAGAAGAGATGGGATGTATCATCTACTCCTGCTGAGGATCAACTGTCACAGGCTGGCATCGCTGAAGCCGCTGAAGCGGCCAAGCCTAGGCGATCAAGATGGGACCAGGCACCATCTGTTGTGGCCGAGGAGCCTACCAAGAAACGATCTCGTTGGGATCAAGCCCCCTCCGCAACCCCCATGGGCAATCAGGGGCTGGCTACTCCGATGCATCCGTCACAGGCGCCCCCTGTCATGCTTCCAGCATTTGGGACCGACTTCAACGCGCGCAATGTGCCCCTCAGTGATGAAGAACTCGACATGTTGCTTCCAGGCGAGAATGAAGGCTACAAGATCCTAGAGCCTCCTCCTGGATACGAGCCTGTGCGTGCTCCGGCTCACAAACTAATGGCAACGCCTGCTCCTGCGACAGGATTCATGATGCAGGATCCTGACCAAATTCGACCGGGAGGCAGACCTATTCCCGCTGAGCTATCTGGCGTTGGTGAATTACAGTTCCTGAAGCCCGAAGATATGGCTTATTTCGGCAAGCTGAACGATGGATCGGACGAAAACGCCATGTCGGTTGAGGAGTTGAAGGAACGAAAGATTATGAGACTCTTGCTTAAGATCAAGAACGGCACACCGCCTATGCGAAAAACAGCCCTTCGACAGATCACTGACAATGCGCGAAACTTTGGTGCGGGTGCTCTTTTCGCTCAGATTCTTCCTTTGCTCATGGAAAAATCTCTCGAGGACCAGGAGCGCCATTTGCTGGTCAAGGTGATTGACCGAATTCTGTATAAGTTGGATGACTTGGTGCGGCCCTACGTGCATAGAATCCTCGTCGTCATCGAACCACTTCTCATCGATCAAGACTACTATGCCAGAGTGGAGGGTCGTGAAATTATTTCCAATGTTGCTAAAGCTGCTGGCCTGGCAACGATGATTAGCGTCATGCGGCCGGACATTGACCACCCGGACGAATATGTTCGAAATACCACAGCTAGGGCTTTCGCCGTTGTCGCATCGGCTCTGACAATTCCGGCCTTGCTTCCCTTTCTGCGGGCCGTCTGCCGCAGTAAGAAGTCTTGGCACGCGAGGCACACTGGTGTCAAGATCGTTCAGCAGATTGCCATTTTGATGGGGTGTGCTGTCCTCCCGCATCTCAAAGGTCTCGTTGAATGCATTGCGCCGAACCTGAATGATGAACAAACCAAGGTCAGGACGGTGACTAGTTTGGCGATTGCGGCATTGGCCGAGGCGTCCAATCCGTACGGTATCGAGAGTTTCGACGACATCTTGAACCCATTATGGACTGGAGCGCGAAAGCAGCGGGGCAAGGGCC
Organism: Claviceps purpurea; assembly: GCA_029405325.1. Taxonomy (NCBI): domain Eukaryota; kingdom Fungi; phylum Ascomycota; class Sordariomycetes; order Hypocreales; family Clavicipitaceae; genus Claviceps; species Claviceps purpurea. Next base: position 3,177,640 of record CM055789.1, on the reverse strand, counting down.
TTGCTGGCTTTCTCAAGGCCGTTGGATACATCATTCCCCTCATGGACGAAGAGTACGCCAACTATTACACCAGTCAGATCATGGAAATTCTCTTGCGGGAATTTCTGTCCCCGGACGAGGAAATGAAGAAGGTTGTTCTAAAGGTGGTGTCCCAATGCGCTGGCACAGAAGGTGTCACGGCGGGCTATCTCAAAGAGCACGTCCTCGACGAGTTCTTTAAGAGCTTCTGGGTGCGGCGCATGGCTTTGGACAAGCGCAACTATAAGCAGGTCGTTGAAACGACGTTTGATATTGGGCAAAAGGTCGGGGTCAGCGAGATGCTCGAAAGAATTGTGGCCAATCTGAAGGACGAAAGCGAGGCGTACCGCAAGATGACGGTGGAGACGACAGAGAAACTTGTGGCAAGTTTGGGTGCAGCAGACATTGGCGAGCGGTTAGAGGAAAGATTGGTGGACGGGATCCTACATGCGTTTCAGGAGCAGAGCGTGGAAGACGTTGTTATGCTCAATGGCTTCGGTTCTGTGGTGAATGCCCTGGGCACGCGATGCAAGCCTTATTTGCCACAGATTGTCGGGACTATCCGTTGGAGACTCAACAACAAGTCGGCAACCGTGCGACAGCAGGCGGCCGATCTTATCTCACGGATAGCTATGGTGATGCAGCAGTGCGGCGAAGATGCGTTGATGGGAGAGCTCGGCATCATTTTGTACGAGTACCTAGGTGAAGAATACCCCGAGGTCCTTGGGTCCATCCTGGGAGCCCTGCGATCCATCGTGACCGTGGTGGGAATCAGTCAGATGCAGCCGCCTATCAAAGATTTACTGCCTCGCCTGACACCGATTCTGCGCAATCGACACGAGAAAGTGCAAGAAAACACCATCGATCTCGTGGGGCGTATCGCAGATCGCGGACCCGAAAGCGTCAACGCTCGAGAATGGATGCGTATCTGCTTTGAACTGCTGGACATGCTCAAGGCACACAAGAAGGGCATTCGTCGCGCCGCCAACAACACATTCGGCTTCATCGCCAAGGCCATTGGCCCGCAAGACGTGCTGGCCACGCTGCTCAACAATCTGCGGGTGCAGGAACGTCAGTCCCGCGTCAATACGGCTGTTGCTATTGGCATCGTGGCTGAGACGTGTGCGCCTTTTACCGTTCTGCCAGCCTTGATGAACGAGTACCGCGTTCCTGAACTCAATGTACAAAATGGTGTCCTCAAGTCGCTTTCCTTTTTATTTGAGTACATTGGCGAAATGGCGAAGGACTACGTCTACGCAGTGACGCCTCTTCTCGAAGACGCCCTCATCGATCGGGATCAAGTGCATCGCCAGACAGCCGCCTCAGTGGTCAAACACATCGCTCTCGGCGTCATCGGTCTCGGCTGTGAGGATGCTATGGTCCATCTCCTCAACCTCCTCTTCCCGAATCTATTTGAAACAAGCCCCCACGTCATTGACCGCATTATCGAAGCCATCGAGGCCATCCGAATGGCCGTCGGGCCAGGTGTCGTGCTAAACTACGTCTGGGCGGGTCTATTCCACCCAGCCCGAAAAGTGCGTACGCCATACTGGCGGCTTTACAACGATGCCTACGTGCAGTGTGCGGATGCCATGGTTCCCTATTATCCGAATCTGGAGGATGATAAGATTGATCGCCCAGAGTTGGCAATAATGTTGTAAGAAAAGACGAGCAAAGATGTCTACGTTACGAACAGCACATTTTTTTCCGCGAACAGATCATCGGAATTTCGAAAGGAACCTATCTTGAAGATGAAGGGGGAGATGGTGAAGAAAGTCGAGCGTAACGCCTTTTAAACGGCTTTCAAGGCGAGGCGTGGCTTGGTGATAGAGTAGTCAGAGATTTCCTGCGAATTTGCACTTCCTGTCGTGTGATTCTAGGGTTCTAGGATTGGAAGAATTTGAATTGTTTTCAGCCCACCGAGGCGGGCAAAATGGTGAAACGTGTTTCACGTCGATCGAATTTCATTACTACATGCACTGGCTTTGTTCAAACTGGTTATGTGCTGTAGTATTTCTTTGAAGTGAGCTTGGTGAGCTCAGGACTCTTTTCGTGTACTTGGGCAGGATTTTCGTAACCTGTCCGTGATGCAATGTAGAAGCGGGCGCAGGAGCGCAAGCGTCTTTCTTGATTTTGTGGGTGGTGGTGCATGGTGGCGCAAGTGCATAGTTCATAAAGAAGATCAATAAAACAAAGTCAAGAAGAAAGCACAATAAAGAAGTAGAATAGGAGGGAAGGGGAAACGTCCATCAGTGTTCCTTCACAAGACGTCGCAGGCTGCAGCATTTGCGCCAGGAGGAGAGAATACTTGCTCTGGTCGAGATGAGAAATTCCATATCAGACCATCGAGGTTCGTTGGCCCGCCCACGTGGGGTGGTAGTGCGTCGTAACCGTGATCGGTAGCTTGCCCTCTTTTGAAAGTGAGGACGCTGTTTTTCGAGATCCCCTGCATGAACTACGAACAAAACTGCATCAATAACGGGAAGACAAGACACCACGGCTGGCTAGTTTCAGCTCACCAAAGTCAAGGTCAAAGCACCTACCGATACTCCAGCATACTATCTACTTCATGCGTCCAAATCATCTGCTCTAGGTAATCACTGCTGGTCAACCGTCCAACCTCGAAACCCCTTTCACGCCCCTTTTCGTGAAAATGAAGGTGAGGATCAAGTTTCTGTTGAAAGCAAAGCTGGGATAATATCCACCGCGTGATCCGATTTCTGAAGCGTCAGCACTAGGTACTGTAATTGGACATGTGCATGCCCGGTTGCCTTGCTTATCGGGATCTATAGTGGTTTCTCAAGGCCTTTGTGGGGGTATAATCGCACGTCAATGCTGTGCTGCTGAGGGAGAAGAAGAAGAAGAGAAAGGGGAGTAAAAGGAAGGAATAAGGAGTAGGAACGAAACACGAACTATGTAGCGTGTCACGGTCTGTACAGCGCCGCCTGTGCAGGAGTGACGATGCACTATATAACCATGATCAAGCTGCTACCATGCAACTTGGTCACTTGATCTTTTGGGCAGAACGGGTGGTTATGCGTTCCTCACATAGCGGATGTGGAAAATAGAAAGTAGAGTCGGCGTAAACCCCATCTCTAAACATTCCTTCCCCCCATCTTGTTAAAACCCCATGATCCTGCAACAGCGTGGCCGAGCATATCCTACATATGTATGTCCATTCGTGGTTGTTTGACGACACGACTGAAGACTATGAGAGGGGGCAACCCAATCAGGCAACCACCAGATCTTGCGCTGTTCGGGTATCTGATGCGAAAAAGGGTAGGTGCAGTAGGTAGGTACACAGGCACGATTAGATATGCGCTCTGCGGCTGCTGCTTGCGGGGCCGTGCGTCATCGGTATTACGTGAAGATGGATGAGCATGAGGACGAGGATGGGGATGAGGGGGAAGGCCGGAGATAACTATTCGTAATCAAGGTTCAAGTGGAAGACGGCAGACGGCAGACGGGCCTTTCTTTTGCAGACGCAGAGAGAGCAAAAGAAATCCTGCGATTAATAGAAATATGGGGGTGGTCTCAGCCGTTCAGCAAGTGCCAAGTACTGTACCTACCTACATAACAGCAAGACGGGTGGCCACTTACATAACTACATACCTACCTTGTCTGGGCTTGTTCTGCGGGCAAACATGTCTCACACGCCCCTCTTATATGCCTACGTCTACGGTCTCTGTTCCTACGTAATATAATGAGTGCATGGCGGCTTAAATCACGAACTCGTTGTTGGGTGGACAAGATAAGACAAAGATACACGAACGCGCAAACACGCGCAAACACGAGAAAACCGTGCAGAGGCGGCGCCCGCGGCGATGGAGACCCGGACTGCCGGGTGGAAGTGGATTCTATCATTCTGGAAGTTACTCCTATCCATAAGGCATGGAAGTGGCTAATAGAGAGAGTGCTATAGCAATCCCGTTGTCAAAATACATAATAGCCCTTGTCGATGTTTTAGCCATCGCAGTTGTAGCATGTCTGTCCTAGACGGACTACGCAGAGGGCTTTATATTTGATCTTCTTGTGTCTGATCAGCTGGTACCCGAAGAATGCATCAGGTAGGCTATTAAGTATCTTCTTTGCCAACAGAGTATTTTATCAAGACGTCACGGTCCAGCCGCCGCCTCTCGTTTGCAATGAGTCAGTCGTGATGTTGAAGGACTCGGATCACGCGCCTGCGGCCTGCCTTAAGAAAGCCCCTTTATCGGAACAGAAGAGTTGGTTGAATACGGCCTTGTCACCTGGTCCAACATCGATGTAAGTTGCATGACAGGTTCAGTCTGGAAGTCGGGGCTTGAGAAGTGGTGTACGTGCCGTCGTATTTTGGCATGCTATACTGCGCACGCTATGCAGATGCGGGCGTATGCATCTCTCCTTTTCTCCCTCCTACATACATACGTAAAGTCGAGAAACTACGCCACAAATTTTATGGATGGCGTGACTTCTATGGTCGGCGTTGAACTGACGAACGCCATGTTTCAGCGATTCTACCGCTTCGGTTTGTCATCATCGTGCATGCCCCCTTCCATGAGTATGTAAGTGTAAACTCATAATACAAAAAGATAGGCCATCACTTATGGCCAACACTCAACTTGTATTGTCGAACGGACCACTACGTTCTGCCGAGACTTTGGTCAGCGCGACCAGTCATTTGTACCAAGTTTGTATGAATTGCAAGTTTTTGCAACAGATAGAACACCCATCCTGTGACTAGTAATCCATCTTAAACAAAAAGTCGTGACTTGCAAAATGACGACGAAGAACTGTGATCCCCACTATACATGCGCCAGATTGGCTATACACATCGACGTACCTAATGTATTATCAAGGATCAGGCCACGAGATCATTGCCATTGGCCAAATATGAAATATGCGTCCGCTTAAGCTTGGTCGCCGAGGGCATTCCGAGTCTTATCGTCAAGCCCACCCTTTCTTTGCTATAAGGTCTATTGCTCGCAGCAACAAGCGCTGGATTCTCTCTGATGCCTGAAGCACTATGATATCGATCAAGGAAGTGATCACAAGCAGAAGCAGTCAAATGCCACTCCAGTATCACGAGTAAATTATGAAATCGCAGAGCTGGATCATGTTGAGCTACCTAGTCTCAGTTCCTCAGTCGCTAGTCAAATAAATCGCCCGCGGGCGATATGTCTCGAGTTGCCACGCGGTGCGCATCGGATCGGCTCAAGTATAACAAGCCCCTGCCACCCCCTTTCTGTTTCTTGGGACAACTTCGGATGATGCAACGCACAGAATACATATTCGTACAGTACTCCGGACGGGACGTAGGTACGCCCACTGCTGTATAATGTAGGTATGTATGTACCGTAAGTCAGGTTTGTTCTCAAGGATCGGTTGAACCACATCGCAGACACGATGCCCGGCCACTGTAGCGACAACAGACGGGCAGGTACTCCGTGGAGCAAAAGCACTCGTCCTCTCTGTTGAAGACTGAAGTCCTCTTCATATGTGCATTCCCGAGCAGCTCAACAAAAACGGCTAGCCAGAAACCACCGGGGCTGCAAGCGCCACGATGTGAACTGCCGTGACTCGCCGCTTTTAGCGGAGCCCCACGCAGAAGGGAGCTTCTCGTATCATCTCCATGGCGCTGGATTTAGGGTGTTTTGCTAACGGGTCAAACTGGCCGGAAATTAGACTAGCTCATGGTGGTCCTCGAGATGACGAAACTCACAGGGGGAAACCTCTTTCAAAGACTGTGAGGAGAAGAACGCCCCGCTGACATCTCGAACGATATAATCTTCGCCAGAGGAATGACAGTTCATTACTTCCTTGCTCACAAGCGCGGAAAGTGGCAGCTACGTACTTATACGTAAGTATGTACATAGATTCATCAAGGTGAATAGGGATCGTGATTTGTGGTGGTGCGAGATGTGTTGCTGAGTTGTGCCAAGTGAGCGTCAACCGGGCCGGCAGTCATGCCCCAGAGTGGGGGCAGAGGCACAGGATTAGCGCGTTTCAGATGCATTGCTTTGAGGCGAAGTATCGTTATGGCCATGATGTCAAGTACGGAGAGTATGCAGGGCGTTGGTCTGTCGCGGCGCCGCCAAGGGTTGTCTCTAAATAAAGGTCGGAGAGCAGCGCAGAGATCTTGCATTGACGTCAAGAAGAATATTGAAGTTTAAGAAGGAATGGTCGTTTAGGAACTGGTTGATGCACAGGAACTGGCGCAATGGCTTTTACAATCCGCGCAGCTCACCTGCAGCACAAGTAGTTAGCCTAGGTAGGGTTATATTGCGTACATTTGGGTGGATGATCATGTTGGTTGTTCGCGCGGGCTCCAGTGAATCGCATCGCTGCCACATAGCCTATGGTAGGTACCTGTCGCCAAGAGTAACATAGCCACAGGAAAGATAGGTATGTACGGAGTACAACAGAAACAATCATACATACTCGTGGGTGAAACCTTTTGAAAAGGACACCCACTATATCTAAGTGGGTATCCTTTTGAAAAGGTTTCACCCACGAGTATGTAGTAGGTAAATGAGAAGCCGTTTTTATGGTTAGACCCAAGGAGTCGGAAGGACCGCGTGGCGGCGGAAGGCGGCAGCGAACATTAGCCACACCAATGTCTTCTTCGCCTTCTCCCGTTCTTCACTCTGATTTTCTCTTGCTTCCTACTCGGCAACATGTCGCGATAGAGATGCAAATACCTACCTTGGAGTGCCTTTTTTAGGTCGTCCGCCCAAGCAACACAACGATAGTTCCACGCACACAGACAGCCTTGCACTTGACAGCGTTATTAGGTAAAGTCGAACGATTCCGGTCTTCTGGTTTTATTCGTACGGAGAGTCAGTTAGGTCGACAAAAATGGGCTCTTTCTTACTCATGTTAGCCCCTCCCAGCCCCCCCCCCCTGCTGACTCTCCCTGACGCGCGATTTGACAAGTGGATGATATTCTGCCGCCTGTCCCTTGGTGGGAAAATTTCCGACACCACCATCGTCAACGGCGAAAGTGGTAAAGTGGTCGGTGACCGTGACCAACCCGTGTATCCACGTCAAGGGCATCACCACCACCGTTATCGAAGTCCGGTCGACGGTGATGTCGAAGTCAGAGATCTAGGTCTGTTGAAGTTATGACGGCTTCAGATGCTGACTTCAACATATGTTGTATTCAATCGTGCGTCTGCTCTGTATCTGTGTCCTCGCCTTGCCTGCTCTGCTGTCTTTCCTTGTCACTCGCCACACTAGCTGCCCTAGCCCGTGCTATCCCGCGTTCCGCCGTTCCCATTGAGTCCTCAGTCTCCCAATACCTACATATTGATACGTCACGACAGTCCCCGACAGGCGTGGCTTCCAAATCAAGCCTGGACTTGATTCTGCTGCATCAGTTCATCCATTGCATCCACTTCCACTAAAGTGACGCTTTCATGGACGGAAAACGGGCTGCTACTTTGCCTATGATGGTGATGGAGCTTTTGCTGCGAGGTGAAGACGAAGGCGTATGTAGTAAGAAGAAGCGTTGTTAGAAGGAGGAAGAGACGCAGAAGGTGGTAGCAGGAGAAGGTGGGGGACACCAAGCCCGACTGGTCCTTACTCCGTATAGCATCATTCGCATCATAGCTCCTTGATAAGTTGATTCCCAGACGGGGAGTCGGGGACACCAACGTACACCGTGCGCCATGCATAACCAAGACGGACGGAGCGAGATCCGATGCGTGTAGCCTGTCTGGAAGGGTTTCGCTGTTTCGCAATGTGAACTTTTCTGCGTCGGAAGCTTTCGTCGACAATGTAGGTAGTTATAACTACGTGTATGTATGATGTATCAGTCAGTCGAAGTTGTTGCGACGGCTGCCACCTCGCCACCTGTCACCTGGCCACCCTCCTACCTGCCATTAGCCATTACATACCTACCTTAGGTACCTACCTCCCATTACCCATTACCCATTACCCATTACCTACCCCGTTACCCAGGCATGTGATTACAAGATCCGGCTCGTCATTCGTTCACGGGTTTGGTTCCTTTACTCCCTGGTCAGTGGTAGTGACCTCATAGCACTTGCACTCTAACCGAACCGGCGAAATATGCGCGAATGGGCTCTGGCCCTCCGGCAAAGGCTGACAGTTGCTCGGTACGTGGCGTGCCGTGAACGCCATCGCATGGCCAGTAGCTACCACGGCACGCGGCGCCCCGTTGACCATCTCCCAAGCCCGACACGTTGCTTTTTCCGACCTGAAAGTTACACAGGCACACAAGGCACCTTGGTTTCTGCTCATGCCCGGAGGCGGCTGCATGAAGGTTGTAAACCTGTGCGCCTCACAAGTGGTTGCTGTCGGTGCTATGATTCCAACTTCCAAGACACGCGCGAGGCGCGGGGTCGGATTGCTACATATCATATTCAGCGTACGTATCGCCGCCTCATGTCTTGCCATGGCAGCAAGTACAAGCCGCTGTTCCACCAAAACTACCCAGCCCCGAAACTCTGAAATTTCTTAGCTGGTTGGTGCCAGGCAGATGGCGGGCACGATTACCGGCAGGCTTTACATTGTCCAAGTTTGCAATCGGATTGTCACCCTGAAGGCTCCAATCTTGCCGGCTTGTACACTACACAGACACATGCAGAATTGCCACCTCTCGCATATGCCTAGACGCCTGTAAACTGTAATGGACGTGGTCATAAGGCTCGTTTTGGCCGCTTTCGCAGTCATCTCACTTGCAGCCCCTCTCCTGAAAAATAAAGAGGATGCTCGTCAAGCTTCAGTCAATCCAAACCCGTCAGCTGGACTACCTACCTACATAATTGTGCATGCACAGGCAAGACAAAGGACAAGATTACTTTGAGAGCCCTTTAGCTTATCTTATTCATCGAGTTAAGGAAAAGACGCTCCCCCATCTTTTGTCTCCCGCCTAACCTGGCCAGGCACCAAGCATCCGCATACTACATACATGGTCTCTATTGCATGGCTGATGGTTGAAGGAAGGATGCCGTGCACTTAACTCAAGTATGTACATACATAGGTAGCTCTCTAAAGTTTCGAACCCCACATGTCGTCTTCTTCGGAGCAATGGATCGTGAAAAGCCAAGAAAGGAGCCAAGACCTAAGATACTAACAACTGCACCTACCCGCGAGTAAATGTACACCCCAATCAACACTACTGAGGCACCCGCCAAGGTACTGGGTAAGCATGGTACGCGAGAAGTCTGCTGCATTACCCAGAACTTCATTTCGATTCGGAGTTCCCATTGTCATATCCCGCCAAACCAAGACAAGGTGGGGAGCCCCCCCGGGTTCAATGCCTGGCTGCAGGTGGCCAGGACATTGCACCGGTGCTCGGGGGCGATGGGGCGATGGGGCCGCAGGCTTTGTCGGCGCGTGGTATAGAAAGCACAGTGCGGTGCACACCCCAGACAGGGTCAGATAGGGTCAGACAAGGTCAGACAGGTCAGACAGGGCATGGGGTCCGACCTGTTCCATTGACGTTTCTCTCGAGTCTTCATTGCTCATTCGCCATGCTTTTCTTGACTGTCCAAGCACTAGAAAGAATGACCCGCAAGTGCTCACCAAGTCGGCTTCTAGCAACCAAACAGGCCACGCTTGGCCGTGCGCCAGCATAAAACGGTTACCTGCGCAAGCACGCGGCCGAGTGCACTGTGTACCCCACACCCCCCCTGCTACCCTTTTAGCTGCGCAACGCCGTCACTTGGGCCTTTTTCCGAAAGGGCTATACGGCTGTCGATCAACTTGACCCAAAGTGGTCGCACACCCCTCCTCGCCTTCCTGCCTCCACTCCAGGCAGGCAGACACTTGGGGACTTGGACAGGCAGGTGGGATGCACACATGTAAATGCACCAAGACGGGGGACTCGATTGGTGCTCCCGACAGATGGATAGGACTGTGCACGTCAATTCGGAGCCGCGGGCACTTAAGACTTCTCTGATCCCACCTAGACTTTCCACAATCGCGCCTTCCATCTTACGGCGGCATCTTCTTGTCTCTGATCTCGTGTTACAGACTCGGTCTTTTGTTCTAGTTAGTCGGCATTTTGCGTCTGAGCCTCGGATTATCACCATTGGAACCTTGGGGTGCTTCTCTTATACCCTGATTCGTACTCGCCGTGTACTTCTCTAGCCCTAATCCCATGCGCCGCCGTCGTCGAGTCAACCGCCAAGATATCGCCTTCTCGCCAACACCATCGACATCATCATAGCCGGCCTCAGTTGACGACCATCACTACGACACAGTTTCTTGTACAAATTGTGCCCGTCACATAATTCTTGATTCTTATTCAGAGTTTTATTTCTTGATCTGTTTTCCGCTGGGGGGGGTTTTCCGGAATCACCATGACGATGACGTTGGACGCATCTCAACAGCAGCGTTTTGCGGCTCCCTTCCAATTCGACTATCCGCCCCACTGCCAACCACCAACGTTTTCAAATCCTTGGTCATCTTCTGCATCTCCTTCACAAGCAGTTCCTACAGCTGCCAATTCATTATTTGTTGGTAATCAACACCAGCCGAATGGTTTGGGCCACGGCATGATGGGAGCCAAAGGCCTTGCTCCCAGGGCGAGCACCAGCAGCGCATCATCAATGGCGTCATATTGTTCAATGCCCGTGTCCAATTCGTCTGGAGCAGGTAAGGCTGCTTTGCTTTGTTTGCTTGGTCCCCCTCTATCTCACCTCTTCTCTTCTATGGTAAATAGTATGCGGAACCATCGCAGCTGATTCTGCATTTGTATAGGCATCCTCTCCATGAATCGCATGGCTTCTGCTACCGCATTTAGTGATACCCCTTACGCTACCTCTGCATCTCCCGTTAATGGCCATTTTTCGCCAGGAGCAGCTTCTCATTACGATACTATTGGCTATGCGCCGGCTCATATACGACACACCTCTTTTGGGATCGGCCCTGAAGCAGACACAGGCAGACGAAGCTTTCCTCCACCGTAGGTGGACCCTTTATTTTGATACTTCTGTTCAGTGCGCTGGCTAGGAGCCTTTGCGCGTCTGTACCGCTAAGCGCGAAACGCTAACTTTTCTCGGCGCAGATTAAGCTCGCAAGCCGATGAGCGAAGACATTTTGCTGATGCGCTCGACGCCAGTCACGGCATGCTGGCCATGAGCCAAGAAACCCCACGTAACATTTATGGCTCACGTCACGATCGATCATCCGTCGAGTCATACGGATTCCCCTCTACCCAGTCGACGAGCTCGTATTACGGTGATTCGGTTTCCGATTATTCTTCCGCAGCTGGCTCCGATATCGAATCTGTCAATCCCAGAACATTGCCCAGGCCCCATGGCTTCATGCCTTCTCACCTCCCTCCCGCTCCTCAGTCGATGATGAGCCAATTCAGCTCCAAAATTTCATCGAGCACTCAGAAAAAGCATAAGTGTAGGGTTTGCGACAAGCGCTTTACCCGGCCGAGCTCTTTGCAAACTCACATGTACAGTCACACCGGCGAGAAACGTACGTATTACCCGCCTGCCCTTTGTAGTACTTCTCCTTCTGACATTCTAAGCAGCGTTTGCTTGTGAGATAGAGGGTTGTGGACGACACTTCTCTGTCGTGTCCAACCTGCGGAGACACCGGAAGGTCCACCGAACGGACGCGGCATCAGAAGCTGGATCTGCTGGATCTGAAGATCATCAATCAGACTAAGCGAACTAAGCGAATTCACTCAATTTGTTCTGATCATTCTCGGAAAGAAGCTAGCTTGTCCTATTTTCACGCCGAACCAAAGCATAGAAGCTTTGTAAGCATGGCTTAGGCAGGTCGGACTCGTTTTCACGCCACATTACGATCGATCTTTGTTTTTCATCCTACAATTTTATATCTCGAGGAAAAGATAGATCAATGTCATAATGACACCGATAAGGAGGGCGAATTGAAACCAAGGATTGAGCATCGTCCCGATAGACTCGCCAAAGCCGCAGGACTGAGGTAGCGACATGATACATCATATCAGTCCGCGCATTGCCCTAGATTTTAAGAACCTGCCGAGGACTCGATGTCAACAACGCTTCAGTTCTATATATGACGCCGTCATGGAGAAGGAGAGCATTCTTGGAGTTTGTCACCGTTCACACGACTCACGTTTTTTGGGGTTCAGAGGAGGAGTCTAGGGCTATGCTCGATTAGTCAGGCTACACAATCTTGAAGTGGGAGCTCGACGAGCAGTCAGTCGATATATGGGCATTGGGTGCTATGGTCCCCCCGCGGCGTTTAGGCATATGGTGTTCTTTGTCATTTTGCTAGATTCGGCGTTTCTGATTTGGCTTATTTGGGTCTGCATGCGCGTGGGCTTACTATGTTTTACCTCGATCATGGGGGAGCCTACTGAGACGGAATTTACTCCTCATGTTGGCAGCGTTTACGTTGCAATGATGTTTTTTATATATGTACTGCATTCTGGAAAGAAAACAAACAGCGCTCAATTAGCCGCCTGGTGGCGATGGAAAGAAATCCATAGGAAGGAAATGGAAAGGAGTACCAATATCTTCAGGAGAGTCCTTGCACTTGCTCGGCTTGCGCTGAGACAGAGCAAACAAGATGTTTGTATTAGTATCTTAGGTTTTGCGTTGCCGTGGAGAGATACCCAATCAATACAGGAACATGTTTGAGAGAAGCAACAAGAATTAAAGTCTGATGTTGTCAGAGTGGGACTGGACTCCTACACCTAGGTAGTTAATGTGTTGAAAACGTTTCTGTAGAGTCCACAACATACCTGATCCGTGATCGTACTTTTGTCTCACATACCTCATGCCTGGTCGAGCACGTAATTACATAGGTAGGTATGTAGTGAACTGGTAGTTGTGGTTCGCCATGGAGAAGAAGCGCAGCCAATCAATATTGACAGGCTGCGCCACCATGAAGGCTGCTTACATGCGCGTTGTTGTTTACGGAGTAGGTATGCGTACCTATTTGTGTATGTATGTATTTGTAGCAAGGTAGGTATATACGGAGTATGTGGTGCGTGCCTTGTCGATTGCGGTTCATGCCCGCAGCCCCATGGTGTTCGTTTCATCTTGTTCTGCGCCCATGAGTTGGTGGGTGGGGTTTCCCGATCTGGGGAATAATTAACGTTTCTTGTGGTAAGTCGGACGTACATACGGAGTACGGAGTACATACCTACATACTGCCGTTGTTCGTAGTTGAGACCTGTTTCTGCATTGTTACCATCTCCGAAACTCTGCGGGAGACAGAGGAAGGCAGAAATGGGCTGAGAGCGGGTGGAGTAGACCGGCATGGATGCATGTCATGATGTTGTTTTTGTTTTAGGAATGGGATGAAGAAGGATAATACCAGCGTCATGGTGAGTACCCTTTGTGTGCTTATACGAAGTACACGTAGACACGTTGGCTTACATTTTCAGGTATACATCTACAGAGTGCTCCGTAGTGCAGATGCCGCGCCTTGTCCGTGCGGGCTTCCTGGTCGATTTCTTGCACATGTGTTGTAGTGCATATTGCCAGTTCTCGATTTTAGGCCTCTTTTCACAGTTCAGTGTGCTCGTCGAGTCGGGCGTCTTCGGGCTGGAGATCGAAGTTGCGGGTGTTGCAGGGCGTTGCCGCGCATGCGGGAAGGGGCACAAGACGGGGACAAGCTTTTGTGGGGACCTATCCGTATGTGTGGGTCGCACGCATGTGGCGGAACTGCGTGGCTGCACGTGCAGATGCAGCTCGGGTTACCGGAATAGTCATAGTTGCTGTACGCCATAACACCACCCACACCAATGCCCAAGCTTCTCGACGGCAAGACAAGCAAAACACGCGGCAATCGCCCGTCGACAGAAAGAGCTTTGTTTCGGCGAGCGCTCCGGTGTATGTAGTACGCACGGAACTTGGGGTGTGCACTATGTATGTACATAGTACCTACCTACTACCTACTCCGTACTGTGGCGGCCTTGTGTGACCTCATTGTTTGCCTGTTCGGCTTCTATGGATCTTTCTCTGCGCGTCGTTTTCTCTGAAGTCACTCTGGAAGGTCAAGCCCACGCTCAAGCGCCTGTTCCATGCAGCAATTGGCTTTACATGGGGGGTATTGAGGGTTCGCGGACAAGACGGGACTGAAATCGCATCGTTCGATGGCCCCTCGTTCCGGCGACTTGTATCTAGCGAACTCCGTATCAGATCGATTTGCTTGTTCGTGACTCCAAGTACATACATTTTGCATCTGATACTCCGTACATACATACATAGCAGTGGTACGTACGTGTTAGGGTCCAAGCCCGGAAACAACAGCCGCCCCCCCACACACTCCAAACTCCCGCCCCTTTCACTCACTTGCGCCGGACCGTGATGAAAGTTCCCAATCCCAATATCACTTCACACCCCCCCTCTAGTCAAGGATTCTTTCCCCGTCCCGAAAAAGCGTGGTCTTTGGGAGAATTTTCATGCGTACCTCTCTCGTTTTCATTGGTTCCGTTCCAAGAGAACCTAGGGAATAAAGGAGCTCCCCTCTTTCCCCACAGATAGCATTTTACCGCCGCCAAGTCACTCTTTACGTACGAGTGAGAAGCCGGGGGGGGGGGGCGTCCACCGATGCACGAACCCTTGCCCCATACTTCCAGGGGTTGTTGGACGCAGAGCGCAGACAGGTACGACCGACATACAATGCCACGCGCTGGGTTTTCGTCGCGACAGGCATTGGAAGCGCCGGCTTGAAGCTTGAAGGGTTGTAGGTACTAGCCTGTAGGTATTGGAGAGGCTGAGGTTCCGCTGTCTCAAAGCTCTCGCGCGGACTGCATGGAACACAATTCTCTTTTGGGAGCTTGCCATCGACGGGGCTGCTCAGGGAAAAGCTCGTTTTCATAGGAGGCTAACTCGACTTCCTTCCCGGAGAACGGCTTTGGAGCAAATTTCGTCCTCACGGCATGATGGAGACAACAAAACAGTCTTGTCGTGGCCCTGGTCTTTTCCTTCTTCAGGGTCTCCCGCCTAGCGCTTGGCGCGGATTCTTTAGCAAAAACGCCCTTCAAACGCATCTTTCTCGCGCGCACGTACCATCTCCTCTGACGTCAGTAGGTAGCTGTCTTGTCAGGGTCCCATTGCGGGGCCCTCATCGGCTGCATTAACATGCAGCGTAACCTCGTCGTTCTCGTGCGAAAGCACTATCTACACGCCGAGTGTGTGTCGTCTCACGTTCTTGGGACCGGGGAGGGGGGGTGGCGGCCTAAAGAAGGGAATTAATTGTACTCCGTAGAGGCCGGAAGACCGGAAGACTGTATGGCCGAGCGGTCCGGCTGTAACAGCTCTCGATGCGGCCAACTTTGTCGGCCAACTATGGAGCACAGTGTATGTACATACCTATCCCTAGGTACTCCGTACGTTGAGGCCTCGCGGCAGGCCAGCCGCGGCAGTTAAACCGAGGACTCATCAGGGCAGGCAGACATGGCACATGTGCCAAATAGATGAGGCTGTGCATGAAGGCACGGTAGCGGTAGCGGCAGCGGCAGCGGCAATAGCAAGACAAACACCACCGACTGGGGTCCGTCAAAACTAATAAAAATTTAATATTTCGGCAATCAGCCAACACATCATTATATTGCCGACTGTCAACAACAGTCCCTATAAGCAAATCGTATTATGGCAACCTCCTCAAGCGCCACAACTAACAATCCATCCATGGCTTGAACTTCTAAGTAAAACAAGGGAGAAAAAGCTATCTGTCTGTTTTTTGTCACAGAGACGACATTTGGAATAATGTACATTGATCAGCGGTATATAGGAAAATAAATTGGGCTAAAAAAGGAACAGGAATGAAGAGAAGATGGAAAAATGAGGAAAGAAAAAGGTTTAAATAGGGGGGCGCTAAAGGCAACAGTAGTAGACAAATAAAGAGCTTCGAGGAAAAGTCAGAAAACAAAATGTCAGACGAGACAACTCTCCTGTCACGCGGGTTTTGAGCCCGTAACTGGGCCTCAAAAATGGCGACAACATTAGCCAGCAGCCGTAACCTCGTGAAATGACGGCAACAAAAAGGCAAAGCCGAATAACAAGTCCAGAAAAAAAGAGACAAATCATGCTCGCTCCCCCGGGTTGTCTCTTGTCATGCGCCGTGAGAAGACCAATTATTTGTGTCTCCTTCATCTGTGAGTGGGTATTCCAGTAAAATGTCTTCGATCGTAATCAAGGAGTTTCCTGTTTCTTGATTTTTTTTCCTCCTCGATTTTTCTTCTTTCTCTGGAGGTCAAAAAGAAACACCTCGATAAGCCGAAGACAGGATCTCTCAATACGCCAATAAACGCCGAAATCGAAAAAAAAAAGACAGATAGGAGAAGACGAGGAGTTGGATAAAGAAAAGGAAGGGATATTGGTTTGCGCGCTCAAACGTGTGGTGCGGCACCCGCCTGATTTCTGCCCAATGATTCTAAAAGCTCTTGTGGCGGTATACGCTGAACGCCAGTACCTCTGTCGGACATGGAAGTGGGCGCTGGCTTGTATCCGTCTCGCTTCTTTCTCAGTCGATCAAGCGCGATTCCGGCCAAGACCAAGAGGAGGATCAGACCCAATGAGATGGCGAGGCCTATCAGCACGATAAAGACGAGCGGCATATGGCTCTTTCCAGATGAGAAGAAATCATCCTTCTGTGTGAAGATTCGAGCAATCGTTCCTGGCGCATTGCCTGAGTTGGTCGTCAGGGCATATGGTCGGTAGTGCGTTCCATTGAAGATGGCGGCGGAAGCGAGCCCAACATCTGGAATGATGATAGAGCCAGTCATCATGAGTACCTGGTCCTCTTCTACCAAGTCCGTCTTCTCATGCTTCTTGGTAAGCGAGAATACCTGAAGACTTCGCAGAATCGTCTTGGCGGGAAGCGTCTCCTTCGCCGTCATCCACTTGTTACCGTCATGCTTCATCAAATAGACGGAGCCGTCTTGAGCGGATTTCCCTGCAATCCATACTTGACTTCCGTCGCTTGACGCCGGGGTCATGACCTGCACTGGGCCAGGAATACTGTCAGCGCCGGGATAAGCCGACCAAGCCTGTTTACTGGCATCGTACGTGGCCAGATATCGCTTTTCCGTATTGTTGGCGACCATGTCACCGCCCACAATGAGCGTCGTCTTACTGGACCATAGGAGGCCGAGGGCCTCGCCTGACACGCCGTTGCCAGGCTGAGTCCACTGGCGTGAATTGGCGTTGTAAATACAGAGACCTTGGCAGCCTAACGCACCAGCCTTATCGAAAGATCCACCCACGTAGATGTCGTTACTATCAGGTCGCACCGTGATGGCTGCGACTGTGCCATCTTTGCCAGATATCGGAGCGGGCTGACTGCCGAACGATCCTGTTGCCAAGTCATAGGACACGAGACCTTGAACTTGGGCGCCATTGATAGTACCCGTTACCATTCCTCCAGCGTAGAGAACGCTGTCGCGTAGAGCTACTGCCATAAAGGTGGAATCAGCTGATATTCCAGAGCCAAGGCCGCTGACCGAACCATTGTTATTGCCATCAATCAAGATCAGGTTGTTGACTGTGGAACCATTGGCCGACTGGGCCGAAAAGTGACCGGCAAGTATTGTCATGTTGGCTTTATCATTGCTATAAAATGATCCCGTAAGCACGCCTTCGAGGGCCCTGTTGGAAATGCTTTCTCGTGTTTTTAGTGTGGTTGAGGAGGGTGAGTATTTGCGCTGCATATCGATCTTGAGAGAGGGGAACGTGCCCAAGCCACTCGGGTTCAGAGTTGCTGCGTCCACCGCGCGAAGCTGAGCAGACGTCAAGGCGCCTGCAATGAGGTCGCCCACTTCCGTCACGTTCTGAAGGCTAGCTGTGAGTATCCCATTGTAAGCCGGCAACGGCTGGTCAAGATTCTGCAACCAATCTTCCTGTGAAGGAACCCAGATGGCAAACCCATTAGCCTGCACGGCACTCTTGCCGTTGAAGGCTTTGCATTCTGAGAATGACCCGCTCACAGTGATGGCTGTTTCAACAGTTTCTGACGTAAGATTGATCGACATGGGAACCACGTTCCTCACGATCCCGTCAACTCCGCCACCCAATGGGCTCCATGATTTAGACTTCATATCGTATATGGCAACATGTTGCAATTCGTGATTGTTGTCAACAGTTCTGTTGAAGTTGCCACCGACGTAGAGTCTAGTGTCTTCCAGATGCATGTCCAGAACATGGCCGTTCAAGCTCCCGTCGAGAGGATTTGCGATATGTTGATCACCAACGATGGCCAGAGCATTTTTGAATTTGTCAGAGGTAAAGTTTCCGCCTACAAACAATGTGTCCCCTGACACGACCAGAGACTTGACAGCTGAATCTCGACTGAACTCAGAGCCTAACTTGTTGATTGCGGAGTCTTGAAGAGTCGAAGCATCAAAGGTTGTCTTAGTTGTGTCAAAGTCGAAGAGTCCATTGAGCCCTCCGGTGGACTTGGTGAGAGTAAATCCCACCCTCTGCGCGACGACCATGACAGTCTGGACATCTTGGCCGGCCATAGGCGTGAGTGTAACAGAAGGCTTGAAGCTGTCGGAACTCTTCTCAACATAGCCAAAGTAGATCTGATCGTACTTGTCGTAGTAGTTCGTCTGAGAAAGAGTCGTGCTGAAATCGGCATTGACTGTTCCACTCGACATAATGCCTGTTATATTGACTTTGCCTCGCATAGCGCAGCTTTTGTCCGGCATGCAGCCTGGGGTGTACATGTTGACCGTGTAGTTTCCAGATTCCACAATGTTAGGAGTGAACATGACCGAGGCCGAATTCCCCGTGACGTCGCCACCAAAAGTCGCTGCAAGATAATCCGAGTTGCTCTGAAGAGACGGCAATTGTTTCCAAGGCCCCGTAATTGTAGCATTGGATGGAAATTGAATGCCCTTGCACGTGGGCTCATTGAAATTGCTGATTGCGTGGGCAAAGATGTCATCCTGGAAGAGCTCGATGCCAGAAAGACCAGCCCCAGCGCCATACCAGTCAGATATAGCAATTTGAAAACTGTTCATACCGACACGGTTGACGAAATGGAAGTCCTGAAACTTGAGATTATGGTCATTGCTGAGAGGGCACTCGCTTGTGCAAGTGGTATTGTTTCCGGTGGAGGGGTCGATATAAGTCAAATTCATGATGCCGTTCAAAGGAAAGGCCAGGAAACGAAACGTCTTGGTACCGCGGCCATCCTGATGGGTGTTATACAGTCTCAGCTTTGTAGGCTGAAAGCCGAACCCAAAGTTCGCCTCCCAGGTTGCAGGCACTCTATCAGCTGCCAACCACGTGGTTCCGGCTCCATCGTTTCCTGCCGAACAAACAATATTCTTGGCATCATTGAAGCCATTCGCCGACGCGCCGTTGGTGGCGGTAACGTTGGCCTTGGACAGATTGACTATTTGGCTATCACGTTGGCGTGGAGTGGTGGCATTCCCGAGTCCAGTAAAGCTGCCTCCAAATATGACGTGGCCGTTGGATGTCTTTGAGATGGCATTGACAGGACCATTGAAGCCAGCGAATGGCAAGTTGGACCAACCAGATGCATCAGTCCATGCGATGGCATTCGTAGAGTTTGACCCCTCGAATTTACCACCGACATAGACAGTTCCCTGGCTGTCATTGTCACAGTACAAGGCGTTGACCTCGCCCATGAGGCCTTTCAGAGGCGTAATTTCGGCCGTGTATGGATTGAAAAGGGCGACTGCTGTGGATTGGGTGCCATCCAGACTAGTGAAATTGCCTCCAAGTATTACCTGTTTCGTACTGCCGTCATGGTTTTTGAGCACGCACATTGCCCGAATTGAGGCATCTGTCGAGACTATCGGAGCCAAAGCACCATTGGGTAGGCGTGCAAGAAGAAATTCGCTTCCGTTTGTGGGAAGAGGTTTTGCTATTTGACCTTCGTATTCGTACAGGGAGATGCCGTTGAAGTCACCAGCGATCGCTATTCTTCCCAAGTTGGAGAAGTCAAGGTCGGCAGACGGAGCCCGATTGAAATGAAAGGCTCGACAGACAGTAGGGGCAAATGCCGCCAGTATCAAGAAAGAAGAGGTGGGCAGGGAAACGGGCGGACGCCTCGACCGGCGCTGGCGGAAAGGCAGTCGCATGGCGATGATGTATCGCCCGGACTACAAGTCGCAACTGTGGAAATCGAGAGGAAGACGGCCGGGATCGAGGTATACTTGAGATGGAATCAGGCGAATTCAAAGGAGGCAAGGACGGGTCGATTCGTCGATGATTGTGTTGACGTTGAACCGGGCATAGCAGATCTCGTCGACGAGCCTAAAGTGCGGCGGCGGAAGGAGTCGGAATGCGACGTGAGTCGTCCCAGGGTTCTGATCTAGAAGAAACCCACGCTACAAAATAGAATGAGTAACGACTGTGATGATACTGTAATTTGAAAGCGGAAAAAATAATGAGCGTAGTAAGGCGACGGGCTGGCAGATGGCAGGCACTGAATGGCAGACACTGAAGATGGCAGGCGCTGAAGAAGGCGGCAGATTGAACTGCGGAAAGGAGAGATGGATTTTCGCGTAGTGTTTGCACAGAGGATGGCTGGGCACGGGCACGAGGAATGCGGGAAATTGCTCGAGGTTTGTTGATAGCATGAGTGGTCAAGTGGTCAAGTGGCAGCTGGCTGGGACGAGGTCCGAGGCACTAGACCTAAATGGGCCGCTGTGGCATAGGTACTTGATTTCCTGGGCGCCCGTGAGGTCAGTCCGGCACTGAGCGAGCGACGGCTTTAACACGCGCGAAACACGTTACGCAAAACTTCTTGAGGCGACTGGAGCAAGCACACTACTGCGCACAAACGAATACCATGTGCTGAAGCCGTCCTTTGTCGTTCGTACACGATGGAGCCGCGAGTTCTGCGCTAGGTACTCACGCATGGACACTCCACGCGCGTGCCCTGGCGCTAGGCACCTCGTAATTAGCACGAACTCAAAGGCGGCTGGAGAGGAGAAGGGGCCGAGCCAGATGTTTTAGATGGAGATAGCCAATGGCATGACTACAAACTCATGTAAAGCGGGGGCTTGACCCAGGTACTACTAAGGTACCTAGGAGGTACCGAGCGGAGTACATAGGTACCTATGTACCTACCTGCCACCAGGAACTCGGCCGTCGACTTGAGTTTGAGGAGATACCTACGATTGTCTCGCGTGTGGCGACAGAACATGTCGTCTCCAGGTCTCCTTCTTCATAATATGGTACTTAATCTGATATGTATTTTACTTTGTTCTCAGTTAACAAACCAGAACCATATAATACATAATCGAGGAGCAAACAGGGGAGGCAATGTGTTGTGTTGTCGCCTGTGCGCCGAAGGCGGAAACAAACATCCATCTGATCAATCTAAGTCAGGGAACACTCAGGCGGCCGATCATCGCGGGACAATGGTTGCCTGCATTGCGTCGTGCAGCCTTGCAGCAAGAGGGGCTACAAGACGACACAATCAAGGTCGGCGCGAGTAAACCTTTCAGAGATTGGAACGAATTCTGCCTGGCCGGATGATTTTGAGGAATTGAACCATGAGACTGCCAGGCGGTCGCGAGATCCAAGACACCACACGCAATGTTCCTATGCTTACATTCTGCTACGAATATGCCATCCATGCCGATCATGACCAAAGTTGTCTGGAAATCAAGCTTGTCATATGCAGGTACCACGTGCCGCTACAATGTGCAGCTGTAATACCACATACGTGCATGCGCACCGCAATCAAATTTTGAAAGAGATACATATTGGGCACAAGTTACAACGTCCCACACCGTGCATGTCGTTGTCGTGTTGGTAGATAGCTACCGTTCTAGTTGGAGTTGCACATGACGAGCCATCGCAAACCCGTCAAATGCGTGATCTTCATTTTAGCTTCGTGGTAATATTTGCGACATTTGCGATACCGGCAACATGGGCTCTCGAAAAGACTATGTGCCGCGAGTCAATGGGCTGGAATCACATCAAGTTCCTCTCTGTCTTCTATTTCTCGTCCTAGAATCAGTCAAATCGACTCGACACGGTTTGGTCGCACATGTTTCCTCGTATGTATGACAAGCTCTCTTCCAATCCCGCCTGAAACACCATGCTCACCAAGATACGAGAGGGTGTTTCTGCCCTTTTCCGTCTGCGCTATTGGTCCTTGACTGAACCTTGGTATCGTGCTTTGTATTCCCGGGGGCTCTCAAGGTCGCGCCGGGACCACATGCCCTTGCGCTGCCTCTTCGCGCTCGCTTCGGCCGCTTCGTATGCTTCCTTCAACCCTCCATATTCTCCACCCGATTTGGCTTCGTACGTCGTGGCCAACCCCTGCTTGATCATCTCTAAGCCAACGTTACGGCGGATGAAAAATCGGCGAACGTAGACCGTGGCGACAACGCGATTATACTGGTCTCGTTTGTAAATATAAGCCCGCACATTTCGGTGCAGAATATATTGGGTCAGCCATGTCTGAGCTTCTGCTGCATATGGTTGCGCGGGACGGCCGAAATGTGCTCCTTCGGGGGCATCTACACCAGCAAGACGGATCGAAATCTGCGTTTTGTTCGAGAAAGAAAAGGTCAGTTTGACGTTTGCGAAGTGGCGTATGACGTAGCCAAAGAAAGTTTACCGTGCGATCCTTGAGATCTTTCCTTGTCTCCGGTATCTTTCTCAACCAGCCCCATCCTACGGTCTTGCCGCCAGGTGTATGGAAAAGGTGAAAACCATCGCCATCACCAACGCTCGTAACCCTGCCGAAGAGACTGCGGCTCCTGAACGAAGAAGGGCGAATAAAGGCAGCGCCTGGGATTCGGCGAAGGTAGTTGGCATAGAGCTGCAAGGCACCGAGACCCGCGAGTGAGCAGAAGATCATGGGAGCCCATTCTTTGGCAGCTCCTGAGGGATCATTTCCGGCTCGGCTCAGTAGTTCCGACCACGACACGGCGTGCCTTGGAACTGGCTCATCATGAGGTTCTTTTGTTGAAACACGCGAGCCAAATGGCCAGACCATTTTGTTCGCGACCCGGAGGCCGACTCGGCCAATGTGCTGTAAAGACCCAACCTTTTGGTCAAATCGACAAAAACACGCGAAGAATGACGCTCCTGGCTGTTGCCTCAGGCTGTCACGCTGGCAAATGAAGGCTGAAAATATGCGACGTACGTACGGACTCCGGAGTGGTAGGTATGTACCTATGTACCTACCTAATCGATTGATTCATTATTCAGCACCCCGCAGTGACATCCCTGCATGACCCAAAGGAAGTACCTATGTACATATGTATGTATGTACGTAGGTACCTAATGTACAGAGTCCTTGTATTTACAGATTTATGTACATGCAACTGACTGTTTCTATTTTTGCAATCACAACTGGATCCGGCAGTTTGTGCACGACACGTGTCTCGAGTGAATATTCATAAATGTTCATGTTTCTATCTCTTGCCCATCCTTTCTTCCATATTATTCTAATTGTCTGCCTGAACCACCCAACTTTAAAGGCGGCAGGTACTGGCATCTGCGCTAAAATGTATCAAGTAGCAAAGGTCATAAATTACCTTTCAGGTACATACCACGGCCTAGCTGCCTTGAACCTTAAACGATCTGCCGCTGGCTGTCTTCCTCTCCTTCTCCTCGTTGTCGGGCCGGGCACGTCGCAAGACTTTGTATCCTGTTAGTATAAAAGCTATTCTCATGGTATTGAACTAGGACCAACCTTGTAAGAAATCCGCTGTGCGCTTGCGCATTCGCGAATGAATATATGCTTTGGAGGCCTTAATGTGATAGTGAAAATAGTCTCTGAATGTCTGAATATGAGAGATCACGATGGGCATTCTCTGAGGTGTCAAGTGCCTTGGAAATAGGACTGTAGTTGTGTCAGCAGGATGGGATTACCCGCGCAGTCAATTTTTGCCTTACCGAATGTCACATAGCCAATGTCACCTGTCCCTGTGCCTTGTACGCCAGGAACTTCGTGTAGCTCCAGTGGCGGATCATTTCGAAAGAGGACTTGAGGGGCATTTTGGATAGCTCTCCGTCGAGCGTCCACAAACTCCTGAATAAAGACTTTGCCAAACACCCTGTCTGTCTCCTCACGAAAGACTGTGCTAAAGATTACCGTCACTCGATCATGGCTAGCTTTGATGTAGATCGCTTCTTCTTCTCGGTAGCGAATTGCCTTTACTTGGCCGCCTTCTCGTACTCCTTGAGGAGCTTCTTCGGATGTGAATTTCGAAGCTTGCTCTTTCAGCTCGTAGTGCTCCTGGTAAGCTTGTTCAAATGGAGCTGCCATGGCGTTGCGCTTCAATAGCGCGAACTTCATAGCAAGTGCATCGCGTTCCTCTATAAAAGTTGGGGTTTACTTTAGTTCCAACTCTCAATCGAATATTTCCTGCTTGATATCTCACCTTTCTCAGCTGGCAGGCTCTCAAGATCAATCAAGACTGAGAAATCGTATCCAGGCTCCACCGATGAGACAAATTGGCCATATTCGCGCTGTAGAACCTCTTGAGCGCCGTGCTGAACCAGGTCCGGGAAGCACCTTATTTGAATAGATAGAAGGATCCTCGTCTTCGTTTCTGGAGTCGAAATGTGGAAGGTCACGCCGTCGAAGTCCGAGATCGTCTGGTCAATGGAGGCTGGGGGCGCTCTGGCGTAATGTTAGGAACCTGCGCTGAGACAGAGGAAGATATGTTATATACCCTGAGAACCTCTCGGTGAGGACTGATTGAATCAGAACATTTTGATAGTCGAGGAGGAGCATGTTCGCGAATTGCGTTGTCGGGTGCCTTCTTATTCTCCCAGCCTCGTCCCAGAGCTGTTGACGACACAAGGTGGGGCTAAGTAGATATCATGCAGGATGTCAAGCTCTCGTACACGGGGTACGATACAATAGTCAAGGCACGTGACAAAAGTTAGCTTTGGTAAACCGGTCCCACCAGAGCCTATCGATAAGAGAAAAGTTATCCCAGCGACAAGCAAGTCCATCTGCGGTACTACGAATTAACTGGTTCCGTTGGAAATTTATAAAATACCTTTCGGCCCTGCGACTTTGCGAAAAAAATGGTGAAATCATACCTGTAAGTTTGAGAGGTCCCGATGACTTATTAGAAGACATGTCTCACGAAAACACGGCAGAAAGTACGAACACGCCAAGTCGTTTGGTGTTGTTACAACCAATACTTCGAACACCGTCTGGGCTTCTAAAGATCGAGCTGGAACGGGTGCTGGACAGGCAGTTGTGGCAGCAAATGAAGAAGTCTTGTGTTGGGATATCAAGAAGGGAGAATTGCTAAGTCGGTGGAGGGACGAACGATGCACAGTACCTGTTACGTCAATTGTCCAAAGCCAAACGGATAAAGACGTCTTCGCCGTCGGATATGAGGACGGCAGTATAAGGCTCTGGGACAGCAAAATATCGACCGTGCTCGTCAACTTTAATGGACACAAATCTGCTGTTACACATCTTACATTTGACAAGTCCGGGGTTCGGCTTGCTAGTGGCTCTAAGGACACTAACATCATCATATGGGATCTCGTGGCTGAAGTAGGTCAATTCAAGCTCCGTGGTCACAAAGATCAAGTGACTGGACTTCGCTTCATCGAACCGGAACCGCGAGTGGAAGGTGAAGACGGCCCTCAAGCCATGGTTTTGGACAACGAGATTCCATCAGATGGATTCCTATTATCGACAGGCAAAGATTCACTGCTCAAGCTTTGGGAACTTTCGTCAAGACACTGCATTGAAACCCATATATCTCAGACAAATGGAGAATGTTGGGCCTTGGGCGTGTCTCCGGACTTGAGTGGATGTGTCACTGCAGGCAACGACGGAGAAATAAAGATCTGGGCATTAGACGCCGATGGCTTAGCTGCAAGTTCTCGGCGTGTAGAGGTGTCTGCTACTGTTCATTTCTTGCACGATCGTGGGACTTTGCACAGACAGAGCAAAGATCGCACAACTGAAATACTGTTCCATCCACAAAGAGATTACTTTGCCGTTCATGGTTTGGAAAAGAGTGTCGATATTTGGAGAATCAAGTCTGAGGCTGAAGTGCGCAAAAGTTTGGCCAGGAAAAGGCAGAGACGGAGGCAAAAAGAGAAACAAAAGGACGACAAAGCTCAGATCGATGGAACTGAAGTCGCCGAAGATGCTGATGAAGATATTTCGAAAGCCGAAATTGGCGACGTCTTTATTCAATACGTCATCGTTCGAACCGGTGGCAAAGCTCGGTCTGTTGATTGGGCGGCATCCGGTAGTCAGAAAGACCTTCAACTTCTTGTGGCCACGACTAACAACCAAATCGAGTATTACAGTATCCCAACCAAGGATAAGCTCGAGCGGAAGAAGAAGAAAAACGATATTCCAGATTACGTTCGAGCTCTGTCGGTCGAGCTGCCAGGCCATCGTGCCGACATCAGAGCTCTGGCCCTCAGTTCAGATGACAAAATGCTTGCATCAGCAGCAAATGGCTCTATGAAAGTGTGGAATATCAGGACACAGACTTGCATACGAACATTTGAATGCGGGTACGCGCTTTGTTGTGCTTTCCTGCCCGGCGACAAGGTGGTCATTGTTGGCACCAAGTCCGGCGAGCTTCAACTCTTCGATGTTGCCTCAGCATCGCTCCTGAATAATGTCCAAGCACACGAAGGCGCCATTTGGAGTCTCAGTGTCCACCCTGACGGACGATCGGTTGTCTCTGGTAGCGCAGACAAGACTGCCAAATTCTGGGATTTCAAGATCGTTCAGGAGGAAGTTCTGGGTACTAAGCGGACGACTCCCAAGCTGAAACTTGTGCAATCGAGGACACTCAAAGTGTCTGACGATGTTTTGAGTCTGAAATTCTCACCAGACGCGAAGTTGCTTGCTGTTGCGCTGCTAGACAATACCGTCAAAGTCTTCTTCGTTGACTCACTGAAGCTATATCTCAATCTTTATGGACACAAGCTTCCCGTCCTCAGTATGGATATATCTTATGACAGCAAACTCATTGTGACAAGCTCAGCGGATAAAAATATTCGAGTATGGGGCTTGGACTTTGGAGACTGCCATAAGGCATTATTTGGTCACCAAGACAGTATTTTGCAGGTTGCATTTGTACCACACAACTCGGATGGTAACGGACATCACTTCTTCAGCAGCAGCAAAGATAGAACCATCCGTTATTGGGACGGAGACAAATTCGAGCAGATCCAGAGATTAGACGGCCATCACGGAGAAATATGGACAATAGCTGTTAGCCACACGGGAAACTTCCTTGTCAGTGCTGGCCATGACAAGAGCATCCGCGTGTGGGAGGAAACTGACGAGCAAATCTTCCTTGAAGAAGAGAGGGAAAAGGAAATTGAAGAACTGTACGAGAGTACACTTACGACATCGCTCGAGAAGGATGTGGATGCAGAGGACGAGATGGGCGAAGTTGCAGCAGCATCCAAGCAGACAACAGAGACTCTCATGGCAGGAGAAAGAATACAAGAGGCTCTGGAGATGGGCATGGCTGATCTGAACCTGATGAAGGAATACGAGGAGGCCAAGCTCTCCAATCCCAACGCCCCTTTACCCCAGCGCAATCCAGTCTTCCTCGCATTGGGCAACATCACAGCCGAAGCACACGTCATGTCGGTTCTTCAACGTATCAAGGCTGCGGCTCTCCATGATGCCCTGCTCGTTCTACCCTTCGCCACCGTGCCTATTCTTTTCACTTTTCTCAACATATTCGCCCTACGGTCGATGAATATGCCGCTTACGTGCCGCATTCTGTTCTTCATGATTAAAACTCACCACAAGCAAATTGTAGCCAACCGAACCATGAAAGGCATGTTGGATGGTATACGGACCAATCTGCGCGGTGCACTCAGAAGACAAAAAGACGAAATGGGCGTAAACATGGCTGCGCTCAAGGTGATGGGCTTGCAGTTGCGCGACAAGAGCATCAAGGACTACGTGGACGAGACGTGGGAGGGCGAAAGTGGGGAGAGAAATGCGAAGAAGAGGGGATTTGTCCATGTAGCATAGAAGCATCATGATTTCAACACAATTTGCAGAGTGCGTACATATACCAGCGTGTCATTCCGAAGTTATACAACGACGATAATTGACTTTGACTTGAAACTGAGTTGATTTGAACATGTACAAAACGCGGGGGGTATACCGTATCGCGGGGCACACCTGATGTCCGGAAGCCGCGATGAGGTTTGATCACGTGATAGATAACGCATTTGCTTCGCGACTGACTTCGGTCGCCAGATACAATGGTTCTACTGCAATCGTAGCGATCAGCGACTTCTTAATACTCGCAAAGTGCCCAGCAACCACAGCTCCCAAAGAATAAAACTTAATACTGAGATCTCCCAGTAGCTCCACGTGAAGTCCTTGCTATAGCTAGCCCCAAGCGCCATCTCCGAATTTGTCCTGCGATAACCTCACTAGGTGTGAGAGCCCAGCACAAGCAGCTATGCTCTTCTTCAGGTACCGAATTCTTCTCTTCTATGATTTTAAAGATCTAAATCACGCTCTGATACTGGTTTCCAGCTTCTTCAAAACCCTCATCGACCATGAGGTTACGGTCGAGCTCAAAAACAACATCCAGCTTCGCGGCACGCTCAAGAGCGTAGATCAGTACCTTAACATTAAGCTGGATGGTATAAGTGTGGTGGAGGAGCTATTATATCCTCATTTGGTGCGTATATCTCGCCTCGCTCACGCTTCCTTCTCCTTTTCAGCGTATTCATGGAATCATTCCGCGGATGGTGTCATGTGCAATACTGTCCAAGAAGATGAACGGATAAATCATAGGGGCTGTATGACTTTCGATCACTTTATGGAAAAGGGAGGAGAAATTTGGACACGTTGTACCATTCATTCGTGCAGCAGGTTACTAATTTCATGGTGGGAAAACGATAGAGCTCGGTCAACAATGTCTTTATACGGGGTTCGGTGGTGCGCTACGTGCATTTGCCCGCTGGGAGTGTGGACACACAGTTGCTCGAGGATGCGACAAGGAGAGGTATGTTGAACGAGCTATTCCCTCATCTGTTCCTCGTCTTTCTTTTGTTCTTCATCGAATTCGGGTTTCTATCTGGATTTGGACATGTGCCAGAAAGAGGCCAGGGCGTTCCCGCCTGGAGAGTACATAAAACTGACCACTCTTTGGTCGACAGAAGCGACAGCTCAGCAAGCAAAGGCCAGGTAATGAGGGATACTGTATGGAGTGTCGGTGTAAGTGTATTTTTGTATCTGGTTCTTGGTATTTGTAGGAGCATGGCAAACATGAATCACTTTGTCGACTTCCGTCCGGTGCTGACCGATGACGGAAACGCGAGTGCGGGCCGGTACACATGCCAACATGTAGTGGTCATTATGCGGCGTTGAGTCTTTTGAACAGAGAACGGAGGCTCATGGTTTCTCCTGATGATTGCTCCTCATGATATCTACTCATGTGATGGATACGCAACGTATTCGTCTAACTTGCTTCCGCTCGCGTCCTCAAATGGCCAAACTAAACATTTCAAGGCAGTCTCTTTGCGGCAAACTTCTTGAACCCAGGCAAGGGGGGCAACTATATGTACTCAGAGATGGTCTATTGGGTTCTGTAGCTACCACCATACACCCCCTCCCTTACCAGATTTGTCCTCCCAGAGCGACATCTGCCCATCGTCCGGGTCGTCCTCCCCCTCTATCAGAGGCCGAGCAAGGCCCCCTCGCCTTCGCTCGGATGACCACCGGTCCAGCCATGCCTTCATTCTCTTCCGCGACTGTTCACTCCCAATGTTGACGGTAGGGATGACCTTTTCGATCCTTAAACTCATGATGAACATGGCCAGCTCGCGGAAGCTGCTGTGTTCTGAATACGGGACGCCGAAACACATGGCTTCTTTGGTGCTGCCTCGCTGGGGGACAAAGTCTTTGTAGGCAAACCTTGTCCTCCAGCCCTTGCCGTGCAGCAGCTGCTGGGTGGATATACTTGATGGCGGTGTGTTTGCCGTTATTTGCTTGTCGTTTTTGGGCCGAAAGGTCCATCCCGTGGGTCGAAATCCGACGATGCGGCTGAAATGCGGCTTGTAACCATTCAGATACTCCTGCAACGTCTCGGCACGGATTTCCATGAGGGACTGCATGTGAACTTGGGCCTCCACAGCATCAGTCGTCAGCAACGCAGCAAGCTCTGGATCATCAAGCTGCTTGCAGATCCTCATCTTGCCTGGATTGGCAAATATCTTGGTCTTGAGCGCTTTCGCAATAGCAATGCAGATGCGTTCTTTGCCGATCGAATACGTTCCACATATCACAAGAAGTCGTTGTCCAAGCTTAGGCTGCTGCTTTGCCTGCGCCTTGCATTCGCCATTTACCTGCTTCGTACTCGTGCTTGTGAAGAATTTGCTCACAGCTTGTGTGCCTTCTTCTTTCGCACTTTTCTCCCAGAGACCGTCCTCGCTTTGGGGGTTTGGTGAAAGGGAGGCGCACAAGTCGGCACATGCCTTGATGACATCGTTCTGGGGCGGGAACGAATATTTTGGATTGAGATATGTAGTATCGAGATAGCAGATATCAATGACTTGATGGCCCAACTTGCCGGTAGCCATATCTCTGATATCCGGCTGCAGGAGCGGGTGCTTGATGTGAGCCGGGCATGCCCGAAAATCACCGCAGTGAAGGATTCGCTTGCCGTGCCGTCGACTCGAGCCCTTTTCTGCAGGTTTCTGGAACAGAAAAAGTGAGCTGCCAGGGCAGTGATTTGCCGGTATCATGGTCACGGTGGCGCCTCCAGTCCCCGGAATGTCGTAGCACTTCTCAAAATCCAATTCCACCACCCACTTGGCGGCCGTTCTCAGTTGCTTCTTCACCAGACTACCAGTGACTTTACTGCAGTAAATGGGTCCATGCATCCAATTCGCTGTAAGGCCAATGTAATGATCGCTGTGAAAATGGCTAAGAAAGTATGCTTCGCATCCTTTCACAGCACCGTAGCGGAACGCGTCGACACAGATGTTGAATCCGGGGATGATTTTGTAGAAGGGACATGTTCTTTCGTACGCTGGACGTCCTCTGGACGCATTCTCACTCGCACTTGCAATGGCCCAAGCAGAATCTTCTGCTTTGCTAGACATAAGTTTCGAGAAGGCTGATTTGCTGGAATTCTTGCTGCTTTCGTCGTCATCGTCGTGGTCTAGATCGAAAGGATTCGCTTGACCCGGTCTCGGAACCGCGGCACGGGCGAACCGCTTGCTCATCTCCACAGCTTCTACTTCTTCAACAGGTGGCGGCGGCGTGGGTGTTTTATGAGCCGCGTCTGTTTGTAAGGGAATCGAATTCCCGTCGAGACATGCGTTGACGTGCAGCGTGGCTTGATCCAGAGAGACATTTTTCAGGCTGCCATTACAAATGGGGCAACTTTCAGCAGCTGCAGAATCGTCTTGAAATGAATCATCACCGCCAAAGTCCTCTACGATATCCGTACCGGCTTCCTTGGCCTCTAGTCGTGCTTGTTCGCGCATGAATCGTCTTTCTCGCATTTCCTCGCCTTCAAACCCACCCAGGTCCATATCATCCATTTCACCCAAGTTCTCCATCTCTGAGAACCGGTCGTAGGATGAGTCCATTCTGCGAAGATCGGGTACCATCTTCTTCTCGGGACTCGAACGTGAGTCTTCAGGGTCTGCATTCTCGAGCTGGACAGAGCCCGAAACGGCATTGACGTAAGGCCGTTCTGCTGTAAGCTCGGCCTCTTTGCTGCTGTCGGCTGAGAAATTTTGGTACTGGCTGTCGCTTCGATCTCGGTCCTCGTCCTCGTCCTCACTCTCTGAGTCTATGACGAAGGGCACGTTAAGTCGCGGCTTGATTGGCTTCATTGTGACCATAAGACTGTCCACGGCAACGTTAGGACTGTTTGCCCCGGTTGAAGCATCGCTAGTCTCTTGCAGCGTCGAAATTTCGTGGCTTAATCTCCTCTTTTTGTTTGGAGAGAACGATTCGTTGAAGCGGCACTTGTTATCACGGTCGTAAATATCCTCATCCCTGGAAGCAATGTCGGTTACTGCTCCGACAAAGAGAGATTCTTCGGGGCGCCGTGTCTTTTGAAAGAAGCTTAGAATGCTGGCGTTCGGTTTTGCAGGTTTCTTGGACAGGGGGATCGCGGAGGCTGGCTTTCGAGAGGAAACAGAACGACGTGGCTTGGCGGCGGAGGGCATGATCGGATGTCGTCAACAAGAATTCATGATATGGCGGATGGAGCAGCGATAAGAGAATGATTTGCTGCAATTAGTCGCAGCGCAATACGAAGTAGTTGGCGGGCCTCGTGGCCGGGAATGCTTAGGTTAGACAAGAGGCCGATAAACAATGCGCCTTCATGAAGCACTCAACAGGTCGCAGACTCGCAAACTAAATTCTAATGCACAGCATGCAGTCACTATGTAGGTACCTATGAACTGTGAATGTACGGAGTGGCAAAAAGATATCGAGCCCACCAAATGGGCCGACCGCATCTTCACCCCGCATCGCTCTTCCATGACTCGTCCGAGTCATGTCGCATCATCTCGCATGGCATCCTAGATTCCTAGGTACTCCGTACATACCTGGTAGGTACTCCACAGTCAGACCCCGATATAACGATAACGTAAAAGTGACCAAACCCCCATCGTTATATCAAATTATCGTTTTATCGGATGGGTTTTCTGTGAGGAATTTCAAAAATGAGGCCCAAAATTATCGTTAAGGTGAGGATATCGTTTTATAGCGAATCGTTATATCGGGGCTTGACTGTACCCGAAAGTTGGTCCCACTTGGTCGTGGCGTCCGTCAACTTCAATGATCAATCAAGTGAGTACGTACTCCGTACGCGGAGTAGGTACCTAGGTACCTATATTAGGTAGGTACGTAGATGCTTTGAAGTTTTGGTGTAACACAAATGCACATTGCACAAACCGCAGACCGCAGACCTCTTCCCGCAGAACTTTATTACTCCAAGCTTTGAATAAGAAGAACAGCCAGTTATGACTTCGCCGGAAGTTGAAATACGTACACAAAGGGCCCTAGAGTATCTAGAGGCAACTCCGAATGCAAAAGTTGCAGCGGTAGCGCGGCAATTTGATGTGCCGCGACTCCGCCTCACACGTCGATCTCAAGGCATTGGACCACGAAAGGGAATGCCATCAGTCAAGACGAAGCTTACTCGTGAGGAAGAAGTTGCATTATGCCGCTATATTGAGCAGCTTGACCTTGCTCACCTTGGCCTGCGGCCGGAGACTATTACAGACGCTGCCAACTATATTCTACAGGAGCGATCCTCGTCATCAACGCCTCCGGTTACAGTTGGCAGCTCATGGACTTCCCGGTTTATTCAACGACAAGGCCTTGCAAAGAAACTTCAAAAGAAGCCAGACTCTGATCGGCAGGCATCTGACGATATTACGCGAGTTGAGGATTATTTCCAGCAGCTTCAAGAAGTCATCCAGAAAGAAAAGATTTCTCCACAACATATCTGGAATGTGGGCGATACGGGGTTTCGCATAGAGGTCGGCAAGGATCAGCTTATTGTAAGTAAGCGGAAGAGAAAGCCTCTCTTGAATATGTCTCAAAATCGCGAATCTGCAGTATCAATTGAAGCTATTTCGGCTGTCGGTAAATGTGTTCCTGCCTTCCTCATCTTTAGCGGCGACCAAGTCAAGCGAAATTGGTATAGCCGGCCTGAACTGAAAGATGTTACTTTTATTCCTTGGGCAACCTACTCAGATAAGGAGATCACCCATGAGTGGATACAACATTTCGATGAGTACGCACCTTCTAGAAGTTCAAAACGCCTCCTGATCATTGATGCCCACGGACCGTTTCACACAATTGACTTCATCGTATATTGTGAAGCGCACAATATCATTCCCTTTGGATTGCCACCGCAACTTACGCATCTTCTTCACCCGTTGGATGCGGCGGTCTTCCAGCCGTTAAAGGGCTATCGCGCCAAGGCATTAGACTTTGTTGTGCGTGATGGTATCGCCAAAAAGATCACAAAGCTAGCATTCCTAGAAATGATCCAAGAAGTTCGGAAACAAGCCTTGAGGAGCAGCACAATACTCTCTGCATTCCAAAAGACCGGAATTTGGCCAATGAACAGTTGTTCGATCCTACAAACTATGAGAGAAAGGGCTGCTGTCCATATATCTTCCTCGCCGCCCTCTTCGGATTCTTCAACACCTATGGAACCCAGCGAGATACTCGAGGTTGCTGAAAGACTTAGGACTTCCTTTCGTGACGGCATTCCATCCCATGAGGATTTCGGTCGTGACCTTGAACGTTTTCTTCGCGACACTCGGATTCTAGCTGTAGAGGTAGCCCTTATGAAAAGACATCTCAGGCGGGCAAAGGAAGCAGAGGAAGCGAATATCCCTTCGCCAGACATCACAGAATAAGCTTCACAAAGACAGACGCATGCTGCCTGTAAGCATGGTCGCCGAATATGTTCTGAATGGGTCGACGGAGTTGCGGGGGCAAGGAAGGTGTGAGAAGAACCAGTAACTATACCTTTACGAGCAAGGGTTCTTTTTGAAGCGGCAAAAGATGCACGTCAATGGCGGGCTAGAGAAGTCAGAAGTCAGAACGAGGTGATCGCGTTGTGCAGCGCGGATAATTCTAAAGATGAAAAAAAGTGCCAGCTTTGGTGTCCTGGCCGCGTTGTTGAGCAGCAGTACCATATGGCAGGGACATCGAGAAGCAGAATAAAGGGGGTCGTAGCACGATACGAGATTATAGCATTTCATGTACAGGATCACAAGCGCTGGATTAGCAGTTGGACCTTGTGACGACCAGCGAACTCCCGTTATATGCCTCTTTCATAATGTCATCCTATTCTCATTGTTTCTCAAGAATTGTCGGAAAGAGTCACGAGGACGATTTCACATCTCTTTTGAGGCAGACAGAAACGGGGCTGTTTATTTATGCTTGTTTATCTGAATTATAACGTCGTCCGTACAAGAGATGAATACCGACGACTGGTGAACAAAATACTGTTTCACGTAATGTACATACACCATCCAACCGCTCGTCCGCTATATTACACTAGTGGACGATGTGATAATCTGAGTGGAATTGATGAAAACAGCCTTCGCAATGATGACTCAGTATTTGCGACCTACTCTCTCAAGAGTGCGTGACTAAAGACAATCCGGCCAAAAAGTACGCATAGAAGTATAATTATCAGAAGAATCCCGTTTCTCCTACAGCCCAGTACAATTCCCAGATAAGGCCCCGACACAATTGCTCCCAAACACCTGACGAAATGATATGGGCGAGGCTATTGTGACTCTTGATAACGACTCGTCGATTGAACTCCTTGAATGCACTTTGCGTTGAACTCCTTCTTTGGTCTGGGGACCTATTGAGAGAGATGGCGCATTAGAGCCACATTGATTAAGTTGCGCATGTTTTTGGGCACGGAACTGAAGACATTGCATCGAGTCGCAGGTCGTGCTCCGGTCTGGTCCGACTTGTTGGCGGCTTCGGCAGGGCAGCCATGCCGTCGCGGCATGGCAATGGCGAGGATGAAGCCGCCTTTGATTCTTTTTTGAGCGGCTTGCGATCTGGCAAGGGGGAGCGGCCCGAAAGCTTCTTCTTCTTCGCAGCGTCGTCGATAGGGACCACAATTTTGGATGCCTTGAATGTTTGCACAAGTGGGTTGAGGGAAGGAGGCTGAGTCTTGACGGGCTGTTTGGGTTTCCTGCCAACGCGTCTGGCAACTTTGACAGGCTCTGTAAGCTTTGATTGCTGGCCTCCGAAAGAGAGTGTGGTCTGTTTTGATTTTGACTGTGGAAGCGGCTTCCGCGCCGGGCGAGAGGGCGGAGTCGGAGGAAGAGCATCCTGAAGAGCACGCGGAGGGCTTGCGCAAGGCGTAGGAATTGCCTGCACGTTTTCCGCGTCGCGTGGCTTTCCGTCCAGCAACTGTTCGACCTTGCACGGAGGAGTCGGGTTTTTTTGTCGTTCTTGTTCCTTTGACAAGAGGTAGTCGTCATCGATTTTGCAATCCCACGGCGGCAGTGCTGCAAGTCTGGCAATGTTGTCACACTTTGACTTTACGACGAAGTCCCAGCAATCTTTGAAATCGGGCACCTTGGGTTCCGAATCGATATTAATCCATGCGGTGAGTCCGTCCTTGCGGCCCCGAGTGACCTGGCACATTTCTTTGACAAGTCGGCGAGTGCCTGGAACCTTGAGCGTGGTGCCAACCACCAGAACCGCATCTGGCCGCGCCCTCAGATCAGCGCGCATGATGCTGCCGATGGCTTCTTCGTCCGGATTGAACTCATTGTACAACACAAAGCGAGGTCTGAGGCGTCCGATACCGTGACTTCGCTTACCGGCGTGAGCTGTGCGCACCTCATCGAGATTCTTGCAAGACACACACAAAGGAGCCTCTGGTCCCTCGAAGAGATCACCGTCAAATGGCTGAATATCTGCGCATTTAGTACACACCATTTTGTCGAGACTTCCATGCAGCTGAACAGTGGTTGGCCAAGGAGCTTTGGGCTCCAATGGAATCTGCGTCTGCAATGGCTTCATAGATGTGTCGATGCAGTCAATGTTTTGTGAGTAGAGTCGCAGCAAGCGTCCTTCCTGAGCCAGTGAGGCTAAAAAATGATGAAATGGAGTAGGCTGGGCATTTTTACTCATTTCGCTCATTTCTCTCACCATGTTGTGAAAAGATGACGTGGATTCTTCATGTTTGTAGACAGAAGCATCAAAAAGATGCTTCCCCGACGCCTTGACCTTGTGCTGGTTTCTCTGCGTGGCGAAGAGGCCATTTGCCGAGCGAAAGTCAGGTATTCCAGCCGAGACAGAAATGCCAGCACCAGCCACAACCACGATCTTCTTCTTCTTGCGAAGCGCCTTGAGCAATCTTTCCATGTGAGAACTGTCTTCGTGGGTTAGCTCCTCGTGCGACTTGAGCAAGTCAAGATATGTGGTGGTGCGCTCGCGGGGAGGCGTAATGCGTCTCTTCTTGGCGGGCCGTGGGCTGTGATCGACAGGCCCGCCCTCGTCCAAATCACTGGAGGATCGTGTCCTTGACATCACTGACGCCGCAATAGAGGAAGGCGATGGATATCGGTCGGCGAAGCCCGGTGTCATGGCGGGCGTGCGATCGGACGAGGAGGACAACGGAGGGGGAGAGGACAGAGACGGCGTCTGCGAAAGGTGAGATAGCGGCGAGGAGGGAAAGGATGGCGCTGGTGAAGTTGTCACATCTGGCGATAGAGCCGCCGTGTAGTCCATGGTGGTATTCCGTTCAATTTGCGGATGCAGCGTAACCAGAATAGATGTAGGTACTTAGGTAAGTAGGAACTGTGGCAGGCCAGAAGTAGGCTCTGAGCAATCGTGCTTGGGATTGAGAGTTGCGGAACAAGTAGCGTCGCTCAAGTGATAGAAAAGGCCGGCAGAAAAACGTGTCTTTTGGAGGCGACACGGAGTAGCAAGCCAGGGTTAAATCATGACGC
This sequence comes from Claviceps purpurea, assembly GCA_029405325.1. Classification (NCBI taxonomy): domain Eukaryota; kingdom Fungi; phylum Ascomycota; class Sordariomycetes; order Hypocreales; family Clavicipitaceae; genus Claviceps; species Claviceps purpurea. The sequence continues at coordinate 3,140,258 of CM055789.1, read as the reverse complement.
GGATGGAGAAGCCTTTTGCTCTGATTGACTAATCGAGTTTTTTGCAACGACCGTCGACGTAGTTATCGGAGCGGTGACGGAGTCGCGTTCTCAATTATCGAGTCTGCCTTTCATAAAGTCCCACAGTAAGAGTGTCGAATGTATTGGGCGTGACAAAATGAAGATTTCGAATTGGGGCATGAACGATGCTTGTGCATCCGACCCGTGACTTTTGGTGTCATTTGGCGAGACAAGCGGAGTACCTAAGTCAGTCGGATCATGGATGGGGGGGCGGCAAGGGGAAGTGATAAAGAGGTGTACTCCGTAGGTTATTAGGGATTAAAGAGGCATTGGCGGCTTGGCTTGTCTGTGGCCGGCTCTGCGTTGCCTGCCTCTGACACGGTACGGAGTAAAACATACGGAGTATAAAAATCACACAACACAAGGCCAATGTGGGCCATGACCGCCTACGGAGGTACCTAATGCCCTTACGATGGATGACGTTGCGGCCCGCGGGCAGGCCGAAAAAGATCTACCTACACAGGCAGGTGTATTGTACATATCAATATATGTACATACGTACATTCATGAAACTTTCATACAGCAAACAGGCATGCTCCAGCCTATGTAGGTACGGTTCTTCTTTCTGCCCTGTCAAATTCGTCACGATGACTTCTCCTCGGATATACAAAGATCGCAATGCATATAAGAAGGAGCGTTACTCCGCGAACTCTACGAGTTTACTCGGCGAACTGTTTTTGCCAAAATGCTCCACATTTCTCAGGGTCCTTTGTATCTCCCCGCTCCAAGACAGTGCTTCAGGCAATGCACACTGCTGACGCCGTTGGTTTGACATTTCCAAATCATTCATCTATCCATCCAAGTACCTGTTCATTTGACATCACCAAAATTCGTCAACGTCGCACATCATGAGTGGACCCTCGACCTGCAAAAACGTTTGCCATGCTGATGGCTGAAGAAGTCCCTGGTAAGGCAGATCATCGACTAGGTAGCTAAAGATATCAACTAACCATGACTTCAAGGACTACGGTCAGCCACTCCTCCGAATCCAAGACCCCCTCAGTGCGTCCGTAATCGCAACCTCCGTGCTCGGCCTCGCAACTCATTCCACAGAAGTACCGCAGTTTCAACCCCGTTTTCGAGTTGCTGTCAGTCATAGGCTTTAGCGTCGCGGCCGAAAGCGATCCCGATGTGCCTCAACCGTCCCGTCCCATGAGCCATGACGACACGATGGTAAACCACCTGTCGCAGAGTTCCTCGCTGCCAAATCCGCTACAGCCCGTCGTTGCGGCGTAGAGGCAGCCGACGCGCCGCCGTAGCCGATTTTCGAAGCCAAGCCAACGGCACTGACTCACAGTTTGTAAGTGACAAGGCAGAGACATTGCGTGTCTCGAAGAAACAGGAACATCACGCGAGGTCGCGGAAGAGACAAGGGGAGATCACGGCCGTCCTCATCTGTGAAGGCTGCGAGAATCAGTGGCTCGGCATCGCAGGATCTGACCACGCACAGTGAGGACGGTGAAAGCGAGTAATCCATCCCGGCTACGCAAATGATCGAGTAGGCGCCTGGGCTATTTGCCCAGTCGCTAATGTGTCATGGTTCAAAGTAATGATCGAAGACACCGGTGGTGTATCGTTTAAGCGAATTGAGTTGCGTCGAGCCTCAAAGCCCAAAGCGAATGTGTACTGTTTGTCATTCTAATTCCCACTGTAACTCGGCGAGGTACGAAGCAGCCTGGGAAATGTGGAGCATTTTGGCAAAAACAGTTCGCCGAGTAAACTCGTACAGTTCGCGGAGTAACGCTCATAAGAAGTGGCCAAGTTGTAGGTACCTAATGTACATAGCTGAGTCCACTCGCGTACCTTTGTATGTACCTACCTAATGTACGGAGTACTCCGTACAATATGCACCTGATACATACGGAGTACAATACCTAATTGCCGTTCCCGAGGAGACGAACCATGGGCCCATGCCTTGTCGGCCCACTTACATCTGTCTTTTTTAGGTAAGAAGTTAAAACTTAAGACCCAACGCCATCAGTGATCACAAGCTCGGATTCAAGCTCGGATTCATCAAAGCCGTACAATTTGCATGGCATCATTTCTTAGTGTAATTATTACGGAGTAGTATGACGGAAGCACAAACATACGCAGGTAGGTCACCAACGGTCAATCAACCATTCCCATTCTCCAACACAAAAGACGGTTTTTGGATTACACACCAGGAAGGAGAGTGTATTCAGACTTATTATTTCCCACCACAAGTACAACCCTACGAAGGCAGGTATCAAAGCAGGTACGACTGCCGTTCCATAAAGCATCCGCGGCGGCCTGCTTTTACTCATACCCATACTGGCCTCATCACGAAGAAACCCACCCCTCAAAGAAAACTTGATCTCGTCAATTGGAATATACGTCTCAAAATCCATGCAACGCCCATGTGAAGATGCCCGACCCGATTCTATTGTACATCGCCACATCATCTCTTTCGTCCCCTGCCCAAGCCACTTGATCTTCCCTCTCATCAAAAGAGGCCGTTGGTTCCCCCGCATCGAGACCTCAAGTACCTAATTCGCACTCGCTACCTTGTCACTCCCATCCCTCCATCTCTCCAACTTATTCAAGATCTCTATGCCCAGAATTCCCGCCACCATGGCGCTCACATGCGACGCTATATCCACTTGCAACTTAGCCGTTCTCCCAAACGCCGCGATCTGCACCGCTGTTAGCAGGGCCAGAAGTACAATTCCTTTCAATCCATCCGGCGGCAAGTCTAATATGCGGAAGTCTTCGTTGCGATGTTCCCAGAAGTATCCGGCGGAGAGGCCCAGCGTGGCGCCCGAGGCACCAAGTGAAGTGACGTGTAACCAGCCACGCATAGTGTATGTGACCAGGCTGCCAAGAAATCCAAGAGCTCCGCAGCCGAGATATAAGGCGAGGAACTCGGCGCGGCCGTGTTCTTCGTGAACAGCCGTGCCAATGAACCACAGCGGAAGCATATTTGAGAGCAAATGGGTAAGCCGGCTGTGCGAAAATGTAGATGTAAAGAGCGTGGCAGGCTTGATGGTGGCGACGACGGTAATCATGTACTTGTTGAAGAAGGCCCAGAGAGGCGGGATGCGCCAACACAGGAAGACGAGTGCGTTGAGAGCGATGACAGTCCCAACAGTAGCATGCGCAGTAGAAATGTCGCGAAGGAGCCGGTATCGTGGCATCGGCTCTTCGTACACCATGGCAACGGCGCCAAGAAACCCGAGAACCAGTGCCACCACGGTCACAGACGGTAAAATTCGCTCCCACGCTTTCATTTCAGGCGGCTCCTGCAGATCTGATTGTGCTTTCAGGTAGTACTCGGCAACCTTTGGATTCGTAATTGCTCGACGGCCCTCTTCAGCTTTCACTAAAGGTCCAGCACCATTAGCAGCTTGCTCGGCTTCGCGCGCCAGGCGCTTCTCTTCCGCTGCGCGATCCCGGGCCTTTTGCCGGGCGATGTTTCGTGCTCGAATCTTATCCAGTTCACTTTTTCCGTACACTGGGTCGTCCGCTACGTCGAGGAGCGCGTCGGTGCTCTCGTCATAAATGCCTTGGTCCCGCCTCTCCTGCGCCTCTCGTCGCGCCGTTTCCTGATCCATCTGATTCAGTTCATCCTCTGCCCTTAGCCCCGCGTTCAGCAGTTCATTTACCGGCACCTTTTCCCGCAGGTACTTGAGGCCACTATCGATGAGCTTTGAGGGGAACTTTGCCGTGCTTTCCGCATAGGCTGGATCTTCCAGTGTGCCCGCCACCCGTCGACCGTGAAGGATTCGTAATAGGTGATTACCTGTCGTAGCATCGAACCCTCGTCCGAATATGTGGTTGATATCCTCGTCAGAGAGGTCCTGATCGTTAAACTGAAGCCCGACATTGTCGCGATAGTCTTTCGGAAGATATTCGTATTGGCGGATAATATTGGACTTGGACGCCGAGAAGATCGTTCGACGCCCGAGGCGGGACGGACGGCGATGCGTCAGGCGAAGAACAGAACGTGTCCTTGTTATTCTTTCTTTAAAAGGAGAGGGCTGGTCATTTGCAATCAACCATGCGCTGCTTTTGGAGAGCCATCGCGATCCGAATCGGAGCTCATCTTTGACTTTGAGCGTCGGTGTCGTCGTCGCTGCTGTCGCGACACGGCGAGACGCCGCCCTCAGGAGAGCACACGGCGCATAGCTAATGGAAAGCACGTTCATCCCGCCGACATATGTGAGCGGGCAAAGACCAGCCGCATTCAACGACGGAAGGCGATGCTGTCGCGAATTTAGAAGTCCGGAAGAGGGGGGACCAGTAGGGAAAAAAGGGACGACATGGGTCCCCACCGTCGCTATGAGGTACGGTCTACTCCGTAGGCTAGGAGGTAGGTAAAATCGGGTGGCAAGTATATTTGCACGCCCCCACCCTAAACCACCGCCAACATTTCGTACAACAACTTCACATATAAAGAAAATGGCGAAACATGCATTTAAAAAATTGATTTATACATCATTAGAAAGCCCTGATTTTTCTCTTCAATATTTAGTATACCAACCCCGTGCACGAATGCAGGCATCAAGGCGGCGGGGCAAAGAATCAATCAGTCTGTTAATTTGATCGATTGTGATCGCTGCCCACGCCGATTTGCCACTGCGTATCGAATATTTCGATTCGAAAGTTTCTTCGGACACCCAGGAATTGGTTTTGGATCAAGAGTTCCTAAAGTTGTCCAGCGTCGAAAAATATTGCCAACCGTGCTTGGTGAGCATTTCGCTTCGGCAGCGATGTCGCGGTATGACTTTCCCGACTGTACCTCGCTCACAATAAGAGCTCTGACTACCTTGTCTAGGGTCTGGTTTGGTGTGGCATTTGCGCGTAGTTGGGACAAAATTCTAGTATTTTTGGACATCGTGAGCTGATGTTGTGGAAGAAATAAAAAGAAGGGTGCATCGAGAGATGGTGTGGTGGATTGCCGGTTGGCGGGGCAGCGTGCAAATCCACTTGCCACCCGATTTTACCTAGACAAGACATTCGTTACAACGCCACCCACCCAGTGGCCCGCTGGCCCCCCATGTTCAGTGAAAGCCGCAAAATCTGCTCACTCTCCGTCGCGTCGCGTCGAAATACACCTTCATCCACGTATGTCAGTTAATTTTCAATTTAGATATACGTATACTTATTACTTGATTTCGCATGTATGGCATGTAAAATGGCCTCAACACATCAAGTGAAGTCATCGTTTGTGGTGGTCTGAAAATATGGTGACGCCGTGGGCGAAGGGGCTAAGCTGGCCAATCAACAGTCGACCTGACTCCGATTCACGACGGGCCAATCAACAGTCGACCTTACTCGGGTTCACGACGTCGGTTCACGAGAGCACACGAGAGCCAATCATTTTGCCAAGCTTTTCAGGCTGCCCCGCACAGATCTGAGAGCCTTTGAGTGTGTCGCCAGAGTATGGAAATACGCCTCAAGGATTTTGGCAACTGCCTCAACGCTTTACCCGATTTGGAACTGGAAGTAACTCACTAACAAAATCATTTGTACCTGTACTCTAGAGGTACTTCCTCTCATTCTTCACCATCGCACGTAATAACTTCACTTATACTCCGTACGTATCCAGGCAAATTCGCATGCTAGAGATACCCGATTGAGTGAGTACTGTAGAGTCTCAATGAAATCGATGAATGGCCGAATCAGCACTTAATGTACACCCGCCGAAGTCTATCACCGCCGGAAGACGGCTAGCCATGCTGTCGAGAGCCCATAAACGAGCTCTATCTCAGTTTCCTCATACACCATCATTGCAATCTCTTTGAGGTACCTTAAAAGCGTTCTGGGACTCATCGTATATTCCATCTTAGGATTTCTTTAATAAAATTGCTCTTCCAGGCGAGACCACATGTTTTCGATGAGGTCAAGGTCGGAGCTAAGCGACGGCCAATCCAGAGAACCTACCCCTCGCTTCTCGAGGCATTTCATCACGACATGAGCTGTATGAAAGAGCTCGTTATAGTGCGTAAAGATTCCGTCATCATTGATTATATTTTTTGAGATATTTCTTTCATTTTATCATGAACAACGGCGCATGGCACGCCGCCTCTCTTGAGCTGGGTTCTCCTGGGAGGACGATGCAATGACAAGACCCTGATTACCTTAGTGAATTTCGCGACAATAGAAACATGAGGCGGCATTGATCTTTCGGCTAGATGGAAACGAAAGATGGCCTATTTATTTCTGTTTGAGGCCGTCGCATATCATGTTTTGAAAGCTCGGACGGGCGCACCCTCGCCCACGAGGTGAGATGAGGGCCCTGGAGATTCCCTCTTCAATCGGGATGTGCGCCGCTGATTAGCCTGCTGAAATGCTGAGCACACGCGGTTCCTCGTGCGAGGCGTCGTGCATTGCGTCTTAAATGACATATATATGTAGCAGATAAAATTATGTGTGAGAACTTGGCTATGATTGGCATCGAGAATCCCAGAGAAGTATCTATGCGCACAAAATTGTACGGCGGGATACGTGTATCCCGGCCGAAAGAAAAACTGCAACATACTCCAATGTATCGAGAGAAGTACCTCGACATGCAGGTTTGTATCGGTGAGTCGCGGCGTCCAAATCGGGTAAAGCGTTGAGGCAGTTGCCAAAATCCTTGAGGCGTATTTCCATACTCGTGTCGCCAATGAGCCCAATGCGGTTTGCGTTTTTAGTTTATCGAGGGGGCGATGGCATAGGTACTAAGGTAGTAGAGAGGTACCTATTACGTACCTACCTATGTATGTAGTTGTCTGCCTGTGGTATTCAACCTCTTTCTGCTCCTGCATACCCCTACACAGAAGGCTTCACATGACTTATCGCAACGCTCTCACTCCGCACACAAGAAATCTCTAACAGAAGGAACCGAGGAAAAATACAGGAGAATACACGAGACAGTCTCTCAGCCTGCAAAGATTAGCAGCATGTCCGCCGACACACGGCCCATATCACCCTCGCGCTTCGCCGCCGCCCTTAAAGACCTCTCCGTCTCCATGCTGCACCTCAAGGTTCTCGAGATCCGCAACTCAATAGCCCACCTGCAATACTCGAACGATCAACTGCAACCCTTTGCCCAAGGCACTTCCATTGCGCTCGGTCAAGCGAAAGCGAATGCGAATCTTGAGCCTGACCAGGACTGTGTAGATGCCATTAGGGAAAACGAGATGGTGATAGAGCGTATGGCTGAACGGATTGCCATGGTAAGAGCTGAAATTGAGGCACGGGGGATGTCTTGGTCCGAGTTTCGGAGCACGGAGGAGGTGGAGACGGAGGCGAAGTCAAAGAAGGCCATGATACAATCAGAGGATCAGAATCAGCAGCACGGGAGTGATGGGCAACGCTCAGAGGAGACGCAAAGGGTACATTCTGCATGGTCGGATGGGACATTCCAGACGGGAACGATTCGGAATGGCGAGCTTCTGATGAACAGCATTTCAAGGGGTTCTCAAACGCAAAGAAGCACGGGGACATCGGATGGGGGATTAAACGACGATGGGCTGAGGCAGGCCACGGAAGAGAGAATGCGAGACTTAAGTACTGGCGAAGAAGGCGGACTGCATCTGTGAGAACGATGCAAGTGGCCAAGGTCTGAGCGATGCTCGCTGGCATCAAACGTATAAAGGCTATCATTTACGTCCCCGGCGTGACACGATGAATGAAATGGGTGACTAATAAATATGCTTTGTGCTTTAATAAAGTGCTCCATGTGTTCTTTCCCCGGTTCAAGCTTTTGAGCTGCAGCAATGGAGAGATTGCTTGCTGGCTGTGAAGTGCCGTGTCTAAAAAAAATAACAAAATGCAGTCCTCGAAGGCCGACTGAGTGAGAACTCCTTGCAGTACGCTCCCGAATGTAACACACGTACATCAAATATGATTGCTGAAAACAACCCAATCCAACACCACCAGCGATGAAAAAGAAAGGAACAAAGACCAAACTCCGTAATGATGCAATGCAAATATCCCGCAAACGCCTACAAGTCGTTGTTCAAACTGCTTTTAGTCGGTATCGTCTCCTACGGGAGAGTCTACCCAGATATTGTTTCGACTCCTGTTTGATTTTTGCCGCCTACCAGCTTTTTTGGAGGGCGCGCGGATAGTAGCGCTGCCATCCATGCTGGGAATGGTTGCCAACTTCGGCCGTTGCGCGGCATAGCCCACGATGCCACCGGTATGACTTACTATCTTGGACACTTGTATTGAGCGGATAGGCTCGCTATCGTCGTCTGACTCCGTCCCGGGTGGAGCAGAAACCGGCATGAGCCGACTTCTCCGACGACGCTCAAAGGGATTGGCGTCGACAGAATCATCCGACTCGTTGAAGGATAAGCTGCGAGTCCGAATGTGTCCAACAGACGTACTGCTACGCGTTGCAAACAGAGATTCAATCAACTCGACCTCGGTCGGGTTGCTCTTTTTCCTCAGTCTTTCTTTCACCATCTTCTCACGTAGCTTGCGTCCAATGTTGGCGTCGTCACTGGCCAACGTTCTGCCGCTCGACTTACTCGCGCAACTAACAGCGCGAGAGACGGGCACTTTGCCCTCCATAACCTTGGCGGAAGGGGGAGGCTGCAACATCCATTGGCAGGCATCTCTATGCGGTGGTTTGCTGCTCACCACGGGGGGGTGGTACTCGTTTACTGGAGGGTTCTTGGGTGAAAGGTAAAAATCGCGCCGTTCCTGGTCTGTGATCTCCTTCTCAATTCCAAGGGTCGACTCAATCAAGCGTCCGGCAGAGTCGCGGGCTTTAGAAAAGGCATCCAACAACTTGCTGGGTGGTCCGGCACCGAGCCCTGACCATTGGCCCCAAAGCTCCTCATCTTCCCTCTGATAGCCACGCCGTCGGTTCCAGTCTTCTGAGATGGCATCGAGTGGCATTGTCGTGGCGCTATCGGTGAATCGAGTTCGGCTATCTCCAACAGTCGTGTGCTCGGACATGCTAAGTGCTACACTCTCTCGGTCCGAACTGGTAAGTCCTCTTTGACTTGAATTTTTGCTGACGGCCTTCTTGGGTAAGCTAGGACCCAGATTGATATCATCTTGCCAGTATGGGTTCGTGTTGAAGGGCGATGGATGTCGATAGAGGCCGGGCTGCTCTGATTCAATCTTGGCCTTCTCCTCTCTCTCCTTTTTCGCCTGCGATTTGGCCTTTTGTCGGTGGCGGACTTTGGCACATGGTGTGCAGGCGAGAAAGTAGAAAACTGCCGACTGAAAGGCAACAGGAAGGGACATTGATGTGGAGTTTCGGTCGGGGTACTGGACCTCTGCGTCAATTCGGGTCGTTTTCTCAACTTGAGCCGCACCGTGCTCGAGTACATGAGAGGCCGTGAAGACAAACAAGACTTTCTCCACGTACAAGATCGCTTCGATGAGGCGAGTGGGGGACAGGCGATGTTTCGGATAGTTGCTGATGCGCGCGGGTCTATCTTCCTTTCCTCTCTTTTTCCTTCTTTCTTCTTCTTCTTTCACTTCTTCTTTTTCTTGGGGGGTGAAAGACTAAAAGCAATCGAAAAGGCCACCGTCACGTCCAATTACTCCGTGAACGTGCCGGAGCTCGATTCGGTACAGTTTTGGAAATGTGATATAATATTGTTCCGTCGGGCCAAGGAAGAGACAAGGGCGAAGGTGGTGGGTGTCTCTATATAGAAGGGGAAAGGGGGGTTGGTAGAGAAACTGGAACGGTCGAAACCCTGTTCAATTGCGGGAGGGTGTGCCAGGCAGAAACAGAGCGATGGTAGCTGCAAGCGGTATAATAAGAAGAAGGCTTAACAAAGAAAGGAGCCAGTATATCTGACGCCCGGATCTCACAAGCATGAAGGAACCGAAGAAAGAAACGACGAAAGAAGAGTCCACAAGTGAAATGGGCAAGAGGCGCTGTTTGTTTCGGCCGCTGGGCGGGAGAGTACCTAGAGGGACGAACGCCGGGAACAGCTGCCAGTGGCTGGGGACCACATGGGCCTGCCCCGGTCCCCAGTGCCCCCCCTACCCAGGGTCTCGGGGTCTCTGGGAGGCTGGGGCCGCCTGCAGTTGCACTTGTTGCAGCGCATGCAGCGTAATAATGCGTCACTGGTCAGCAACGATTTTCGCATACCGGGCTTGACTGGGCTTGGCCACCCCGAATGTCCCCAAGGAATTGCCCAAGCTACGTCCAGAAAAGGCAGGGCACGCAACGGCTACGAAAGAGGACCGCGGAGGCCCGAAGGAGGATCAATGGCAGGATGCAGCCACTGCATGGGGTACACGGGGTGCGAGGGGCTGCTAAGGGGGCAATCCCCGCCCCATACCGTTGATACCAACGCATGTGAGCGATTGATGATGCACTTGTGCTGCACGCGGGAGCACCGGTGACGATTGGCAGGAGGCCAATGTCGGGGACCCGGCCGGGCAGGACGGTGAATCGGAAGTTGGAACGCAAGAGGAGCCCCGTGCGGCTGGACGGCCGCCACATTTCGAGACCCCCTGCTCTGGAGTTTGGCTCGAGCCTTGAACCTGCCAGCGATGGTTCCTTTTCCGATCCCCGGATCAGAGACATACCTACTCCGTACATACATCACAATTCATGCAATAGGTACTCCGTACGAGAGTCGTTCCGGGACCTTGTTTAGAAAACAGAAAACGTCTCTGTTTTCTCCCGCCTTGCGTTGATCAGCCCACGATATGGCTACTTTGCTACACGCTACGTACACACTCGAACAGCATCACTTCAATACATAGCTGTGCTGCCCATGGGGATGCAGCCCCGCTTCCTCTCCTTGCCATTCTCTGCCAAGTTCAAATCTTAACATGCCTGCTTTGCCGGCAGGCCAATATTGATTGACACAAATAGACCCATATGCTGTTTCGCATCGCCGGCTCCCAGTTTTGCGTTCCTCAGCTGATGAAAAACAACCATCCAAATAACAGCCTCGCCTCCGTTGGACATCTTCACGGGAACTCGTACTTATTCCCTCGTATTCTGCTCACACACGACACCTATTCCACCCATTCTTCGGCTCCATCTGATCACTCCTTTTTTCTTCTCCTTTTCTTCTCCTTTTCTTCTTACTCTCTTCTTTCTCTACTCCTTCCCCTTTTTTTGGTGTTTCATTTTTGGCTACACTTGTGCCATCGGCTGAGGTAGTGAACAAAAACGGCATAGCATAAAATAATTAAAATGAAGGAAATAAAAACAAATAGTGAAAAGACGGAAGTGAAAATGTGAAGAGGCGATCAAAGATCGCGAAAGGACCCTTGCTGATATACAGAACCAAGAAGAAAAAAATCTTGAAGTGCATTCTCGAGCCACAGAAAAAGAGGGTCTGCATCTGCTTGGTAGGAAGAAATTGGCGTTATGTTGACGGTGGGCGTCGACTTTATTGCACAGAAGAATCAGACATCCCACTCTTCCTCTTCTTCCGCCTCCTCGGTGGTTGCGTCATCCTTCAGGGCAGAGAAAGAACCAAAGCTCTGAGAAGCGCCAATCTTAGCGGCCTGTTGGGGTTGAGCAGCAGGTCGCTTGCCTGCATCTTCCACTGATTCGATCGACTTCTTGGCCTTCTTGGACGCTTTAGTCGGGACTGTGCTCCAATCGCCTTCGTCCTTGAGCATCTCTATCTGCTCTTCCTCCGAGGGTAGAGAAGACATCCAAGTGTTCTTGGGCTTGGCTGCGGCTGACTGCTCGGAAGGAGAAGCAGTGGAAACCGCCGCTTGCTCCTGTGTGTCCAAAGGTTGATGAAGAATCTCGTCATGGCTAAAAGGCTTTACCTGGGTTTCGTTGGGGGCCCCATTGGTCCATATGTTAGCTCCATTCGTGGCCATGGACTGAGAACCATCCTTGGCCGGCAGGCCCTCAGCGATGCGAGCTGCACGACGCTGCTTTTCCTCCAGCGTCTTACGCGCCTTTTCTGCCTCCTCTCGGGCTTCCTTAGCGGCTTCGGCCTTTTTTCGGTTCTGGCGCTGTTTCTTGGTTTCCGTCTTTTCGGGGGCTTTGGTGGCCTTGGACTTCTTCTCCTTGACCTTGTCCGCATCAGTGATGCGCAGGACAGAAGGACCGGCTGGGGCTGGTTCAAGCATGTCACTCACCCCAGCGACATCAGCGGCCCGGATCTCGGGGGAGTCTGTGGGAGACTGGTCATCGTCCGCATCCGCATGCGCACTAGCATCCGAGGGCTTGACGACATCGACAAGTGCATTGTTGATTTTATTTGCTCGGGATTGCTTCACTGATTTTTCTCTGCGTTTGGAGCCCTCAGCCTTGCTGGCAAACTTAGTACCCTCTTTAGCCTTGGCTAGCTGTCTTGCAAACTCGCGGTTATCAACACCGTCGTCCGAGGTATCGTCGACCGCAGGCCTTGGCCGGGCGGCATCCTCGGCGACATTCGCTTTCGCTTTGGCAGCTTCCTGTGCTTCCGAGGCAAAGTTTTCCAGACGCTGCTTCTTTTTTCTGTCCTCCTTTCGAGGCTCGGGTTGCGCACTCTTCGCCTTGACGCCCTTAGGCGGATTGTTCGGTGTTCGTTTGTTCTCTTTGCGAGTGGAGATACGGTAGGCGGCGTAGCCGACTCCAAAAACAGCGGCATACCCGCCGATCGTGTAGAGATAGTTCATTTCGCTTTCTGTCATTCTCGACATGGAAATGGGTAGAGTCTGCGCTCTCAGAGCAGGAAGTCGATAGCCTGAGATGACGGAGAGCGAATGGCGCTGCACGGCGGATAAACAGATGACTAGAAGACGTCGTTCGTGTCGCCTGTCGCGAGCACTTTTTGTCGAGGGAGAGGCAACAGTACGATATTTGACACTTAGCGTAAGCGCGAAGGTTTGATGAGCTTGACTAATTGCGGACGTGTCTTGTTGAGAATATGAGGATGATGGAATGACCCGATCCCTCTTGGATCAGGGGGCGATAGTGGGGGTTCAGCCTTGGCAGAGAGGCATAGAGGGAGGCTTGAGAAGAAGAAGAAGAGATTGTATTGCAGTGGGAGAGGGCGGGGACGCGTGGCTTTTTTTTAAAGGAAGCCGCCTGGTGCAGTGAAGCAAGTAGTCCAAGTGGAAGAAAGAAGGAAGAAAATAATCTGCAGTGGTGTGAGATGGAAGTCCTTGAATGCGTGAACTCCGAATGGCCCAAAACGGTTTAGCAACAAGTTCAAGAGTGTTTAGGCCAGGTTGCCACATGGAGCCAGGCAAGTAGCCAAGCTGGCACAAGCTGTGGTGTACACTGTACAGTACGAAGAAGCATCCCCGGACGCATTGAAGATGGACTGTAGTTAGGTACTCCGTACATGTACCTAACCGAAGGGTAACTAGGGGGGTTTAGTTTAGTCAACCCGGCCGTCTCGAAGTGTCTCGACGGGGGGCACAGCAACAGAATAATACGACAGCAACAGGAAAATAAAAAAGTGACATAGTATTGTCGTGTAGCCACTGCAAAAAATTATGTCACTCAATTTCCCCCTCTTTTCATGCATAGCCTCTCTAATTCAATGATTTTCTTGAGCCTTCCAGTATCGGAATCGATCCATGGTCGCAGGATTTCGTCGTCAGACTGTAAAGAACTCAAAGGGAATTGATTGAGAAATGACGATAGAGTAAGAGTGCATAAAGTGAATACAGCTGCACCTTGAGTTGGTATGTACGGCGTCTTTGGCGATGATTTGAAGTGGGGGTGATGTCGTTGATGTCGTTGATGTCGTTGTATGCATGAAAGGGGGGAAATTCTGTGACTTAGGCTTTTGCAGTGGCTACGCTGAAATATTATGTCACTTTATTTTTTTCCTGTTGACGGCCTTGAGGCTATGCATGAAAGGAGGGGGAAATTGAGTGACATAATTTTTTGCAGTGGCTACACGACAATACTATGTCACTTTTTTATTTTCCTGTTGCTGTCGTATTATTCTGTTGCTGTGCCCCCCGTCGAGACACTTCGAGACGGCCGGGTTGACTAAACTAAACCCCCCTAGAACTTGAAAGGCTCCTTGAAAGGGGACGACCTGGACTCATACCTGGTAGTATGGCGTCCACCTGAAGAGAAAGACGACAAGTGGTTCGGGAAAGTCTTCTTTAACGTATGCACCCTGCCGGGAGCCCGTTCTGGTTTCATGATCGACTACAAATGCACAATCGAAAAGCACAAGGCCAACTTTTTTTAACGCATGGATTTGCTGGCGACCGATCACGCCTCCATGCACTATTACTCAAGTATGTACTTGTCGGTACTAGGTAGGTAATCTTTGCCTGCCCGTGCCTGTCACTAGAAAGAAGCCAAAGCCAAGTCAGCTGAGAAGAAGTACCTATGTGTGGCTGCCACCTCCATCTGCACCGGTGATATGTAGAAATATAAAGACCTGCTTTCGCGGACCTGGCTCCAAGTAGCAAGACTGTGTCCAGCGCACGTATGTACTTTACAATACAAATGGGCGTACATATTTGATTTCATTACGAGCGGGTTAGACATTGACGCGTCACGCGAATCGCGATATTCTAAACTTGGGGTGCGACTAAATACATACCTGCTGTAGCCTTGTCACAGCCCTAAATTATAGTCTCGGCCCCTGCTTGACTGCCGCTGAGTCTAACTATTCGACTAAGTAACCACCCAACGCAGTACGTAGTTTCCTTTTTTTGAGACTACACGTCCCATCAAGACGCATTTTAGGGGTTAGTTATTAGGGTTAGGTAGGTAGTTAGGGGGTTAGGTATTAGCTAATAATACGGAGGGCGGTCGTAAATGAACGGGCCTCACCAAGAAGCAGGGGTGAGCCGAATTGGGTATGTATTATAGAGTACCCCTGGTATATTATAACGGAGATGTCGTGCTTGACGAATCAGGCTGCGGTAACGAGTACAAAGAAGACAGGGCATGATGCACGTTGGACATGTTAGGTACATAGGTAGTTAGCAGAAGTTGCGATGAGGCACATCTTTGTGCCTCAAATATGTCTGTCAGAGGTCCTTGTGGAATTAAATAAGAACTCAGGCTACTAAGGAATCAGATTCTAAGAGAGACAGAGTCTTTTATTGTGATTTTCGAATTGGAAGCACACCAGTATCAAGCTGCAAAGAACGACCCTCGCCAGAGTCGCCACACAGCTATGTACCTACGTAGTACACTAGGATTTACTGTTGACAGGGGTCCTTATCTTAGCGCACATTGATAAGCTCTGTGAGGCCCGTTCATTTGCGACCGCCCTCCGTAATGGAATCTGCAATAGGACGTGTGGCAGGTGGCGATGGTACACTACTGCGTTGGGTGGTTACTTAGCCGAATAGCTAGACTAGCAGTCAAGCGCCCGCCGCTTTGCAAAGTTACATGGTGCGTTGTATGTAACTTGTTAGTAAAGCTGAACTAATTTGCGACGATTACTGAAAGATGAGGAAGGAAAGCGAAGCTTTATTAGTAAAGCTGAACTAATTTGCGACGATTACTGAAAGATGAGGAAGGAAAGCGAAGCTTTATTAGTAAAGCTGAACTAATTTGCGACGATTACTGAAAGATGAGGAAGGAAAGCGAAGCTTTACAATTATGCCAGGTTCAGGGTAGGCTTTTCCTGAGGGGGGGCCTGGCGGCAGAGGAGCAAAACTGCGAGAAGTGTGGATACGCTCTCAAGTTGAACCGAAATGCGGTAATGATCGGCGGTTTGAACCGAAATGCGGTAATGATCGGCGGTTTGAACCGAAATGCGGTAATGATCGGCGGTCTGAACTGAGATGCGGTAATGATCGGCGGTCTGAACTGAGATGCGGTAATGATCGGCGGTTTGAAGGGCCCCGGAGGAAGGTTTACCCGCTCAGGGTACGAAATAGGTATCTTCGCCCAGACGTCGGTGGAAAGTACTCCCGCTCCGACCCCCAATCCTTCCCGGGGTGTTAGCGCGTTGTGTCAGATGAGAATAAGAAACAAAACCCGTCGACGCGTGCTCCCAGCTGTCAATGACTCAATACGGAGCAGAATGTAGGTACAATGTACCTAGGTATGTAGATGGTACCAGCTATCATACGATGGTAAAAAAAGAACAACAAACGTCGACGCGTCCCAACTCTCAACAATGCAACATCGCCCCTTTTTTCAATTCTTCGCTGTCTCATCATAATAAACCTTTCACCCGATTAAACCGAACACTTTGCCCTCTTCCCATCTCCTTCTGACGTCTACAATGGAGTCTCACCACGGCACACGAAAGCATGCACTAATAAGTGCACTGTTGCGAAACCACTCGATGACTTTGTCAGCCGACGTCGTTCTACGTCAGGCAATGCCCAATATACTTCCCAATGTGACACCTGCCGTAACGACTGGACAGCGGTTAGTTGAGTTCTTCCTGGGTCATCTTACCGAATGACTAACTCATCAGTTCGAATAGCCATCAACAATGACCGCGAATGCATTCTCAGATGCGGCGTCGAAGCGCCCCATCGCCGACGTACAATCGCCTCAAGCAGAACGTACGCCGTCGAGACACTCGGCCGGGCCTCCTCACGCAGAGTCTGTCGCCGTCAGGCCCAGGCCACGCACACCGACAAGACCGGCCATCAAGAGTGCTTTCCTCACCTGCGACGACGGTCATCTGCAGTACCACCGCTCCGGAGCACGTCCAGGCGAGTCTTCGTCTCAGGCAGCAGCGAGAAACGAGCGTGAACGGTCCACGGATACAGCGCCACCATCGGTCTGTCAGGAGAGCTTCTCATGCACAGCCTTCGTCACTTACCCCAACGACGAGTGAAATTCATGCGAGGGATCATTGTATGCCAGCTTCGCCAATGCTTCAGCAAAGTGGCGGCCCTGATCTTGACGACGTCTTCGCACCAACCTCCGCCCAGCCACAAATTGATTGAGCTGGTGGACGGAGCGAAGTCCATTGTCCTTAGGAGAGATCTGTGATTGAGAGTAATAGATTTTGTGACGATGCGAGCGCAGCGAGGACAGCCCGCGGCAGCGCCCCCGGAGGGCCCCCGGAGGGTCGCCGAAGGCAAGGAGGGGGGAAAGCTAGGTAGGTAGTTAGGGTGTTAGGGTTAAGGTTAGGATTAGGTGTTAAGGTTAGAGTTAGGTGTTAGCCAATGGAATTTGCAATGGGACGTGTGTAAAAGAGGTAATCGGTAAATGTACCATCTAGGTGGCGGTTACATGTCTTCTTACCCCGGCAGTTGCAGTCTATTTAGCCCCCCCTGTGCGATTGATATCATACCTATTGCGCCAGGCTCATCATTTGCCGGCGGATGCAGATGAGGTTTGGCAACTTAGACGACTCGTGGCATAGTACACTGCAGTTCTGTAACGTCTGTAACGATTGGTGCGAGAGACGCGTGTTTCATGTGTTCTGTATATTTAGTGTAATTGAAATTGATTGAGCTGGTAAACGGAGCGAAGTCCATTGTCCTTAGGAGAGATCTGTGATTGAGAGTAATAGATTTTGTGACGATGCGAGCGCAGCGAGGACAGCCCGCGGCAGCGCCCCCGGAGGGCTCCCGGAGGGCCCCAGAGGGTCGCCGAAGGCAAGGAGGGAAGGGTAGGTATAGGAGGTATGTAGGTACCTAGATAGGAGGTATGTACGTCTCTTTGGCGCCACGTATGAGGTATGTACTGTCAGTGCGCTCACGTGAATCCTCGTCACCGGGACCCTTCAGCTTTACTACCTATAGTCCCCTCGGACTTCCCATTTTAACTCGTAAGCTCGTAAGCTCGTAATAATAAGCTAATGTCCAGGTACGGAGTTAAAGCGTCTAGGTACTACTTGTCCTAAAGTGGCGTACGTTTAAATTTTACACAGGCTCAAGCGGCGTTTGCGTCAAATTGACTACAGTCTACAATTGACATCGATCAGCGTCGTTCAACCGGACTTTGTGCATCTCGACATTCAGTCTCGTTCTTGCTGGTCTGTCGTGTCTGCCGCACTCATATTCCGGCGAGATGGCGCCTCAGAAAATCATCGTTGACACCGACCCTGGTATGATGCGCGGCATTCAAGTTCCATTTCTGCCCTTTCCCCTCTGCCTCTGCATATCATCGTTCCTAATTTGTTGTTTCTCAGGAGTCGACGATGTCATGGCCTTGCTTCTCGCACTGAGCGCTTCTCCCGAGGAACTCGATGTGGCGATGGTGTCCGTGACGTATGGCAACGTTCCGCTGCTCAGGTAAGCTTGCTTTGCGACACAAATCCGGCTGTTTCTGCGTGTATCTCTAATTCATTATGCACAACTACTTGTATCAATACTTCTATCCGATGATCATGATAATTGCCACGTGTTGTTAATACCTCCCCGACCTTGCCGCCCAATCTAGTTGTCTACACAACGTAGTTGCCATGTTCCATGTTCTGGAAAAGGAATTGGAATGGAGGAAGTCCACCGGCAGGCCTGAGGGTTATGAGGCCATGAAGAGAAGCAAACCCTTGGTTGCTGTTGGTCCAGAGCATCCCCTGGAGGACGAGTGCCTTATGGCTGACTATTTTCGTACGTATCATCCACATGCGGGAAGCTTGCGAGGAAAGGGCAAGGGATTCTTCTTGGATGATGTGACTAACTTTACCCTGAGACGGCCTTGACGGCCTGCACAATGTCCACGAGGCTCATCCGCACTTGAGCCCTGCTGAGACTTGGAAGGACTTGTTCCAGGACGATGGCAGCACTTTAGTAAATGCCGACTCGTTCTGTCGCTTCTTCACGCCCTCGAAAGTGCCGGCTCACAAGGAGATGCTACGGATTCTCAAAGAAAATCCTATTGACACCGTCTCCATCTGTGCAGTTGGCCCTCTCACCAATGTCGCCCTCGCTGCTGCCGAGGATCCCGAGACGTTTCTCCGGGTCAAGGAGCTTGTCGTCATGGGCGGTGCAGTCAACGTGGAGGGCAATGTCACGCCCGTGGCTGAGTTCAACAGCTATGCTGATGCCATTGCCGCAGCGCGCGTGTATGCGCTGACTTCGTACACGCCCTCTTCAACCATGCCTCCTCTTCCCCAGAACATGTCTACCCTTCCGACTTACCCAGCCCAGTTGTCCCGACAGCTGAAACTGACTCTTGCTCCCTTGGACATCACCACGCCCCATCTTATCACTAAGACCTTCTTCGCTGAGACTATCCGGCCGTACCTCGATGCAGGCAGTCCTCTTGCCATATGGACGGCACACTTCATCGAAGGCTCATTCGCACAGATCGAGAAGATGTTAGGTGATGGCAACGAGCCCGGGCTCTCCTTGCACGATCCTCTCACAGTCTGGTACATGTTGACTCACGACGATCCCCGATGGAGCTTTCCGTCGAAGCTTGAAGACATCAGGATTGAGACCTCTGGTCAGTGGACGCGTGGCATGCACGTCGTGGACAACAGACTTCGAGTTAAGCCTGCCGAGAGAGCGGCCCTGGCTTCCGTAGACCCTCGCGAGGACCCTGACGTCCTGGCCAATGACAGCGTTCCAGGCGACACTATGGCTTGGATGAGCGTACTTAAAGGCAACAGAGTGAACCGACTTATCAAATCACCTGGCCATGACATCTTCAAGGAGGTGTGGATGAGGCGAGTCTTTGGGTAGTAGTAGTAGTAGTAGTAGTAGTAGTAGTAGTAGTAGTAGTAGTAGTAGTAGTAGTAGTAGTAGTAGTAGTAGTAGTAGTAGTGAAAGCAGGAGACAGGATATAGAGAAGCACGAATGTATAAGAAGTTAAAAATTTCATCGAATACATTGTGTCTCGCGCACTGATTCCATGCCTAGATATTCTACCGCCTAGCTCTCAACGATTTCTCGCTCCAGCATTGTCCCCGACACTCCCAAGCATCTGCTAATGCAAATCAATCTAAAATCAAAGAAGGCAACCGATGCAACTCAGCCTACAAGTCCTATAAACGCCATCAGACGCCATTCCTATGCCATGATAGCTCTGTTATCATGCCCAAGCACATTTTACTTCCCGAACGCAGCATGCTCGTACTGTGAAGTGGGAGATAAAAGAAAACCCAATGTCGAGAGTGGGAAGGAAGTAAGGAACCCTCGCCAAAAAGAAGAAAAGGGCAGGGGCAGAAGGGAATAAAGAACGTTCAAACGTGCTTGATGCCTCCTATCGCCGATCCCTTCACCTCTGTCCAATCGATACTCGCATCGAGCTTTTCGTCCACCAGTCCCACAGAGCACACATTATCGCCTCGTACGAGATATAATCCGAGGGGATGTAATTCCGAGGGTTCGTGGTCATCGGGTTCGTGAATGACGCGTTCCTCTGCATCTTTCAATACCTGCGCCCGCTCCAACAAAGACGAAACCCATTAGCACATTTTTCTCAGTCACCTCCGTAAGAGGCTTGAATATATTTATAATTATTTGCGACGCAGTGGAAGAACGCGGTTTATATATATCTTTCGATTCGTATTTGTGACGCAATGGAAGAACGGAGGAGCTATACCAAGTTTGTTGACTGGTCGCATGCTGCGAGGATACCGACTAGGACACGTGAGTCGGCTGTCACGACTAAAACCTTCTCTGCGGGCGGAGAAAGAACGTTGAGGGAACTGTGTAAGCAAAGCTGGCCGCATTGTTGAGGTTCTGTTTTTTCTTTTCGCGGGGTGGGTGTACGCACTGTTAAGGTAGCCGCCCAATGTGGCCATTTTAAACCAAGACGCCCGAACCTTCGACTGCTGGCGATGGCGATGGCGATAGTGCTGGAGGAGCAGAGAACCTGGCTCAAGTACCCTGGCTAGAAGCTGTAGCAATCGGTGGAGTGAGTGTAAGGATACGGACTTTGTGTTTTGGTCTGTCAACGTGAGGAAGATCGCTACACCTACCTACGGATTGTGAGCTCGCGTTGTAGCAACGTAAAGCCTTCCAAAGGTGCATGATCCACGCTAAGCCCAATGGATCGATTTTAAGGACCGTGTGAAAAGCAAGGTTGACGACAGTCACAAAACACCACAATGATGACCACGAGAATAGACAGTCAGTCTACATGACAGCATGGAGCTCATAAGTTATGACTACATTTGATATGCTCGATTGCTTCTCAGCATAGGTAGGTAATTCACTAGCTGGGGGTCTTCTTTCGTGGTCTTCCGGCACGGGGAACCAATCACCATTCTCGCCCAAGTTGCCGCTAACGGTAACCAAGGTTGCTATGTACATACATTTCTTGGGCAGAAAGTGGACGGCGCACGTGCCACACAATAACACTGTACACATTATCACCAAATTCACAAGTTTTCATGACCGGTCATCGATGATCCGTCCTTCACCTACAAAAGTCAACTCGACTATGGTACATACATAGAGCGGTCCCAGATAAGGTGGTCAAACGAATTACTACTGGGGAGCCAACACCAATCACGTGATCTCTTCTTCACCTCGCAAGACAAGCCTGCGTTGGCAATGAAAATAAAGTTCGCGTCACCTGGAGGCAGTGTAATACCAGGGACACTGTGGACAGAATCATGTGCAAGCACAGCGGAAACCGTCCAAAGGCCAAAAATAAGAATAATCACGATTGGTCTCAATAGAGACCTTTCAGAGATTAAACTGAAAAGAACAGATACTACACTTGATCTAAGCCAAAAGGCAAAGAGAGCTAAAGAGAAGGAGAAATCATGTAAAGGACCGGCAGCAAGACGCGATTTAAATAGTGTGTGGTGAAGGGCGGTGTGGTACGCCGTGGCAGAATCCGAGCTGGTGTGATTTATGGTTGGTGACGAGATGCTGGTTAAGCTGTTGGGGTTGGGGACGACAGCAAAAGCTTGGGCCAACAATTTACATTCCAAAGAGTACCTACCTTGTAGCGGACAGCGCCGTTATCCTATCACAATTCACGACTCAAATAAGTAGTCTGCGACTGTTCAAGATGACCTACATCAGATTGTAATAAAGGGAATATTATCCCGGATCTTTCGAGCGATATGGTACCTATTTACGTACGTACAGAGTACTGTATGTAGTAAACTACTCTGTACTCGTCGTGCAGTTACCTCCTCAATTCTCATGAATCATGATGGTCTTTGAACGAATTACCCTCTGGTAATCTGGCTCACTTTTGCGCCTGTGAATCAGCTGGTACCATACATTTCCATCGCTCCCGCAAATTAAAAGACTCCTTCCTTCTCCTCGAGGCCGTGAAACTCCATTACGTAATCAGACGGTTCTCTGATGCCAGATCTTCACGTTCCACCAAAGCAACGCCGATCTATATCACCGAGGGGTCTTCACTGTCAAGATGAGCATCCTCCCTTACTGACAGAGCGATTGTTCGAGGTTCGCGCTATCTCATGAAAATTTAGGACCGGCCGGTGAAAGTCGTCACAGACTTCGCCAAAAGACGGAGCATTCCCAAGCCGTCGGATTTCCACAAATTGCGCGCTCTGGAACATTGAGCATCTGCTCTGTCAGATATGATAATGCTCACCCTGATGTGAACTCAATTGTGACTGCTCAGCCGTAGATTCATAGTTCGTAGAGACGTCGTCAAAACACCCCGACGCCACATTGTGCTAGATTTATACGCATAGAAGAAACCAGCAAATGAGAATGAAAAGCAAAATTTCATGAAGACATTGCGAAACGACAACCAGTGTAAATCTTCTTGGTATCGTCCAAGGCGAGAGTAAATCGGCTCAAGAATGTATGAACTTCTCACGGAACGCCTTTGCGAGAAAAGAAGAATCCTGTAAGAATACTGTAAGAGAGAAAACACGTGAAAGTCATTAAAATATGATTGCCATACTGGCCATCCTATCTTTAATCTTCCAGAAGCTCGCCCTCATCTTCCGAAACCTTTGCTCGCTTTTCCGCCATCTCTGGATCGAGTGAAAGTGAACCGTCGGTGCGCTTTCGCTTGGTCGGCGATATCAACAAACTCGCCTCACCCGGATCTGCACCATTAACAAGTGGCGCTGGACTGCGGCTCAAAGTAGGCCCATCGCTGTCCAGGGGCGTGCCATTCGAAGAAAGCGTATGAGGCTGGCTTAACGGGGTATCCGCACGTCCTCTGGTATTCTCCAGATGAAAGGCCGGCGAGGGCAACGCCGGATTATGCTTTCTAAGCGGATTCTCCGTGTAAAATTGACGCATCGCCTCAATAGCCTTGGTGCATAACTCTTCATTCCCCTTCAAGTATTTCCACCATGGCTCTCCATGAACGTCGTCGATACGCTGATTCGCGTGTACGCTGGCGAAAAAAATCGCACCAATTGCGACATTCCTCGCCTCTACCAGGAGAGGAATCGCCGTCAAGCAGGCATCGTTGCAGAATGCCCAGGCAGCCTGTCTCAGATGCTTGTTGTGGACAATATCGAGTTGCCCCAGCAGTTCGAACAAGTTTCGGTATGGATTGTCGACCATCAGGTCGAAGGTGAGCTGCTCCAGCATAAGCTCTTCATAGGTTAAGATACTGTCTCGCCACCGCCAGTATTCTTTGCTCTGTTCGTCGATGATGAGCTTTGCGTTCTTCTGTGCCACCTTAGCAACTGCTATAATAATCTCCTTTGTTTTTCGGCAGTTTTCTTCGACTTTGTTCGCAAGAAAGAGGGCAGTGGCAGCAATATTCTGTCAAATAAAGCAAGTCAGTAACGCAATTTCGACCGCAAATTGCCTCGTTTGGCATTGCGGATCGAGCATAGTCATCCGACAGCCGAGGGCTTTGAATGCTTACATAGTGATGGATTCCACCCTTTTCTTGCACCATACTGAAGCGCATGTAGAATCTGTGGAAGAAGACACCAGCGACCCACAAGGTGATCTGCGGTAAATCTAGCATCACACCTGCTTGGTAAATGAAATTGACGCCTTTAGCTCGTCGAAGCCGTTCTTCTGAAGGAGAAAGCCCATCGATGATACTTGGCGAGCTTTCCACTTCCTCGGAAGTGAAAGACCATTGATGTATGGCGGCGGCCGGTCCGTTACGATTATACTGCGAGCCCGACGACGGCTGACTAGATGACTTCGTGCCCTGCGGTCGCGGGGTAGACGCCCGCGTACTATGCTGTGGAGGAGTAGAAGCGGGAGGCGGTACCTCTCGCGGATGAGGGGAGGAGCGTTGCGGTTCGTCGGAACGAGAGGCCCCGGGAAGAATGGGAGGCTGGTAGCCTTCGCGCGGAGGTCTATATCGGTCGATACTGGCCATGTCCGGCGGTGGCTTATTGCGTTGTCGATTTGGCAGTTAAAGTCGCAAAGCGACGTGAGAGACCCATGGAGATCGACCAAGAGGGGCTGTGCTTGTTCGTATGACGATCGGCCAAAATGTGAATCCTTTGAGGTGATGTAAGAAAATATGTGTAGTAGGCAGTAAGTGTACGGCGTTCTTCGAGAAGAAGCATCATATGAGTGGAGTGCGGAATGTATTGAAGAGGTAGAATTCCAGACGGGAGGATTGACAGGTACCTACCTAGGTAGGTATCTAAGGGTAGCTACTAGCTTTACATTCAAACCCCGATATAACGATAACGTAAAAGTGACCAAAACCCAATCGTTAAATCGAAATATCGTTTTATCGGATGGGTTTTCTGTGAGGAATTTCAAAAAATGAGGCCCAAAATTTTCGTTAAGGTGAGGATATCGTTTTATAACGCATCGTTATATCGGGGCTTGACTGTAATTCCACGGCCCATTTTATTTAGGGCGGTGGAATTATCCAAAGTGGGCCGTGTATGTATCTAAATAAACTGGGCCGTGGAATTAAAGCTACCCTAAACTAAACCTACATACATAGGTACCTGGTAGTAGGTACCCGTGACTCCAACATCCACAGATTCCACACAAGAGCGCATAGGTCCTAGGCACCTGCCTAGAGTACTTATACATAGTATATAGGTACATAGGAGGATAGGTACTGATTACCTAAGGTACAGTGGCCCCAATTAATCAAAGACTAATCCATAACACCACGGGTGGTATACAAGTTATTGATGCAGTCACTTACTCAAGCCTTCATGATTCTATAGACTTACTTGATTACGCATATTTGACATTTCAAATGGCCAGATTGCGAATAAGTAAAATAAATAGGTGTGATGATCCAAAATGGGACCAATTTGGCGTTTCGCCGCTCAGGGCAAAGGAGGGAAATTGTAATGCCGACTACGAGGGTACCTAGAGAAGGGATAGGTACTCGTGAGTCGTGGGCAGGTGTCTTTTTTCAAAAAGTTTCACCCACGAGTAGTTGACATGGACTACCTACCTATGTATTAACAGACCTGTTCCTGTAGGCCAGTCTCTCCGCCCTGCGTCCTGGCTTCAACCGGACCCGACTCACTGTGACGTTGCTTCACCCTTAATCAAATACGTTGCGTTCTGGTCAGAAGTCTTCGAGAGGATCAAGGCCGATGAGGAGCTTCTCCAGCATCCGTTCTACAATGTCAATTTAACCCGCCAGCTCGCCCCGATAGCTGTTCGAAGCGGACTGAAAAGTTCTCTTGAATGACTCGTCTGGTTGCGGCTGAATTAGTCTCAGCTAAGCTTCCACGCGGCCCGCGCTTCTTGTCATGGTCCCGAGTACATTGTCGCGAAGAGGTATGTATGCACCCAAAAAAATTCGCGGATTCAAATTCCACAGAGGCCTCAGCTTCATCGAACCCCGTCACTCGTCTTCGTATCGAAGATGAGAGGCTATGTATAATGCAATAAAGCAATACCACTATTACTGCTTCACCGCAACACAACTTCAGCATCAATCTGCTGTATCTTGGGGTATGAAGCAGGAACAGTGATATAATATTAGACATAGCCTTTCTCCTGCAATACGAATCTCCGAGCTACACGCGAGAGTACGCGATTCGCGGATCGGTTCCGAAAAGAGGAACGTGGCGATTGTGCGTGGGCTACGGGTCTTGAGCGAAATCATAGATCGGGCCAGGTAACCCGTAAGGCTATTCTAGTCACAGGAACATTGCGCTCTCTAGCTTCTGCGAGCGTCGTTTACGAAGCTTGACGTAAGGGCAATGCTCCGCCGTCTTGCAGTGGCAAGTGCTACTGCAGTGGCAGTGCAGTCTAGCGTTGAAATAGTTATTCACGAATGTGAGGAGAAAGAAAGGAGAAACTCTCCCTCTACGGTGTGTAATTTCCTTCTTTGTGCGTATGTGCCTCGCTTCGGCTGCCAGCCCTGGACATAGCTTCTCACGTTGCTCATCATCCAGTGTAGCTCTCCTCAAGAAGACGAGTCGAAGGCTCGTGTCCACTGCACTCCTAGCATAATGCTTACTTCCTACATTTCTATTCCCCACCTGTACAGCTACACAGCTACAAAATCCTGATAGATATAGGGCCTCTAGATATATTCACATAATCCAAGAAGACCTTAATATATTTGTCTTCGGGCTAAGTATGTACATCTTTTCAAGAAGTCCTTTACTGGCATGGAAGAATTCTCTAAGGTAATTTTACATGTGAGCGTGGTCATAAGATCTTTCCTGATCTCAGCTTCAGAGTGCTAGTGTGTACGCATGTATTTCAAGAACCGCGGTGCGCCATGTGCTTCTCGTTTTGAACAATGTCGGTCAAAGTGAGAAGGAATATTCTGCACATCACTGCGAACCAACCGCGGCCAGCTGGCCCCCCCCTTCACTCATCGACGCACAGAAACCGTCCATACCTGGTCACAGCTAAGTAACGCCAGTGCATTGAAGTCAACAAGAGCACCCAGATCTTCGAGGGCACTGGTGACTGGGCCCTGGACTCTTGACGATATCGGTCCGGCATATGCCTCTCTTCTTCCTGGTTGTAGCTGAGAGGTGCGGATTCAAGAAGGGTATCAAGTGTGTTCACTGTCCCATTCTGGGCAAAAGATTACACAATTTATATAACTTGACATACCTCGTCGTCAGAGAGGCTCACTATCATTGCGACCCCACAGCTTGACTGTTCGATCATGACCGCCGCTTACTATCCATCTGCCATCCCTGCTATAATCTACACTTGCCACGGGAGCCGTGTGACCGCTTAAGGTCTGCACCAAGGTCCAGTCGTCCGCGGAGAAGATCTTGACGTTCTTATCGAAGCCGCTCGAGATAAAAAAGGTGGCAGATTTCTTGGGAATCTGCGCCCCTTTTTCATCCAAACCTGGTGGGTTTCCGCTCAAAGGATCATCCAGTCCTTTAAACCACCGCATGTCCGAGACTGCGCTGAGATGAGCTCCAATACCGCCTGTGCGCTGCACCTTGCGGACGTCCCAACATTTGATCCACCCGTCTGCAGATCCAGATAAGACTCTGTGCCCGTCTGAGCCCCAGTCAAGTGCGTGTATAGGCTTGATGTGCCCGTCGAGATGACCGTCAAGGATCATGACTGTCCTACCAGATCTTAGGTCCCAAATGCGACCGATACTATCCAAGCCGGCGCTCGCCAGCAGTGAACCGTCAGTGTTGAAGCTCACGGAATACACACCCCGCGAGTGTCCTTCTTGCAGAAGCACCTCGGCTCTGCTCTCTACATCCCAGAGCCTCCAAGAGGTGTCTTCAGATGCCGAGGCCAGATAGCGGCCGGATGGATGAAATTCAACGCGACAAACGCGCTGCGAGTGCCCCTGCAACGTGGATAAGGGGGTATCCTGGTTGAGGGACCATAGATGTACTAAACCCTCTGCTCCACCAGAAGCCAGATTGACTGTGTCAGGAGAAACACCATTCTCCGACAATGTAGCTCCAGGCAGCCAAGAAATTCCGCTTATTTTGTTTGTGTGGCCGCGAAGGTTTATCTTTTCAGTCAAGTTTGGTATCTCGACTAATTTGAGTTGTCCGCCCCAATTCCCCACAGCGACGAGCTCGCCGTTCGGGGATATCCTCGTCATGCTGATGTGTCTCTCTCCGAGAGTTTGACTACCTTGAAGCTCAAATGCTTGAAGCCTCTCTTTGATTTGTTTCCGAAATTTGACATGTGTTCGCAGAGGAATCGTGGCCTCCTGTTTTTGAAATTCGACCCTCCGTTTTGCTCGCGGTAGCGAGTATCGGGCTATATTAATTCGGGCGTTGAGGAGAGTGTCGCCACCTCTCGAGTAAAATTCCTCTTCTTGTTCATCCGCCTCACCCTCCGCCGGGGCGTCTTCCATGGTAATGTCACCATTCTCAATACCACTGATCTCGGCTTGTATTGTCATCAACTCACGCAATCGATCGCGACGGTCGCCAGGGCCCTCTCCAAATAGAGTCATGGGCTCTCCCATTTCTCGAAGTCGTGCGCGCACGCGGCCATCGTCAGTGGGCACGGCGATCGTTGCAGCAAGTCGCTTTCGATTAAATTGGTTGAGAATGGCCGAGGTCTGCTCTGGTGCACCGCTTGGTCCTGTCATCATATCGTAGTCCTGATCATCCTTGAGGTCTTCCAAGACAATACCTGAAGGATGCTCGGGATCTTCCACGTACGCCTGGCGCGATGGATGCATCATCATAATGAGGGCTGTCGCAAGCGACAAACCGCGTTCGAGGATGGCTGTAGTATTTGTTCGAAATGCTGATAGACAGTGTTGCCTTGCCTCAGTTCTGAGGTACAGCGTAAGAAAGAAGTCGAGTGATCGTAAGTTCCATGGATCTTCATTTGATGATACATTGGGAATCGGAATCATGGAATCCGGAGTGGGCCAGATTTTGCAAGGTACCTAGGTACCTTAGGTACCTACCTACTTATGTAAGTATGCACCTACATAATGTAGTACATATTACGGAGTACAGTATGGCATGTATGCCGAAGTGCTAAGCCTCATTGAAGCGGCTTGAAGAGGTGGCGAGTCGCGACAGATGTGTTGATATAATATTAAAATAGAGCTGTCAAATTGGGTCATTGACAGGTCACAGCACGTCTCGCCGCGAACCTAGATTCGTGAGGGGAATTTGTGTGGCAGTCCAGAGTGGGCCCAATGTTGGCGGTCTTCTTTTATATGTATGTAACCGGTTTACTGGCGCAATTTCAATCGCCCGCCAGTATACAGAGTACATGATAATTTGTGACTATCTACCTACCTACCTATGTACTACCTACTCGCCTATCGACTTCATAGAGGTCTAGACCTCGAATTCCATCCTCTTCAACCTCTTCTAGAGACTAGGGTATCTTCGTAGCTACCTTCATCGCTATCCCCAGGGACGCTCATTCCATTAATTTCGGCTATTAATGTGTCCCTCTTTATGCTGCGGACCTCCGCCTTAATCAATGACATCTTCAACAGCCGCCCTGACAATCGAATGGTCGAATTCTGTAGGCCAAGGAAGAAGTGGCTGATCGTAGATCGCGAAGTTGACGAAGGCACGCATATCTGTAAGCCATCCAGCTATCGTCCCTTAGCTGTATCTGGCGGTCTGCCTTTGTGAGCCACCTAACCGCCCTTCCACTTCCTATTCCACCTTCAAGAGATACGAAACCGCACCTTTAAGCAGCGTGCAATCATATCAGCGTGGGAGAAGTCAGGCCTCCTTCCTCACAACCCGCTAAGGATCCTAGACCGGCTCCAAGATGCCCTTTCTTCGTTGACAACACAGGTAAAGGAGTCTAATCTCCCTGGCTACGTGGAAGCCCATGAAGATGTAGATCTATCAGCAACTTCGCCCTTCCTTACCAAGGACTCCCTCCACGCCGACGTTCGTAACGAATACGAATACATCAACGCCTCCGACCTTAAGGCGCTTTGACTGGTCAAACGTTGCAACCCCACGCCTCAGCATCTCCCTGATTCAGCAATACCACGGTTACGTCGACCTACGGATGAGGGTCTCAATTGAATCGGGGACGTCCCTATCACTCCGTCTGTTCAGCACGTACACACAAAGGCCAGGAAGGCTGCATCCGACGTTCCTCATCTTCTTGTGCCTCTCGTCAGTTGTATAATGTATTCATCTTTGGCGGCTCTAACCCCTGCATCATGAACAAATATAGGGTCCCATTTGGCCACAACTAGCGTGTGCTCATCACGTTCTTGTCTCTTCAGGCTCTTCTCTTGGAGACGGCGTAGCTCGGCTGTGGCAGCGACACCATTGATTTCAAGGGCTTGACCAGTCTTCCTGGCCTTTGTGTGTACGTGCTGAACAGACGGAGTGATAGGGACGTCCCCGATTCAATTGAGACCCTCATCCGTAGGTCGACGTAACCGTGGTATTGCTGAATCAGGGAGATGCTGAGGCGTGGGGTTGCAACGTTTGACCAGTCAAAGCGCCTTAAGGTCGGAGGCGTTGATGTATTCGTATTCGTTACGAACGTCGGCGTGGAGGGAGTCCTTGGTAAGGAAGGGCGAAGTTGCTGATAGATCTACATCTTCATGGGCTTCCACGTAGCCAGGGAGATTAGACTCCTTTACCTGTGTTGTCAACGAAGAAAGGGCATCTTGGAGCCGGTCTAGGATCCTTAGCGGGTTGTGGGGAAGGAGGCCTGACTTCTCCCACGCTGATATGATTGCACGCTGCTTAAAGGTGCGGTTTCGTATCTCTTGAAGGTGGAATAGGAAGTCAGCCTTGCCAGTCGTATGCGCCGTCTGCCACCTCGCGTTGTAACACGTGCTGATGCCAGTGCTTGTATGGCCCAAAGACTCCAACATCGAGAGGTTGAAGGAGGTGAGTTAGGTGTGGAGGCAAGGGGAAGAGGTCGATGTTGTGTTCGATACAAAAGCGGATGAATTCCCTCGTACTATGTGCATCGCAGTTATCCATCAAAAGGAGCCGTTTCTGGGTAGGGTCTGCTGGTCAGGTCTGCCTTGCGAAGTGCTGCAGCCACTCGAACGCGAGTATGTCTGAGATATAGCCCTCCGGGCTCGTGGCCAGGATAGTCACTCCTTCGAGGTCGTTTTCGATCCATTTCTCGGGTATGTTCACGCCGGGGATGATGATAAAGGAAGGAATTGCTCGACCGGCTGCAGAGACTGCTTCGATAGCCGTTACAGAGACTCGATCGTGAGAATTGAGAAGAACTGGATTATCGACCTCGTTGAATATCCATACCAAGCTACCGTGGTGTAGATAGCCCACCACAAAGCCTGTTTCATCTAAATTCCAGATATTTTCCTTCAGCCGCTTATATTCGTTGAGGTATTTGCTCCAGGCCTCGAACCAAGAGGTGATGGTAGCACGGTCTTCCACAGCCTTCTTCCTCGCTTCCTGGGGAGAGGCTCTTTTCGCGTGGAAGATATTCGTATGCCTCCTCAATCTCATGTAAACGGTGGGCCCAGCGTTTCGAGACAGCCGTAGAAGTGGATCTCAGGATATGATCACCCCCCCCTATTCCACACTCTGTCGCGTAGGTACTTCGCTCTTGATCGAGCAGAAGTTCTTACTCCTTCAATCAACATCATCAACATCACCTTCCCGTCGTATCATCAGTAACCATTGAAATCTCATCAAATTGATCCCTCCCACCTCAAAATCTTTATCATGATGTTTTGATCCCTGTTCTGAGCTTCCCGCCAACACTCTCCTTGTTCCCCACGACGCAGCCCTTGACGAGTTTAATGGGTATGGTGGCAAACTGCACAGAGGTAGGCAGGCAAATCCTCGATTTGACCTCCATCCTTGACGAGCTTCTTGCCTTCCTACAGCAATGGGTATACATAGGTAATGTAATGGACTTTATCAAGACCACCTCGAGAATTATCGCATGATTGACGGACAGCTCACTGCAGCGTACGTCAAAATTGGTTGAGTCATGGCACTCGAAGACGCTCTGTGTCTACGGGCGTTCATCGAAGTATTACCCCCCTTATCGACTGCCCGTTTCGGATCGTGATATTTTAAGGACAGCAAAAGCAATATGTACTGCTATTCAATTGTACGAGACCGCAAGTTTGATAGACAATCATTCTGAGGCACGGAAGGAAGTTTTCGGGTCAATATAGTGTCTCTGTGTCTTGCTTTTCATGCCCTACGTGGTGTTTCTGTGCGTAGATGCAAAGCTAATCAGGAGCCCAACCAAGCAATCACTTAGTGCCCTTAAACTCGGCGTTGCCGTCATAAATCAGGTACTCAGATGGTGAAGCAATAAATCGCAGTCTCGTGACGTTAATTGAAGAGAATGATGATGTGCTGGTGGGTGGGTGTGTGGCCAACAGAGCTGCGCTAGCTGAGTTCAGCGAAGCCCCACTTCTCGATTGGTCTCAAAATTACGGAGTACTGCTGCAAAATGACTGCTACCTTTAGGGATACATACAAACAGGCAGTTGATAAGCCGGGTACTACTTCGACGAACGCCCGTAGATACAGAGCGTCTTCGAGCGCCATGATCTCAACCAATTTTGACGTACGCTGCGGTGTCCGTCAATCTTGCGATAATTTCTCGAGGCGGTCTTGGAAAAAGCCATTCCGTTCTAGAGGTCTCATTGCTGTAGGAACTTAGGAAGGCAAGAAGCTCGGCAACAGTGGCAAACTGTATAGAGGGAGGCAGGCAAATCTTCGATTTGACCTCCATCATACTCGTCAAGGGCAGAGCCGTGGTGAACAATCAGAGTATTCGCGGGAAGCTCAGAACAAAGATTGAAAGATACGGATCTTGAAGTAAAAAGAGTTAATTTGATTAGATTCCAATCGTTACTGATGATATCACGACAAGGTGATGGTGATGATGTTGATTGAAAGAGTAAGAACTTCTGCTCGGGAAGAGCGAAGTACGCGAGAGGGTGTGGGATAGAGGCAGTGCCAGTGACCATATCGAAAGCTCCACTTCTACGGCTACGAGTATGTCTGCCCCGCTTCTACTGCAGCAAAAGTCACTGCAGTCTGCAGCAGATAGGGATGCCCGCGCTACTCCGTAGTCGTACGTAGTCCGTACAAGTTGCAGTAGATATGTAGATATGTAGATTTATGATGCTACATACGGAGTACAGAGTACTTACTTGGGGTATGCGATTCAGGTACCTACATATGTACCTACAGTCAAACCCCGATATAACGATAACATAAAAGTGACCAAAACTCAATCGTTAAATCGAAATATCGTTTTATCGGATGGGTTTTCTGTGAGGAATTTCAAAAAATGAGGCCCAAAATTATCGTTAAGGTGAGGATATCGTTTTATAACGCATCGTTATATCGGGGTTTGACTGTACCTACTACCTACCTACTGTTCACACTTGGGCACCTCAGTCTGGACTCTGATGCGCACCTTGAACTGCAACCTCACAGTTTGCGCCCCTCCTCAATCTTGGCAACTGTCATGTACTAGTGGCTTTCCCATCAAACTCTTCAAAGACGCTCATCCCCACGAGGCCCTGCTCGCCGATCTGATGCAAGCCTTTGCCACGGCCCTGCTTCTTGAATCTCCAAATTCGCCCGTCCACTGTTCCTGTTCTTCTTCCTTGCGACCGTCTGGAATACGCCATGAGTCCACACTGGTACCCGTTGCCCAAAACGACGACAATGCAGAGCGTTGACCCATCGTCCACCAGGACCGCCGACGAGGATGGAGCGGATCACATCGGCGTCGACACACCGCGGTCTGGTGTAGCCACGCCTCAACCGGATCTTCACGACAAGCGCCTGCCAGGAATCATGAGCTACTTCAGCCAGGTTCGTCAAGACCCTTCTGCAAACGATCCCTCTCGTTTTCCTCCCGTTCTTCCATCGTCTGCGAGTTTCTTGGCGAATCAACAGTCGGATCTGCCGATTCCGAGTCCATCGCCATCCTCGAGACAGCGGCCAAAGAGTCCTACAACAAGGGATAATCTACGCTGTAATCGAAGCCTCTCATATGGCCGAATGCCTGGACGAGTGCAAACGCTCAATGTGGCTCCAGGTGCCATCTCGCCCGCACTAATGGCTTCTCATTCATACCCAACACCACCTTCCTCACAACCATCCCATTCAGAAGCTTCTTCGTGTAAGGGCCTATCTTTAGAAGGTAGAGATCAGGCCAAGTCGGTCTCCGCTGTCCATGCAGTTCATGAGACCCGCGCCGAGGTCATCTGCCAGGCCTCTGCTCTACAAAAGCTGGCTGAAGCCGAATCAGTATCAAATACTGCGTCTCAGTTATTGCCCACTCCATCCTCATCTTCACGCTCCTCGCCTTGCAGGCATAACTCCTCCACAATCTCCGCTCCTAGCAAGTGGTTTACGCTCGAGGGATTGAAAGAGCTAACCCGTGGTGTCATCTTCAAGAGCGGTCCGCCGACTCCTACGAGAGCCTTGTCTGCTGCTCATTCTTCGCAGTCAGACGGCAGAGAAACACCGGGTAGGACTAGCAGTGATGGACCGGATATTGCCGGCGGGGCTCGGATCACAAGAACAGCTGGCCTCCAACCCCCAACCCCCAAAGGCAAACTGACCATAAAGATCGCCGAAGCTCGCGGCTTGAGAAAGTGTCGAGATCCCTATGTCGTCGCTGTATTTCAGCGAAGCGAGCTTATTTCTGGTGGACGACGATCGATGGAAGAGGAAGAAGCATTGAGCATCACTCCGTCTGGACTCGGTGGAATACCAATTCAGCGACAGGGCAGCGATTCAGGCCGCCCGCCTATGGCCATTCCAATGAGAAGCCGTCAAAGCAGCAACACCAGCATTCATGAGTACAGTACCTTCCGAAATCGCACCGCTCGGTCATTTTTGACGAACCCGAAATGGGATGCTGAGGCCGTCTTGTACGTACAAATAATGAGCTAGTCACTGAAGTTTATTTGATCCGCTAATACTTGGACTTTTAGTGATGTCGTCGACATCGATACGTTGGTTGACATTTCAGTCTACGATCACGCCGCTACCGGTGAGGAATTTCTTGGTCATGTCAATTTCCAGGCCGGAAGAGATGTCGACAGCGCTGTGAGGGGTTGGTTTCCGTTACGGGGCCACGCCGACACCGTTGCCGAAAACGCTCCCACCGGCGAGATATATGTCGAGGCTTTCTATCAAAGATCGGAAAAAAAGCATTTCGGTCCAAGTGATTTTGAAATTCTGAAGCTCATCGGTAAGGGTACATTCGGGCAGGTCTATCAGGTTCGAAAGAAAGACACTCAGCGAATCTACGCAATGAAAGTTTTGCAGAAAAAGGTGATCGTGCAGAAAAAGGAGGTTGCTCACACAGTCGGAGAACGCAATATTCTCGTGCGGACGGCCACCTCGGATTCGCCCTTTATTGTCGGCCTCAAATTCTCATTCCAGACACCTTCCGAACTATATCTAGTCACCGATTACATGTCCGGAGGCGAGCTATTCTGGCATCTGCAGAAGGAAGGGCGATTTGATGAGAGGCGCGCCAAATTTTACATCGCTGAGCTGATACTGGCTATTCAGCACCTGCATAACAACGACATCGTATATCGCGACCTGAAGCCAGAGAACATTTTGCTTGATGCAAATGGACATATTGCACTTTGTGACTTTGGCTTATCTAAAGCGAATTTGACGAAGAATGATACCACAAATACTTTCTGCGGCACGACAGAATACCTGGCACCTGAGGTTCTCCTGGACGAGTCTGGGTACACCAAAATGGTTGACTTTTGGTCGCTGGGTGTCCTGGTCTTTGAAATGTGTTGTGGCTGGAGCCCTTTCTACGCCGAAGATACCCAACAGATGTACAAAAATATTGCCTTTGGCAAGGTCAGATTTCCCCGAGAAACACTGTCGCAGGAGGGTCGGAATTTCGTCAAAGGATTGCTTAACAGGAACCCGAAACACAGACTCGGCGCTACAGACGATGCTGAAGAGTTGAAGCAGCATCTTTTCTTTGCGGACATCGACTGGAACCTACTGACGAAGAAACTCATAACCCCTCCTTTCAAGCCGAACCTGAAGTCAGAAACGGATGTCTCATACTTTGATCCTGAATTCACCACAGCGTTGGATCAGAACGGTTCTCTGAATGAGCGTGCAGCAGCTTTGGCGCATGGCTACGCTACGTCGACGCCACTGTCTCCTTCTGTTCAAGCTAATTTTCAAGGCTTTACCTATGTTGACGAGAGTGCTCTGGATGATCACATGAGAGACCGATTTTCACACGATGACGAAGATATGGACGATGCTCAAGAACGCCACGATGATGACGATTGGGAAACCATCGATAACATTGACCGACGGAAAGCAAATTGCACGAGTGACGTGTCCAAACTGTCAAGCACAGACGAACAGATGGTGGGCGGCGCTCATTTTGATATTTAAAGAGGGATCTGCTCGTTCTTTCTTTTCTCTTTTTGTGAAGCACCAAGGATCAGTCAGATGCAAGATATGCCCGTGTCACGAAGCCTATGCGATCAAGTTCCATCCCCTAATATCATCTTTTACTTCCCCTGCATTTCACCGTTCCATTCGCCATGTTTATTCTACAATCAGGACGGTCGGCTGTTTGATTTGATGATTAGCGGCTACCATAACTCCTCTTGAAACCAAGTATCCGGTTTCATTTCTTTCTCAATCCGGCCTCCCGTCAGTCTCTTTTACCATTTTCCCCTTTTTGGGGGGGATTTGATTGCGATGCGTCCGAGCACTTGTGCGTGTAGTGCGCATCTCATATCATGTATGCTATTTTTTTGCATTTTTTCGCATTGACATTGTCCAACAGGAAGTCACAGGAAGCTGCTCGGCGTTCGGGTTTTTCTTCAACGTTTTTATTCTGTTTTAGGTGCGAGCCCCTTGTAACTCATGGTCATATATGGGGTACCCTCACCCAGCTCTGATGCTCTGATGGACAGTCAGTGCCTGATGGAGAGGCGGTTGATAAGAGGTGTTGAAAATGCTTGTTTGCGCTATCTACTGACGTTGAAGTCGGTAGAACCAAGGAACGGAGGCAGGGTTTAATGATGTGTGAACGCGATACTTGGACAGAACAGGGGATATTCCGTTTGTGAAGCCTTTGGGCGAAGGTGTGCGCTGTGGCTTGTCTTGTTCTTATTAGAGACGCACATACTCACTATCATTAACTAATGGCATGGAGGAACTGCCTAGCAAACCACCGGAGTTTTGATTGTCCTACGCCCGGATCTAAACATTAGCGAAGCTCTCCAAACTCCAAAGCCTATGGCATATAAGTAAAAGATCCAAGCCTCATTAATAACGGTGCATTTGCTTCTCTTCCTTTTGTCCACTAAATAATCAAATAATCAATCACTGGCCTAGGGAATCACATGAGGTCGTTGTGTACCTATCCACCCAAACCTCTGTCTGATTCAGCCTATCGATTCAGTGACCACCTCCCTCTGTCTACGAAGCCTTGCAGAGTCCTCTATGAGTCTATTTCACTCAACAATGGAACCACAGTAAAACCGTCCTGTCCCTGCTCTTAAGCACCTTGTGCAGACAATCAAGGCATTGTCAACATCTGTCTCGGGCACTTAAGAGTATGTGCGTGCATGTTCAGTTGCTGAAGCCGCGTTTAGCCCATTTACATTGTATAAGTCACCGCCAGGTGATACTTTCGCGCTGGAGGCCCGCAATGAGGCCGCACCAACAAGCAGAATAACGGGTCGGGTGTTTGCTCTTCCTAGAGTGGTATGTTGCGTGTGCAGATGATTAGAAGGCGTGTACTCCGTATGGAGGATTGATTGCAGAAGTTGTTCGTCGCCCTGGACTGTCCCATGACTTCCGCGTTGGAATAAGCTACCTACATACCTCGTGTGAAAGATGAGCATCGAGAGTCGAGACGCACACATGCACGTCGCTTGTCATTGACACTCGTTCTTTCCCCTGGTTTCAAGCTGGGAGTTTTTTGTGTGTATTTGCAGTAATGAAATCCGACATCGAATTTGACGCTTGCAACGAGATAAATGTACACTATACACTAGGATTAACGGCGCCTATCACTAACGCGGCAACGATTGTTGAGACATAACTGATATCCGACCGTTTATTTTCGAAAGGATTATCGACCCCCACCCCTTTCCTCGGCGCCCACCTATTTTCTTCCTGGCACGGAGACTCTCGCTGAGTTGTGAGCCGCTTTGTCTGTTAAGGCGAACAAAAGAAACCGCGCGCGTCGCCGCGCTCGCCCGCAAAGTCGGTTCAATCCAGACACTCGAAATCAACTCGTTTGCCATCTCTTAATAACGACTTTATAGATAGAAGTTGTCTGAGATCAACTTCCTCCCAAAATTCGATACCGCTTTAGTGAGCGGCTTCGTCCTCCTCGAGCTCTAGCCAATCAGGCAACTCGACATCGCCATCCTCACCTTGATCGGCCGACATCCCCCCCTCAGTCTCTACTGCCATTTGCTCGTACTCTTGCAAGTTGTTGGCAAGGTCGGATTCTTCGGGGGAGGCAGGGGTCTTGGGCATGGTGAAAGTCTGGACATGGCCCTCGGCATCGGACTCCTTGACGATGGGCGTCTTGTAAGCTTTGAGCTCTTTCAGGTAGAGCTCCTGAACGAAGTCGGCTGAAGTGAGGGTCTTCTGTCAGCAAACAGTGCCATGGCGTACATGACGTATGGGGTGGATGACGACGTGATCACGAAATGGTCACAGGCCGCCACCTCTTCGACCGCGACATCCACAAAGAGAAGATATGGTGCGAATGGGGTGAGGAACTAGATATTCCATGATGGAAGTTACACACGCTCGCGCAGAACAGACAATTTTATTGCGTTGCAACAATAATGAAGACACGTAACCTCGTGGCAAACGATGACGCGTTATCAGTTCACACAGGGGAATTGTAAAAAGGAATACTTTGTGCTTACCTCTTCGTGATATGGTCGGAGCAATGAAGCAACGGCTCTGAATGGCATTACCCCTGGCAGCTCGAGCGACGGCGGCAACGGCCGAGGTGGCACGCTTGGAATCGGTCAGTCCAGTGCCCCGCGCTCATACTCAAGATCGCAGCAAGAGATATGATGTCTGGGGGTAATTCAAGACTCACCGTAGCCCTGGATAGTTGGCTGAGCATTTTGAGTTGTGGAGAGTTGCTCAATGGGTATCCCGAATATGGGGGGGCCGCGAGTAGGGACTGAGGGTTTTGTGAAAATCGTGATAATCAACTTTCCCCCGACTGGAGTCGGCGTCGGTCACAGCATTGGAAAGTTATGCCTCAGGCATCATTACGTGAGGAAGCCGGTGGACGTGCACGTGACCTACATGCCAGGAAGGTGATGTACATAATCGGACCACGACAAGGTACATATGTTGAATGGCACATTTTCCGTTTTCGCTCTACACCCAGCTACCGGCCATCACATTTTCCATTCTCGTTTGGCGCTCTTGACATCAGTGATCACATTAGACAAAAAACCAAAACAAATGCAACAAGAAATGTAATGAACAACATTAATTCACAATAGCACAAGTGAATTGAGTTGGAACTTTAGACTACCTACGCAATTTGAGCAACGGTTTTCAACACGCGGTGTGTGAGGTTGCGATACTGGAGTTCATTGAGGAAGGCCTGAGTGTATGGCCACCGAGCTCGTCAAGCTTCATCATCACTCTATCATTGTAAATGAGTCTCTCATGGAAGTATGAAAAACCATATGCGACGTCTCTCACAGATTTCACCAGTTCCCAGGCCGAACGATTCTGTCCTTTTCGCAGTTTCACTCTGGGCTGGCGTTTGAAGGCGATGAACATGCGAGACGGGCTGTGGCCATGCTGCCCAAAAGTGAAACGATACCTCTCATTCCCGGGCTCTCTCTGAAGTCGACGCTGCAATGTTGACAGGGCAGTCAATGTTTTGCGTAGTCCTTACTCCTGAGTCCAACGCTCGCAGCGGCAGACGGGCGCCGCTAGCCACGATCGCATGCAAAGACACAGCTAGTCTTGATTCCACTGTTCCAGCTTTCTTGGAATACGAGCCTTGGCGAGAGCGGCGCCATTATCGCGACAAAGCCTTTGCAAGAAGTCGCATAATCAGGTCAGTGAACGGGTCCAATTGAGTCGGCTGCGGCAGTCTGAGGTATGCGACATTCCTTCTGTGGATGATTGCTGAGCAGGTATGGCTGAACCTTCAGCGTCGTTGGCCGCAAGCTTGAGTGTTCGTTGGAGCTTCATCGTGATGGCGAAAATCTCGTTTGTTGAAGAAAAGGATTTGTATGGAAGAAAAGATTGTGTGCAATTGCCATGTGTACAATGCGATGGCCGGTAGCTGGGTGTACGGCGCGACGAATAAAGGTCGAGCGAAAATGAAAAATAGTGGGGCAGGTGGCATGAATAGAAATATGAGGTGGTATAAATATGTAGTAATACGGATGACTCTTTAATCTTTTGAAAGTGTCATTCTTTAAAGGAGGGTGAAGACAATCTGACTGTCTGCCCCCTTGTTTACATGACTGTCTCGACCACCCGACTGTGTCGCTGGCCAATCATCTTCGAGACCAATTTTGACACAGTCAGGTAGCGACGCTCGTACAGTAGCAAACGCAGGCTGGAAACGTCGAAAAAACGTCCACCGTCGCCAAAACGGCAATAATTAATTTGTGCGACAGCCACACCGCAATGTCGCCAACAATTGCATGATACCTAGTTCAACGCTGGATGATTCTACAAAATCTTCAGAGTCATCCACATCTTTGATCTCTGAAAAACCCCGTGCAGAAAAGTCTGCGCGTTCTGTCTTAAACGCGATCGCAGAAACACGCATGCCACCTCAATTGACAAGCAATTCATGCGTGTTTCTGCGATTGTCAATTGTCTCGGTGGGAAGATCTCTCACGAAATATTGTACATACCGTGTCATCCGCACCACTTGGGCTGCAAATAGAAAGCAATGCAGCGAATATTACCATGAAAAGAAACAGCTTCTGAGCGACTGTAATGCCATTACTTTTTAAGGAGGCATTCGAGGAATGCGCAGAGATGATGTGGTGATTTGAAGACGGGGTGTAAACTCAGCTTGTGCACGTACACCTTCACCAGGACGAATTACGACCGAATCTTGACCTTCTCGATCCTCGATATGTACTCTCAAAAGTTCTATAGTACTATTCTTTAATAGAGCACGCAAGTTCCAAGTTATAATCATGGTAATGGGGGCAATTGGGTGCATCGAATTGGCAAAGACAGTAAGCAGCAACAACAAATGTTTAACTTGACATCACTGATCGATATATCCTCCAACGCCTCGACGCTTTCACTTATCAATTCTTGCCAAAAATGGAACAAGACAACCAGAGATCTCTCTAGATACCTATAAAAGTATATTTCATGCATTTCGCGACGGTTTATTTCATTGATGAACTGGCTGGCCTCAAAGTCGTGAAGTGGTTTAGGGTGGGTTGTTACGACTTGCTACGTGAGGTCGTTCAAAAAACTCACTATCTCGTCAATGCACCTTCGTCCTGTACCAAGCCATTCACCTTCTAGCAGCGATGGCGACACCACGATGCCATTTGATGCCATGCCGTAAGCACAAGACGCCTCGCACGAGGAACCGCGTGTGGTGAGCCATGTCAGCAGGCAGGTCAGCCGCGCATATCGCGATTGAAGGGGGAATCTCCAGGAACCTTGTGGGCGAGGGCGCCCGTCCAAGCTTTCAAAACAGGATATGCGACGTCTTCAAACAGACACAAATAGGCAGCCTTTCATTACCATCAGAGATCTTTAAAAAGAAGAAATGCGCGCCTCATGTTTCTACGGACACATTTAGGAGGCACCTCAAGAAACTTGAAAGCTGGCGTCATGCATTGCAAAGTGGTGCAACGCCCATGTTTAAACAGATGAGCATGCCGCAAAAAGTCTCAGATTTGCTCTTCGCTTGCAGCATGTCGCCTGCGTCGTTTCACCGCGCTTTTGGACGGGTGAATGCTCTGCTGAGCGCGGCGTTGGGCGTCCGGGAGGTCGAAATCGCACACCGAACTTATAAATAACTACGACAACTTGGTCTCCAACCGACGAAATTAGCTCATTCTAGAGTCGAACACAATTTACGTCAAATGTGTACAATAAGAGATGAAACGCGCCCGTCATAGTTGCATGTTTCGAAGCAACATTCCCTACGGCAATTAGGGTCCCCCCAGACGGCCCTACTCAGACAGAGGCGGCATGACATGCGCTGTTAATCGCGATGAATTTGATTAATATCTTCCACAAATATAATCTATGACTAAAGAATCTTTATACGCTATAACGAGCCCAATGACACAGCTGAAACCGTGATGAATTGCCTCAAGGAGCCAGGGATGATTCTCCGGACTGGCTCGAGCCCTGAACTTGACCCCATCGAGAACATTTGGTCCTGTCTGAAAAATCGTATTTCTAAGAGGGATCCTCAAATGGCATATATGACGGAGACCCAGGCCTCCTTAAATACCTTCAAGAGATTGCGATGGATGTATGGGAGGAAATTGAAATTGAGCTCGTTGAGAGGCCCATACACAGCATGCCTCGCCGTCTTCAGGCGGTGATAGATAGCCTCTAGCCCGTGGTACACTAAGTACCAAGATGACTGATGCAGGAAGTGAAACAGCAGGCTTTGTGTTGCGTCTGCAATCCTTTGCATTATTATCGCCTTAATTGCATAATCATTTACCGCGACTTGAGGTGTGTGCTGCAGTTAAAGCAACTCGTCATCGTGTCCGCGCCTCGCGAGCCGCAATTGAATCTGGGACTGCTTTTCGCGTCACTTGAACCGCAGTCGAATCTTGAAATGCTATTTCTGGAGGCCTAGATTAAACTGGTGACGAATGACTGGCTCCCCGAGATCGCATAATACGCAATGGCAAATGTAAAGTGCACGGTTGCGGTAAACGGCATTTTGATGAATGTCGGCCTCATCACGCTCGATGAAGGCGGAGAGGAGGTGAAGATTCGAAGTCGCATGGCTGAACTCATCTTCCTATAACCCGTTAACAAACTAACAGCTCAATTCTCCCATTTAAACACTTGCGTCTTCATATTTAACGTCCTCGACGACCTCAGTGCCGTCCTCAAATACCTCAGTAGTAAGTACCATTCTCAAATTCTGCATCAAGGTGCGATCGCATGTCATCTAAAACCGACATAGTGGGATGGACGGACTGATTCGTTCGGAATACGTAGTTGTGTAGGGGTCTGACGAGAGGATCGTCGACAAGTGAATTTTGGGAACAACGTGAGGGGGGAGAAGAAGATGGAGAGGAAGAGGGGACGCGTTGCAAATTTTCGCGCGCCGTGTCGGTGTTTACGAAATAAGTGGCTGGTGCGTTTCGCGCCACTGAACCGAGTTACCGTTTTGAAGACGGGTTTGAGAAATTGAGAAACGTTAAGTAATTGCCTACCTGACTGTGTCAAAATTGGTCTCGAAGATGATTGGCCAGCGACACAGTCAGGTGGTCGAGACAGTCATGTAAACAAGGGGGCAGACAGTCAGATTGTCTATACACTCTCTTTAAAGTGGCGTCTCTGTCTGGAGCAGGTCACTCTTACATAAAGTCATCGAATCACTCACTACCGGTCTCGTGCTACGCCAGCTAGACAATATTGTTTCCTTTCTTCCCTTTGAAATCCTTACTCGCACTCGCTATTCCTCATTTTTTCTTCTTTCTTTGCCTTGTTCAATTTCTAGCACAAAGCCGGGCCGTTCAAACGGGTTTCCAACCTAGCATCTTCTTGTCTGACAGTACCCGGTATTGACGATGACGCGACATACTTCTTCTCGGTCTGGTTGCGTCTATTGTAGATACCGACAGTGAGACTGGTAGTGTATATTATTGAAACTACCGCTGCCAGGACGGAGTACGCAATGATGAAACGGGTGGACTGATTAGTAGCTTGTAAACCGAGGCCGCCGTTGACTATGCCGAGTATCATTAGTGCACGTCCAAACCAAATGTGGAAGTGGCTGAAGATGCCGCGGCTCTGGGTTTTGACGAATTGCTGGTGGTGAAGCCAGCCAAGAATAGGCTGCAGTCCCATTAATGCGCAGACAATGACACCGAGTTTGGTATGGTTATCCTTGAAAAACTGCAACAAGAGACAGTTAGAGAGCAACCCATAGACCTGCAATCATTTGAAAATTGAGATTTCCAGACACTTACAACGCCATTTCTAGTTGAGACAGTGTATCCGATACCGAAACCAGCCCACATGCCGAAGAAGGCCAGGAGCTGCCAGCTAGCGTGCAGCATCCATTTTCCAATGAGTGGCATAAGAGATGACCCGATTGGATACCCAGCGATAAAAACTACAGCCATGACCACACC
Organism: Claviceps purpurea; assembly: GCA_029405325.1. Classification (NCBI taxonomy): domain Eukaryota; kingdom Fungi; phylum Ascomycota; class Sordariomycetes; order Hypocreales; family Clavicipitaceae; genus Claviceps; species Claviceps purpurea. The sequence goes on along the minus strand of CM055789.1, from coordinate 3,096,301 downwards.
GTGTGCGTGTTGCAGAATTTGGTTTGGGCTCGACCCTTGCTGAACCACCACTCCAGAGGTACTGTTTGATCCATTGCCGATGCCTCCATTACTGGATGTAGAGAGAAATGGGTTGGAATCTGAGCTGATACTTGCTTGCTGAAGATTGACAGAAAATTGACTATGTCCGTCGTGAACCGTAATATCAGTGGAAGGATTGGCCGAGTTCAGTGGGGAACCCATCTTCCAGGCGGAGATCCAACGCGAGGAGCTGCTGATGTCAATGTCAGAACATCCATTGCATCGAACATTGGCCACCATGTTGCCATCGACGATTCCCGAGCCTTCTAGCAGCTCGACGTCAGATCGAGCTGTGAAAGCGGGCATGAAGTTACCCTGGCCGCTTCTTGTGCTGAGGGTAACATTGTTGTCTCCGTTGCTATAAATCACGAAGATGCTAGCTCCTTGCATGGCAGATCCAGACCCCAACGCGAACCATGAATAAGTCGTCGGTGCTCGAAGTTGGAAATACACGTTGCCTGAACCTGAAGTAATGGCTGCTTCCGGGGTGCCCCATTGGAAGCACACCTGGTTGCTGTTCACGCAGGTCGAAGCAAGAGCCGCCTCAGCGGTTGAAGCCACTGCAGTATATGTCAGTCCATTGACTTCCGGCACAGGAGGGATGATTGATTGATTGATGAACGAGTCCTGGGGGACACACTTACTCGCTGCCATTGCGGCCCCGACGACAACTCTCGTAGCTTTCATGGTGGTAATGGTGGTCAACGCTGACCTCGGTACACTGGATAACAACCTGCGAATCGGCACGATGCGGAACTGTTTTTGGAGCGATTATCAGTAAGACTGGCGAGCTGTGATGTTTTATCTAGTTTGATCTAGATGTGCGTATCACAACCAGGATAACCAGAGACTTGGAGACGGCATAGAAAGAAATAACTCGAGAGATTTGATGATTGATATACTCTACAGCTCAGGAAAAGTACATGAGCGTGATCAACGCAAGTCCGCGACTAAGCCACAACATCAATGATTCCGGCTTGCTCGGCGAGAACGGGCATTACCACAAGCAACAGGATAAATAGAGATGCCTGTAATACCATGACAACAATTGGGTCTCATGCAAGAGGCAAGAGAGAGCCTACGAAACCGCGCCTCATTAAACAGTAGGATCCAGACCATGCGCCTAATAAAAAGGCGGTGCGCAGTTGGTATGTATGTACTCCGTACTCCGTGGACCGTAGGCATACTACCTATGTACATACATATGTAGGTACATAGTATCTCTGTTCGTGGTCTACCTACCTTAGGCGTGAACTTCGGGGAAGACGGGAGACTTGGGGAAGACCTTCCCTACTAGCCTTAGCTTCAAGAAAGCATGCTTTATTATGTCGAGTTATCGAGGTAGCGGAGGAACAACGGCAAGTCTGGCCGACTCGGGCTGTGTGTGGACCCGGTGCCCGACCGGAGGTCCGGAACTACCAGGTAGGTACATACATCTCCAACACCTCAAGGCAACTCTGGCCAATCACAGGTCGCCTGTTTCCAACGACTCAGCCTTATATGGGTACATATATACTCATAGGTACCTAGGTACCTAGACTGGAACAAAAAAAAAAGCTGTAAGAGTGGGGCAAATATATTCGTAACCGTAATAGTGGATGTTTTTGATACGGCCGCTTCCCCTATCCCACACCCTATGAGCAGAAGTTCTTACTCTTTCAAATTTTCAATCAACATCATCGACATCACCTTGCCGTCGTATCATCAGTAACGATTGAAATCTCATCAAACTAACCCCTCTCACTTCAACATCTTTATATGTACATACTTATGTTCTAATCCCTGTTCTAAGCTTCCCGCGAATACTCTGCTTAGACTGCTTGTTCACCACGGCTCAGCCTTTGACGAGTATGATGGAGGTCAAATCGAAGATTTGCCTGGCCTCTGTGCAGTTTGCCACTCTTGCCGAGCTTCTTGCCTTCCTACAGCAATGGGACCCCCAGAATGGAATGGCCTTTGCCAATACCGTCTCGAGATAAAATGGGAAGTCCGAGGGGACTATGGGTAGTAAAGCTGAAGGGTCCCGGTGCCGAGGATTTACGTGAGAGCACTGACAGTACATACGTGGCGCCAAAGATACGTACCCAGGCAAAATTGAAGGTGTCTCTCCGTACATAGGTACACCCTTCCCTCCTTGCCTTCGGCGAACCTCCGGGGCCCTCCGGGGGCGCTGCCGCGGGCTATCCTCGCTGCGCTCGCATCGTCACAAAATCTTTTACTCTCAATCACAAATCTCGCCTAAAGACAATGGACTTCGCTCCGTTCACCAGCTCAATCAATTTGTGACTGGGCTGAGGTTGGTTCGAAGACGTCGTCAAGATCAGGGCCGCCACTTTGCTGAAGCATTGGCGCAGCTGGCATACGATGATCCCTCGCATAAATTTCACTCGTCGTTGGGGTAAGTGACGGAGGCTGTGCATCAGAAGCTCTCCTGACAGACCGATGGTGGCGCTGTATCCGTTCACGCTCGTTTCTCGCTGCTGCCTGAGACGAAGACTCGCCTGGACCGTCTGGACGTGCTCCGGGGCGGTGGTACTGCAGATGACCGACGTCGCAGATGAGGAAAGCACTCTTGATTGCCGGTCTTGTCGGTGTGCGTGGCCTGGGCCTGACGGCGACAGACTCTGCGTGAGGAGGCCCGGCCGAGTGTCTCGACGGCGTACGTTCTGCTTGAGGCGATTGCACGTCGGCGATGGGGAGTTTCGACGCCGCATCTGAGAATGCATTCGCGGTCATTGTTGATGGCTGTTCGAACTGATGAGTTAGTTATTCGGTAAGATGACCCAGGAAGAACTCAACTAACCGCTGTCCAGTCGTTACGGCAGGTGTCACATTGGGAAGTATATTGGACATTGCCTGACGTAGAACGGCGTCGGCTGACAAAGTCATCGAGTGGTTTCGCAACAGTGCACTTATTAGTGCATGCTTTCGTGTGCCGTGGTGAGACTCTATCGTAGACGTCAGAAGGAGATGGGAAGCGGGCAAAGTGTTCGGTTTAATCGAGTGAAAGGTTTATCTATATATATTGGAGAATCATGTTCGCACCAGTTGTTCGCAATCGATTAGTCATCTGTTCCATCTACCCACCGTACCACCCTTTCCCACAACTTGATTGGTCAACGCCCTCTGTCCCCCACTGTTGATCTGTTAAAGTCCGCACCTGCTGTTCGCAATCTGTTCGCAACCCAAAACACCTACCAGGCCACCGTAGGACCCCTCTTCTCCCACAACTGGACGATTCCACTGGGCCTGGACGATTCCACTGGGCCTGGACGATTCCACTGGAACTGGACGATTCCACTGGAACTGGACGATTCCACTGGAACTGGACGATTCCACTGGAACTGGACGATTCCACTGGAACTGGACGATTCCACTGGAACTGGACGATTCCACTGGAACTGGACGATTCCACTCCAGCGGCCCTCCGCTGCGCTCCGGGGCTGAGGGACCTACTAGTGTATTATGATGGAGACAGCGAAGAATTGAAAAAGGGGGCGATGTTGCATTGTTGAGAGTTGGGGCGCGTCGACGTTTGTTGTTTTTATTGTTTTTATTGTACTGTTTTTATTGTTCTTTTGTTCTTTTGCCATCTACTCTACTCGTATGATAGCTGGTACCATCTGCATATGTACTCTGCACCGTATTGAGTCATTGACAGCTGGAGCCTGGGAGGCTGGAGCACGCGTCGACGGGTTTTGTTTCTTATCATCTGACGCAACGCGCTAACTCCTCGGGAAGGATTAAGGGTCGGAGCGGGAGTACTTTCCACCGACGTCTGGGCGAATATAGGTACATATGTATTTCGTACCCCGAACGGGCAAACTTTCCTCCGGGGCCCTACAAACCGCCGATCATTACCGCATCCCTTCTCGCAGTTTCCCTCCTCTGCCGCCAGCCCCCCCCTCGGGAAAAGCCTACCCTGAACCTGGCATAATTGTAAAGCTTCGCTTTCCTTCCTCATCTTTCAGTAATCGTCGCAAATTAGTTCAGCTTTACTAATACCGCAGCGTACGTCAAAATTGGTTGTAATCATGGCGCTCGAAGACGCTCTGTGTCTACGGGCGTTCGTCGAAGTAGTACCCGGCTTATCGACTGCCCGTTTCGCATCTTGAAATTTAAAGGGCAGCAAAAGCAGGTACTTCCTTTCAAATGTACGTAAGTGCACGAGACCGCAAGTTTGTGAGGCATTCCATTCTTAGGCACAGAAGGGAGTTTTCGGGTCAAAATTGTGTGTTTCTATGTGTTGCTGTTCATGCCCTACGTGGTTTTTCTGTGCGTAGATGCAAAAATAATCAGGAGCCCAGCCAAGCAAACACTTCTCGCGTTTAAATTTGTTGTTGCGGTCAAAATCAGGTACTCCGATGTTAAAGCAATAAACCGCAGTTTCGTGACATTATCCGAAGGGAGTGAGAAACGTGCTCGTGGTGTTGGCAAGTTGATGGCAACAGAGCTGCGCTAGCTGAGTTCAGCGATGTCCCATTTTTTGATTGGCATCGACCTTACAGCTTTTTTTCGTTACAGCTTATTACGGAGTAGAGTAGGGACAGTGGACACCCGGGCCGGATACCGTCTCCTCGACGACGGTCGACGTGTTCTTGTTAGTGGTCAATACAAGCATAGCGTCGGCAGGACCTGCTCTTTCAGGATGATCCTGAAAGAGCAGGTCTTTGATACATTGTATCTTATTCTGGTTGTGTTGGAATCGCTGATAACATCACGTGGCTTGGGTGCGCAGACATGCACGCTGATTGGCTGCAGCACCCACCAAAGCAGGAAGACTCTGCTCGTGGCCTCAACGCCACGAGCAGTCCTTTCCTTCTTTCCAATATAGACAATGCATAACGAAGATGAATACACAACACCACAGCCCAGAACTTTGGTCACGTATTCCTATGCATCAACTCCTACTTTTCCTTTATTGATATACCGCGGTACCTGACGCTCCCAACACTGATCAGTGATCGTCACTTTCAATAGTCGAAGATCACAGATTCGCAAGGTTCGGAAGAAGAGACAACATTGGCGCCAGCTATAGTGTTGTGCTAAAGGAAGACGACAAGAATTCTACTGAATAGTATTACCTGAGGTAAAAAGGGTCTTACACGTTTCTTAGAATTCGAATCAGGCTTCCAAGGACCAAAAATAGCTTCATTCAGGGACTTCTCATGGGAGGAGATCATTCTCTTGTTGAACCCTATCCCTTGATCCTCTCCGTCATTCACGGGAGACCTTCGTTTCACCAAGTTGCCTCTCATAGGAGGGGTCGGAAGAACTTGCGCCAGAACACGACAACAACATCTCGACCTTCGCCCGTCAAGATAGATCATAGACGACCCGGCAGATCTATCACCCAAACACGAACAAAGGAAGACGACAAGAACTCTACCGAATAGTATTACCTGAGGTAAAAGGGGTCTTACACGTTTCTTAGAATTTGAATCAGGCTTCCAAGGACCAAGAATAGCTTCATTAAGGGACTTCTCATTGGAGGAGATCATTCTCTTGTTGAACCCTATCCTTTGGTTATCTCCGTCATTCACGGGAGACCTTCGTTTCACCAAGTTGCCTCTCATAGGAGGGGTCGGAAGAACTTGCGCCAGAATACGAAAACAACACACCTCGACCTTTGCTTGTCAAGATAGACGACTCATCAACTTTTCTATCACAACTCTTGACCTTGCCCGTCACGAACACGACAATGACTCCGTCACAGAATGAGTTTCCTTCCCCCGACAAGATTACATTGGGAAGATCACAAGCCCCACCAAAGCACTCTGCAACAACTCATGTAGACACTCGATACGCGACTGAAGAGAAACTGCCGACTGTTCCAACTTCGGCCGTTCGTCCTACTACGCCAACGCACCCTGTCGCTGAGGCGGAACCGACCCAAACGATGCAGCTGATGATCCTGCAAACGATGCAACAGATACAGCAACAATCACAACGGATGAAGGAAACGCATCAAACGATAATGCAACAAATGCAGCAAATGACGCAACAGATGCAGCAGATGACGCAACAAACGATGCCACAAGTACCTGCACCGGCCCAGACTCAACACCAACATAGGTACGACGTTGGAATGAGTGAGCCCTCTTCTCCACCGACACAACCTGCTCGTTCGGGCCAGATGCAGACAACCACGGCCGCTGAAAGACGACAACACATTCCGAAACCGCAATACGACTGCAGAAGTCAAATTCCGGTTGCTCCAGGGGATTGTCAGCGCCCACTTCCTCTACAGTCCCCTCCCGATCCCGATAGTCAACAAGCCCGGCTTGCTCCCGGAATGTACGTTCAGCGTTCACGAGCTTCCCAGGTCTCTCACACCCGTCATCAACGTGAGCAGCCTCGTCTGAGCCTTCGTACCGAGGCCCCGATGGATTGCAAGCAACCTTTGTCTACGTCGATAGAGTCTCAGATTCCGTGGACCCGTCAGAAGGAGACCTTGTTTGTCCCTCGCGAGCAATCTACATCAATCTTGCCAATTGAGTCAAAGATCCTGCCGCCCTATCTGAAGCAGGTTCTACCGATCCCGTCAACAACGCCACATTCTCGACACGTCCACAAGCAGCCCCCGCCCTGCGATCGTCTTCAGAAGCAGCTTCAGCCTGTCCCCCAGAAGCAGCATCTGCCCACTCAACCTCCTCAGGAGCAGTCCCTGCCGACCCGTCAATTTGACCAGGCCTGTCCTCCCCACGCACAGAGACCTGCTGCCTTCCCTCTCAACGCAGAGACATCAGATGACGCCGTCCAAGAAGATATCAACGGCATCCCTGACAGAAGCTCCGATGATTCTGAAGAAGAATGTTTTGCCGACGCGTTGAATGGGAACGAGAGCTTGGTCACCACTCACCAAGGAAGCTCTGAAGATTCCGAGGAGGAGGAAGAAGATCATACCAGCTCCATGAGAAGAACTGATGTTTACCTCTTTGACGAAAGCCCCCCGACAAACCCTGCTGACAACACGTCTGACGAGTTTCCGACACGCCCTGGTGAAGACTCTGACATCTTCCAGGAGGGACAACTCAATGAGAACTCTGTCGTGAGCACCAAAGATCTTGTTGTTAGAGGCCATGCTGAAAATGGAGACCTCGCCGCCTCCCACAAAGACGCTCGTCCCGAAGATACTCACATCGAAATAGTTGTCGGCCCCCTTGGTTCAAATGGTTTTTGTCCTACCGAGTTGCGCAAACAAGAAAGCAAAGAAAGAGAAAGTTTGCGAGGGGATTTGGCCCCTATAGCATATACGCTTTCTTGGGAGTTTGCCCCCGCAGCACAAACACCTTCTTCGGAGGTTGGATCATTCTTGCATCATAGCAAGCGCCTGACGCCGCCAGCTCCAAAGCTTCCGCTGGCTCCGATGCTGCCGCTGACCTCGATACGGACCCTGACTCCGATGACGCCCGTAGCATTGACAACGATAGTTGCGTTCATGATCATGACGCCAGTGATCAACTTCGTCCGCGACTTTGTGGTCCACTACCGGCTGGTAGAAAGACTCGTACCATGAAGAGAGCCTTCACTTACGACGGACTGGAGGACCACGATGGTCGAGACGGATGCGGTGCGCGTTATTGCCTACATTGGCCCCTTTGTTTTCTGTTGTACGATGGACGGACCAGTCATGTCTTCTGTTCTCCCCTTATGGGATCTACATGTGTTCACCAGGAACACTTTTTGCCTTTCTTCATGTTTCCTTCATGTATCATGCCACGCACGCGATTCCTCATCTTCAACGACATAAGAGAAAGTTGCGAGTGTTGGAATCGCTGATAACATCACGTGGCTTGGGTGCGCAGACATGCACGCTGATTGGCTGCAGCACCCACCAAAGCAGGAAGACTCTGCTCGTGGCCTCAACGCCACGAGCAGTCCTTTCCTTCTTTCCAATATGGACAATGCATAACGAAGATGAATACACAACACCACAGCCCAGAACTTTGGTCACGTATTCCTATGCATCAACTCGCATTTTTCCTTTATTGATATACCGCGGTACCTGACGCTCCCAACAGGTTGAAAGGTGGTTGGGAGACAAGCCGCCGCGACGCGTCATTAGGTCCGGCAATAGCACGTTGCAACTTGCATGTTGGCAGCATCGCAAAATCAATCTACCACAGGAAGTAAGCCTCGATCATGCGCGCCCCCTGTCTACATATCCGCCAAATGTCATTAAAGTCGATTGATGCTATGTGCTAGCGTCCTAATCCTTTAATTCTAGGTTTCTGTCGCAAGATAACTCGAGAGGCGAGACTTTGTCCAGCCGTCGTACAAATGTGTTCCTATCTTCCTGTTTTCTTGATAGGCAAAAAGGCCGTCTTTCTTGACGTATCGTGAGAAGAGCTGACTATTCATGAGCAAAGAACAAACCTCTGATGTGACTTTGCGGTGACCAGGGCTCACAGTTACTTCGTCCATCAACACACTATGACAGAAATATGTACACAAAAGTGTCAAAATAACGTATGTAAACCGGAATCAAGTGTGATCCCGAAGTGTGAAAAAGATGTTAAAAGGGCCAAAAAGACCACGAATTCTCAGTGCTCGACGTAATTCGAATCCAGCCCCCAATTAGTGCTCCAGTTTATGGGAGCCGTGACTTTTGTTGCGACCAAGTGCGGTCAAGAAGAGCCCGTTCTTGAAGTTAAGCTCTGTTCGCTAGGGAAAACATATTGCTCTCGAGCAGGCTCGTTGAGGCCACGAAGCTGAAGCCACCGAAGATATCGTCTTTGCTCGACTCAGGTAACGGCCATGCATCGTTGCCTTTCAGAACCGGGCTGAGAGCTAGGTCCGTGAATTCGGGAGCGAAGTTCTCTGCAAGCTCAGGATCGGTAATCATGGGCTGGATCGGGGGGTCCAGCTCACGGGCTTCCAATTTCTTCCAGTCAATCTTGCGGAAGAACCTGTGTTTTTTGAGAGTTTGCAGATCCTTGGGCATGTTAGAGCCGAGTCTCTTGTGTGGTTCTTTGCGCAGCAGTCGCGTGAGCAGATCCTTGGCATCAGGACTTAGAAAATAGGGAAGCACGAGCTTCTGCTTGACAATGTTGTCTTGGATCTTGGCGTGGTTTTGCCCTCGAAAAGGAGGGTTACCTGTCATGAGGTCGTATCCCAAAGCTCCGTATGACCACCAGTCAACGGCTTTGCCGTATTTCTTGCCTAGAATCACTTCGGGCGCCATGTATTCGACGGTCCCGAGAATAGAGTTACAGCTATCCTCCGACTTTTCAACAGACACTTTGGACAGGCCAAAGTCTGTGAGAAGTAGATGGCCATCGGCATCCAAAAGACAATTTTCTGGTTTCAAATCACGGTACACGACGCCGAGATCGTTATGAAGGTGAGAAATTGCGAGCATCATTTCTGCCATGTAGAAGGCCGTCACCGACTCGGAGAACATCTTTTCTGTGTTGAGATGGGTAAACAGTTCCCCTCCTTGTCCATATTCGAGAATAAGATAGAGCTTCTCGAGGTCCTGGAAAGCATAGTAAAGCTTTACCACGAAGGGATGTCTATTCACCGACTCGAGTATTTGGCGTTCTGTCTTGGTCTGCTCAATGAGTTTTTTGTGCACCACAACCGATGCTTTTTTCAGCTGCTTCTGCGCATAGAGTCTCCCCGTTGTCCGCTGTTTGACGAGAAGAACAGTTCCGTAGGTCCCTTTACCGAGACAGCGAAGACATTCAAAATCCTCAGAGGTCATCTTGCGCTTTGTATTCGGGCCGCCCTTGAAGTGCCCGGAACGCTCCCGCACGCTCTCGCTGACAAAATCATGCTCCAAGTTCACCTCGTAGCTAGTCGAAGCACAATCAGAGCTGTCGCTGCCCACTTCACTTGGTGCCCCGTCCCGGCCCCGGCTGTGTGATGGGCTGTTCATTGCTGTTGTAATACCGGAAGTGAACCCCGAGCGGCCTCCGTTACCTGTCACGGAGCTTGATCGTGAAGATGGCTCCAGGCTGAGGCGGTCCATTTGCTGTCGCAATTTCGCAATCCCAGAGACGCTGGGCGACGGCACCGCACGCAAGATAGGACTGCAATTTGCGCTGACGATATCGTCTAGTCGAGCCCGTCCTGAGCGAGAGCCCAGGCTCAAGCAAGGGGTTTCGCAGGCGCCATTATCAGAACCTTCGTCTCCAGACGTGGCCGGCGTGCCCTGAGGGCCTCGCATCACGGAGCGGGCAGCTGGCGCGGTGCTGATCATGCCCACGGTGGTTGAAGCGTTGACTAACACTGAGAAATTACAGAAGTGGTCGAAGGGATCTGGTAACGAAGCGAGTCGTTCAACGTGAACCGCGTCGTCGCTCCGGATCTGCGCGGTCCGCCGCAATAATTGGAAGCTGGATTGTGCAGTGGCTGGCAACACGCATCTGGTACTTGAAAAATGAAGATGGCATATGGAAGTTCGATCGTGTATGCATTGGGCGATGGACTGGAGGACGACGAGAACCTGTATATGGAGAGCTGCTGTCGTGACTCGTGATGTTCACCAAGTGGTGTGAAGAGCGAAGAGGGTGCGACTGGGAGCATGTTGGGCATAGTCAAGCCTTTTGTCGCTTTCAGCCCTCCTATCACAGGTAGGTTAGGTACAGCTTCTGAAGGCTTGTGGGGAAGAAGACGCTGAAAATTCAGTTTGCACCAGATGGGGCCCACCAACCAACCGACCGTATCGGCGTATTTGTTCCCTCGCTTCTACGGAGTAGGTATGTACTCCGTACTCGTGGGTGAAACCTAAAAAGGAGCACCCACTATGTACTCCGTACATCTAGTGGGTGCGACTTCCCGAGTACAGGGCTCCAAATCGAGAACGGAAAACTAGGTGCGAAAAATCCAGCTCTCACCAATTTTCGCCGTTCAACATCTCCACGTCTGCGACAATTGATCGGATAATTATTGGAGGATGAATTTAGCATCAACTTAGACTACCAAATGATACTCATTTCCATGAATTAAAAGTCATGCGTTGATGTTTCTGTAATTCGGTATGATTTGGATGCAAAGCGCAATTGACGACCCAGCCCGTTCTTTCGTGACCAACAAGTACGTAGGAGGGTTCCCCACCAAAACTGAAGTATTCCCGTGTTAGAAAAAGGACCCTGTTCTCGGAAAGTCACACCTTCTAGATATAGTGGGAGCTCTTTTTAAATAGTCTCAATAGATACTTAATTGAGCTTCCAAAAGTTATGTGATCGATTGTCGTAGACGTGGAGATGTTGGACGGTGAAAATTGGTGGGAGCTGGATTTTTCGCACCTAGTTTTCCGTTCTCGATTTGGGGCCCTGTACTCGGGAAGTCGCACCCACTACTCCGTAGATGTAGTGGGTCACACCATATGATATACTAATACAAGGTCCTTTCCGGGGCCGGGACCTTGCTTCGCGGCGGTCTGGGAGAGCAGTCGAAGGGCGGTGATTTCTGTCAGTGTTCACTTGCAGGGCTTTCGAATTGATTTTCTTGTGATCTTCGTCGATTTGTCACACACCTTTGTGGGACGTTTTGCAGCGGCCGTTGAACTTGAGATCGGTAGATTCTTCTTCTGCAGGTTATGCGTGAATCTGTCGCTCCACTGATTTCTTCGATGTAACGATTCTACTCAGGGGTGCTGACATGATGCATACCCTATATGAAGGCGCTGTAAAAGGAACATTCATGGTACGGCACATATGTCGTTGAAACATGTCGTGATAGACATCAAATTTGTTACTTGTTGTGTCTTCAATTACTCTATGGTTCATCATTTCTGTTTTGAGGTTCAATGGGGGAGGGTATCGAGGTTGGTAAGAAACGAAGTCTTTGTAGATGTGTAGATGTAGACCTCAACGCTACGTGGTGATGGATTTAAGTACTGGATGCGATATATTTTCTCTTGTACAACCCGTTGAAGCCGTCACCCTGATGGTGTTATTCCTGCCCCGATAGATCAGAGGGTTTACTCTACTGTCGTCGCGTCAGCTCCGTAGAGGCTGTTGCAGCGTCCATTTGCATCTCCCAATGCATCGTAGCTCCGCCGTCCCGTCTTTCACAGCTCCGTATGATATAGGTATGGCAGGCACTTTCTTGGCATCACTGCAGCTCTGTCTTCTGTATTGCATATCCGGTGGATCTTACAGCTCCGTGGCATCTCTGTACCTCCGTCGATACTGTCCGTTCAGCTAGGACCTTCCGTTCAGAACTTCAGTTAGGACCTAACACACTTGCGTTGAACACACTGCGGCTCCATGGGTTCTTTGGAGGTCTGCCTCAATTGCAACTTTTATTAACTACATGTACAACTCAATGGGACCTGTCGACCTCCGTGGGATCTATTGCTAGAGGTCCGTCTCCAGCGCAGCCTCATTCTCTGAGGAACTGAAATTGCTACAGCTCCGTGGAATCTACTGCACCTGCGTGCATTCTCCCGCAGTGCCTGGAATTGAACGCCTAGATTCGAATTCGCTACACCTCCATCTTTCTCCGTGGAGGCACCTCTCATTTGGCTCTCGCAACCCTCGGTTAGAGATATGTCTCAACCTCTCAATTGCGGCTTCAGCCTCTGGGGTACCGGATCTATAGCCTGCAAATCCGTCGGATACACCGGTCGCGGGTCGATTCTCTGTGTTAGACACATGCACAACTCAGTGGGATGTGTCAGAACTCCGTGCATGAGTCTATAGTCCGTGGAATCTGTTGCCTCGCTCCGCCTGTTGCAGGTCCGTCAGCTGCATTCTCTATGGAGTTGAATCTGGTACAGGCCTATCTTCTTTGTCGCAGCTTCGTGAATTCTATTGTGCCGACACATTACCTGAGCCCCGTGACTGTTGCTTCTCTATTGACGCCTCTCTCCATCGTCCGCCTCCGTTTGAGTTAGATTATCCGAGCTTCGTGGATCCTGTCGCAGCTCCGTCAGTTCTGTACAGCTTCGTCATCTGTTGTGCAGCGACATTAATCTGAGCTCTGTGGCTGTTGCTCCTGTGTGTGTTGTCTCTTCGGCTTCTGTTGTAGGCTGTAGCGCTCCGTCAATTCGGTGCAGCTTCGTTAAATTTGTTTTGCTGCCGCTCCGTGAAGATTTGTCTGCAGATGTTTTTGACCAATCTGGCGCTGCGATTGTCCTTTGGACCCGTCTTTATTTCAGGCGTTGTGATTTGAACCAATCCGAGGCAGCGTTGGGCAGTGCTCGGAACGGGAGTACTTTGTACCGATGGCTTTGTTTTTCTCCCTACTCTGGGACCGACGCCAACCTACGACCTTCACACTCTGCATCGCGCAATCTGATCAGTTGAGTTCGAATTCCTGTTTGATGGGAATATGGCGACACGACACATGTTCTTGCAGAAAGGGCACAGCCTAGGAAGCAAGGAGTCCGTCTTCTTCGCTACCGACTATCGATTGAAGGATTGATCGTCTGTTGTATTTATTGACAGCCGGTGTTGAGAGCTTTTTTTTTTTGGCGTTGTTGTTGTGAACACGGAAGGGCAAGGGCTCGGAACGGGAGTAGTTTAAACCGATGGGGTTGGCAGTGACCAATCAGCGAGTGCGACCTTTTTCTTGCGGAAAAAACATGCGGACACAAAATCGCGTAACTCTCTGTCTGTATTTTTTTTTGTGGGGCAAAATGCAAAAGGCGTTATTTCAATATAGTTTAGACGAGTACTTCCGTCGCGGCCCTACGCTGCGCTCCGGGGCGAAGGAAGTCTCGCTGCCTCGCTTCGCTTCGGCTGTGTAAAAGTGAGGTTTGCGAAGTGGGAGTTTTGCGGATGGGATGGCGGTTGCGGACGTGCATGTGTGGCAGATGTGGGGGGGAAATTGTCGCTGCGCAGGTGTCCCTCCGGGGGCCCTTCCGGGGGATGCCTGCGGCACGCTGCCGCCTGCGGCGGTGTCCTGCTGTGGCGACTCCAATCGTGGCGACTCCAATCGTGGCGACTCCAATCGTGGCGACTCCAATCGTGGAGAAGGTTCGAAAAAAGTACGAAGTCACGTGTTGTGATTTTATCAGACTCCACAGTTATTCCAATATTATTATGGACGAGTACTTCCGTCGCGGCCCTACGCTGCGCTCCGGGGCGAAGGAAGTCTCGCTGCCTCGCTTCGCTTCGGCTGTGTAAAAGTGAGGATTGCGAAGTGGGAGTTTGCGGATGGGATGGCGGTTGCGGACGTGCATGTGTGGCAGATGTGGGGGGGAAATTGTCTCCTGCTGTGCGGCGCCAATCGTGGCTAAGGTCGAACGGAATGGGGTCACGTGTTTCGTGGAAAAAGCGTTGTGTGCTGCTGTGCGGCGCCAATCGTGGAGAAGGTGGAAAAGTTCGCAGAAGGGAATGGGGTCGTGTTTCGTGGAAAAAGCGTTGTGTGCTGCTGTGCGGCGCCAATCGTGGAGAAGATTCGAAAAACAAAACGAAAGATTAAACTTCAATTGCGGCCAGGCAGGGCGGGATTGGGGGGCGGGGATGGCGTCACTTGAACTTGGGGCAGACTGAACTTGGGGCAGATAGCGGGGGATGCGCCACAATGGATTGGGTCATTTTTATGGACATGTAGCACGGGATGGCGGGCGACTGCGTCGCCGCCCAAGTCGAAAAAAGTACGAAAGATTAGGGTCACGTGTTGTGAAAAGACCGTTTTTGGACAGGCTCCGCAATTATTCCAATATTATTATGGATGGATGGATGGATGGATGTACCGAGCACTTCATGTACACAACAACTATGCCCGGTCGTTACATGTAGCTGCAAGTAGTACGGCAGAGAAGTACTCTTGTGAATCGTGATACATACTATGATCATTGGCTGACTCTAGGTAAAATGTGCGTTTGGACAGATTGCGTGCTTTATTTGAATTTTTTGGGGGGGAACGTTCCCGAGAAATGATGCGAGGAACTGTTCGTTTAGTAATTTGCCACAGACCGGTACTATGTATGGCTTCAGGAATATTCAGGTATGGAAAGCGCGTTCTCGTGGCCCAGCGGTTCACGAGAGCATTGAGCATCTTAGTTGTCTATGGTGTTTAGTACGATGTACCTAATCGGGCTGCTTTGTTCGTCGTAGGTCACAATAGATAAACAGAGGGAACAAGGACATGACAACAAACGATCGATCCCACCGGGATAAACTGGGCGTATACGATGGCGACTCTCACTGGTTTCGAAATTTCCGTGAAAAACTGAAAGAACAACTTTGTACTCAATTCGACTCAACTAGCCCCCCCTGTGTCAGAGGCATGAGGACAGTGGCAAAGGCATGTGATGCATACCTCGTATAGGAGTGGCAAAGCATGTGATGCATACGTATAGGAGTGGCAAAGCATGTAAGATATACGTATCTGAGTGGCGAGACATGTGATGTGCGCAGAAGCATGTGCACACGGAAAGGATATCTACAAGGCTATTAAAGTAGGTAGGTGGGGCTGTGGCACGGTACCTAGGGACTCACTCAGGGACTACCTATGTATGTAGGTACCTAACCTAAGGCCCTCTCGACTTTGAAGGTACCTCTTGGCGTGACATACTCCGTACTGCCTTGTTAATATCACTTCCCATATTGATCGAGCCTGACTTCTCCAGTCAGTGGCCTACAAGGTATAGGTAGACTCGCGAGGCGCTTTATTACGTCCGTCAACCAACTTCTACCAAAGGTCTCAGCCTGAGCTGAGCCCGAGATCCCAACAGTACCCATACACACAAGGCTACGGTTTCTACTGCTTTTTCTAAATGGCCGACGCCGCCACTACCGACGATGACAACCGCCCATATAAGCGCCGCCATGCTGAACTTGCGGAACAGGATGATTCAGGTAAGACTCATCTACCTCCTCCAGAGAAGTAAGCCGATTTTGGGCTAAGACAACGTCAGAATCACTGTCCGATGACGATGTTGGCCCCCGACCTGCATCCGAAGCGCCCAAGAAAAAACGGCGCGTTCTTCCCTACGAAAAGCTTTATGTCGCAGCTCTGCCACAGTCAACTCGCTACTCAAGATCACTCATGCACAAGGAGCAACTGCTTTTTGTGACATGGACACCGTTGACCGACTTTCTTATCACAGCCTCTGTTGATGGCGTCGTGAAATTTTGGAAGAAGGTCGATCAAGGCATTGAGTATGTTAAGGAATTCAAGGCCCACAGCGGCGAGATCAAGTCTGTGTCTGTCAGCTTGGATGGCCGAAGTTATGCAACAGCCGGCACCGATGAGACGATCAAAATTTTCGACGTCAGTACATTTGATTTGTTGTCCATGCTCCCCTTGAGCTACGTTCCCAACTGCGTCTGTTGGGTGCACCGTAGAGGCGCATCTTTTCCAGTCTTAGCTGTGTCAGAGGAGTCAAGGCCCCTGATACACCTGTACGACGGTCGCGGCGAAAATGAAGTCCCCCCCTTACACACCATCAAAAGCCTTCATCGAAGCCCTGTGCATTTGATGGCTTTCAATAACGCATTTGACTGCGTTGTCTCGGCGGATGAAAACGGCATGGTGGAGTACTGGCGACCAAACGAGAAATACGAAAAACCTGACAATGTCTTCGAATACAAAACTTCAACCAACCTTTTCGATTTCAGGAAAGCTAAATCCGTCCCCACTTGCTTGACTGTTTCACCCAACGGCAAGAGTTTCGCAGCATTTTCTGTCCCAGATCGAAAAGTTCGCATCTTCGATTTTGAATCTGGCAAGCTCCAGCGCACCTACGATGAGTCCCTTCAAGCTATTGAAAACATGCAACAGGCTGGAACCGCTTCTCATGATCTAGACGGCGTTGAGTTTGGAAGGAGACTTGCACAAGAACGAGAAGTGGATTGCGGAATGCTGCGACACAAATCCAATATCATCTTCGACGATTCGGGCTATTTTATTGTGTATGGGTCCATGCTAGGTATCAAGGTGCTCAACACCTATACAAATCAAGTCGTCAAAATATATGGCAAGGGGGAGAACTTCCGTGCCGTCAACCTTGGTTTATATCAGTG
Organism: Claviceps purpurea; assembly: GCA_029405325.1. Lineage (NCBI taxonomy): Eukaryota > Fungi > Ascomycota > Sordariomycetes > Hypocreales > Clavicipitaceae > Claviceps > Claviceps purpurea. The sequence continues at coordinate 3,079,310 of CM055789.1, read as the reverse complement.
CCAGAAGCTGAAGAAGGGCATTTTCTCGGTTGAGATGGGGGCATCGAGCAATCCGCTATTACAAGAAGCGGCAACCCGAGACCCGATCCTCGTCGCCACCGGTGTCGGTAAACATCGCTTTTACATGTTTACCAATGAGGACGATATCTCCAAATCGACGCGAGACATCCAGAACGAGCGGCCAACCATATTAGGTGGTAATACGGAGAGGATTGCTAAAGCGGCGGCGACAGGGACTGCTGCAGTGCTCCATACTAATTATGGCGATATTCACATCCGCCTCTTTCCTGAAGCGGCACCGAGAACTGTGGAAAATTTTGTTACGCATGCAAAGAACAATTACTATAACAACACGATATTTCACCGGGTAATTAAGAAATTCATGATTCAGGGCGGTGATCCACTAGGCGACGGCACGGGCGGCGAAAGCATTTGGAACAGGGAGTTTGAAGACGAATTCAGCAGCCTGAAGCATGACAAGCCGTTCACAGTGAGCATGGCCAACGCGGGGCCCAATACCAACGGTAGCCAATTTTTCATCACTACTGAAAAGACAGTAAGTCGCCACACTACCCTTCGCCATACCGGACTCGGACCCTGTCAGATTATGCTAATGATTGACAGCCCTGGCTAGATGGTAAGCATACCATATTTGGACGAGCCACTCAGGGCTTTGATGTCATTCAAAGAATCGAAAGTGTCAGGACGCATAAGGAAAAACCCGAAGATGATATTAAAATCCTCAACATCGACGTCTTGTAGAAGACGGGGACGAAATTCTAAGGAGTAAATATTCGAGACGAATGGGCGCCAGGTAGAAGCCATATTCTACTACACCTCCACCTTGGACTTGTATGTACCTCATCAAATTACAGTGCAAGTCAGAGGACGAAACATCTCGATTTTACAACTCGAGCCTTGCCACGTTCCAAGTAGCTCAATATTGGCGTTTCTCGGTGGTAGCCAAAGATCAGCTAAAATCAAGGCGATCATGCAGTGAGTAAAGACAAGTCTCATCCCAAATGACTTGGCGGCGGTTTCTACCAGAACCTGAATAACGGCACAACGAGTGACTAACCACGCATGTGGCCTCAGTCATGAATGGGTCTATTGGAAACCTGTTACTCCCAAAGCTAGCAAACGATCAATGCCTCGGCGTAAATCAGCAAGGGAGCGTAAAAATTAGCTGCAGATGAATGATACACGTCCATTACTGCCATTCGTCTTTCAAACAGACGAGCACGCCCAAAAAGGGCTCCTCGCGCTCAACTATCGTGAATGCTACGCTACCTCCGTGGTTTCGCCGCGCTCAATGCAGAGATGAATACACTGTTGAGTAGGGCGTTGGGGAGACCCAGATGTGGGCTTGGCGCCGGGGAGGTCAGAATTGCACCCTTCACGTGTAAATACGACGATGTGGTCCACAGTGAACGAAATGGGCTCATCATAGGATAGAAAATGAATCGACGTTAACTTTGAGCCGGAATTCGCTACAGTAAATTCAGGTCTCCTATCGTCCTTCCAGGAGACCCCGACTCAAAGAGAGGCGGCGTGACAGGCGCTTCTATTATAATATGTTGAGAAATATCTTCTTACAATTTCGAATGAAGACACAATCTTTGTGCACGATGATGTGTCCGTTCATTGCTGCAAATTGCCTCGAGGAGCTAGGGTACGCTCTCTGAACCGGCCGCCGTGTAGTTCTGACCTTGAACCCGTCCAAATTCGTGGTCATGCCTCAAGATCGAACTTGTTGACCTGATCTGACTACAGCTTTATTGACCAAGTGGCAGGCCTCATCGGAGCACCTATTCAAGGTTGCGACAGATGTGTGTAATGCTATGTATCAGCGAGCTATATTTCAATTTTCTCTAACACACCCATCGCAATCTCTTTGAGGTGGTTTGAAGACGCCTGGGACCTCATCTTATATGCCATTTTTCGGGTCTCTTTCATGAATACGAAGCAAGACCACATGTTTTCGATAGGGTCAAGGTCACGGCTATGCGGCGGCCAGTCCAGAGGGCCTATCTCTCTGGCCTCTCGAGGCAATTCATCACAATTCTAGCTATGCGAACGGGCTCGTTATAGTGCGTGAAGATTGTGTCGTAATTGATCGTATTTAAAGATTATTCTCAATTGTATCACGCTAACTGGCGCGTGTCACTCCGCCCCTCTTAGAGTTGGGTTCTCCTGGGAGGACGATGAGAAGATCCTGATTACCGTAGTGGATATCGCTGCAAAACATGCGACTATGGCGGTCGCGATTCGTCCTTTCTAGTGCAAATTTGACGTCAATTGTCTTCGACCTTGGAATGAGTAAATTTCACGGGCTGGGAACCAAGTTATCGTACTTACAAATCTAGTGTGCGATTTCGACCGGACGCCAAGTCCAGATCTGGGTCTGTCCAGCGCCTTTAAAATGGGCGTTGCAAGGCTCTGCGATGCTTCATATGATGCCACTGGCTGAGGTGCCGCACACTTGTGTGCATGAAGACATGTGGCGCGCATGTTATTTGAAGCTCTTTGATCGTGTTGAAAGGCTCTGGGTTTATGCATGTCTAAGGGCGTGGTATATCATATTTCGTTAGCTTGAATGGGCGCTCTCGCCCTTGACCCTTGAGGTGAGAGGAGGTGAAGGGCCCCGATCTTGGTGAGTGAACCGTCTTTTGATCCCGTATATACATGATACAAGGCTCAGGAGAATTTCCTCGTCAACCGCCATTTGTGTGGCTGATTAGCCTGCTGTAAAAGCCGACCAGACGCAATTCCTAGTGCGAGGTGTCGAAGCCATTCAGGAAACATTCGACGGGTGTTGCGGATCGCCATGGCTGCTCAAAGGCAGTTGGGTTGATGTCAGATGCAGTTTGTGCAGTTTGTGCAGTTTGTGTGGGCCACTGTACATTAGGTACATACATTATCAAGTTCAGCTGTATACAGAATACTCAGTATAAGTACGATCCCATTGTTGATGTGCGTGACGCACTTAGTCCTTTATGCATGAATTGTTTCTGTGTGACCTTATCGTCCGACACCATGGTTCATAAGTATTGGTCTCGAAGGTACAAAACATACATGACCTTTTTTTCTCCTTGCTCCAATAGGGGCCCCCATCATAGAACATCATGCCGCAGCCCGAGATGCTCTTTCTTGTCAGGTTTTGACTTGCCCAAATTGCGCCAGAGAACATCACGAAGTGCTGATGAGCCCCTCTGGGGCAAAGTGTAGTTTTTCCTGTCCGAACTGTACTTTTCAGGTACCGCATACGGGCCCTCGGTGCGTGTCCATGGTGTTGTGATGAGACCCCCAACGCCCGACTGATACTGGGTGGCACTCATCCCTGCGTCTTAGTTCGTAGTCAACTGCCGGAACGCGCTTGTATCAACACCAAGAATGAAGTCGTAGATCCCTCCATGTCCGAGATCTTCTACTTCACTTCTCCCCTCTACTTCTCCCAGTGGCTGTGCTTCAGTATATGTGCTTCAGTGTATGTGCCCTAAGTATGTGCTGTAAGTCAGAATATGCTGCCCCCCGCACTCTCCCGAGTCCTCACCCTAAACTGCGTTTCCTGTATTGTCATCATCCGGCGTGCCCACAGCTGGGACGCCGGGGTGTTAAATACAATCATCGTCATCATTTTCATTCCATGTGCGCTCCACTGTATGCCCTAGGACACATCACCAACGGAGCTACGATCAAGTGTGTGTGTGAGAGAGATATCATACAGTACTGCATCAGCTCTTATTGGATGTACCGCATTATATGCTCCCCCAGCATACATGCCGGTCAGTATGCTCGTCCCAGCAGCTGTGGCCATCCATTACTACAGTGCTTCCCCCCCCCCAAACTACTCTGTAGAGTCTCTGGGGTAAACAGCTACACCGAGGTGCATTGTGTGCCTCCACTGCATTCTGTACCATAGGTAGATGCTTCCTCCACGCCCCAGTTCCAACACCCCTATCTCTTCCATCAGCGTCACAGTGGCAATTGAGCTAGCCAACTCGCAGAGTTGACGAGGAGGCGAGACTGTTGCCAAGTAAGAATAAAATCCGACAAAATAAAGAATGCGAGTGTGGAGAGCTTCAAGTGATAAATCGCGTGGGATGTGTGGAGGTGGAGGGTGGGCAAACTCGATATCGAAGTGAGTGCAGATGTTGCGAAATCGTAGAAGCTTTCGCAGAATAGCCATTGAGTTGATTGCCGAATTTCTAGATGCCATGTGCCATGAGCATCATAAGTTTCTTTTATTAGGTTCCTCCTTGGTGTCTTCATGATAATTGCGTCGAGAGGAGATAATTCATACTTCTGGCGTCGTTTGTCAAGCCAGAAGGTGAACCGGCTTGTTGAGAAAAGTATGGGTGTCGCCAATCCCTTTCGCGAATTGTAGCCTAAGTATCTTCTCCGTCGGACAAAGAAGATTGTCGTTTCCCTGTTTGAAAGAAGTCCGCTCGCGGCCAAGTGGCCTGTCGCTCAAGGTTTCGACGGTGCGTACACACTGTAGGGCTTCTCGTGTCTTTTCCTTCCCAAGGGCATCTGCTGCTGCTGCCGCCCCGTTAGGGTCTATGCCCAGACGCCGAGATTGGTAGCGCTGAGCAGAATTGCTTACACTAGATCGGCTCCCACGCGTCTGCCTTTCTTATAAGAGTAGTTCAGATACGTCAGCGTCTAGCCTTCTCCTCCTTCGTCTAAATGCGCCGCCATGATTCAACATGAACATGCAGTGAGTCCTCGTTGTAATTGCGAAAGGGACTGTCGGCAATCAAGCAATACATGATCGTCAAGCCCCTGCCGTAACTCTGATATTGAACCGAAGATCTTCACACTTGCTTCTCCTTCCTCTGCGCCTACAGTAAACCAGCGAGTCGACATATATTATTTGGGACACACAGAGACAAAGCTTCGTACTTTTGCGTCCTCCTGGCACATCTACATGTCACTCGATTCATTCGAACACTCTGATAGAGAGCCACGGGTAGCATCTTGGCTTACAGTGATATAAAGAATATCTATGCGTGGCGATTCGTCTCGAGGACCTGGCGTCTGCGTTTGACAGCATCTGCGAGCTGATCAAGCACAGACTCGGTAGCTCCCCAGTGGATGCAAGCGTCTGTAATGCTGACTCCGTATTTGAGGCCTGACTTGCCCTCCACAGGGACTTTTTGGGTACCTTGAGAGTCAGACTGTCAGCTCGGTTCGGCCGGTCCCACCTCCATAACCTTTCAGTGAGGGGAGAAATGAGCTAACCTTCATTGATGTTGCTCTCAATCATGACACCCATGATGCTACTCTCACCACTGGCAATCTGTTCTGCAATGACAGCAGCGACCTTGGGTTGGTTTCTGTGATCCTTAAGCGAGTTCCCATGGCTACAATCAACCATGAGCCTCTGGCGGATTCCTTTTTTCTCAAGAGCGGACTTGGCCTCGGCAATACTTGCAGCATCATAGTTGGTACCTTTGGTACCGCCGCGAAGGATGACGAAGCAGTCATCGTTACCAGTGGTTCCGACGATAGCTACAACACCAGGCTTAGTGACAGACAAGAAGTGATGTGGGTGTTTCACGGCACCAATTGCGTCAATGGCTACGCCAAGCGAGCCGTCTGTGCCGTTCTTGAAACCAACGGGAAAACTCAGTCCGCTCGCTAGCTCACGATGCAATTGACTCTCGGTGGTGCGAGCGCCGATTGCACCCACAGAGAGCAGATCAGCGAGGAATTGGGGAGAGATAGTGTCGAGCATCTCGCTAGCAATAGGCATGCCTCTGCTCGTCAAATCCACGAAGAGCTGACGCGCGAGCCGTAAACCTTTATTGATCTTGAAGCTGCCGTCGATGTCGGGATCGTTGATTAGACCCTTCCAGCCAACAGTGGTTCGGGGCTTTTCGAGGTAGGATCGCATCACAATGAGGAGCTCATCTTTATGTTTCTCGCGAGCTTGAAGAAGAAGATCGCAGTATTTCAAGGCAGCTTCAGGATCATGTATAGAGCATGGGCCAACAACGACAAGGAGACGTTTGCGGTCATCAAGGTCATTTACGACCGCAGCAACTTCCTCTCTTGAGGTCATGACGGTCTGTTTGGACTCGGCAGTCTGTGGTATCTCGTGTTGAAGCAGATCCGGGGGCGTGAGAGGATTGTAGCCACGAACTTTCAATTTCAGTTAGCGTTACCGGTCACTTGCCAACGGTCGTTCCTCGAATTTTTGCGCAACGGCTGGCGAACGTGAACGCAGTTTGGAGGGCAACTTCATTTGGAAGCGGGAACGAGTGACTGCATACTTCTCCAATCCTCGGAGTCAGCTTTGTTGCCAACATTTTTGTTTTCAATGAAGAACTGTTGCAAAGAGGTTCAATGTCAGTAAGCTGTCCCGCCACCCTTCTGGAAAGCACATGAATAGTTGCACTGACCGACATCGTGTAATTCGTCTAGAGATCGCAAACAGGCATTCACCGAGTATAAACAGACACAAAAAATGCGGCACTGACGGGCGCCTAAAACTCTTCTTAATGGGCAGCACTTGCAGACCGCGAGACAGAAGTGTAAATGCGGTTGAGACTTGGCTGAAAGGGTAGGTAATTACTCGTGGGTGAAACCTTTTCAAAAGGACACCCACTACATATATCTAGGTAGGGTCTCATTATGCAGGAACCCCATTCTGTTACGCAGGAACCCCAACCGCCGGTACCGGCGATATTTGTCATAAACACGTGACCATTTCGCACAGTGATACTTGGCAAATGAAGCAAAAATCAATTGATCGAGTGTGGATTTGAAACGTGGAAAATAAATTTGAAAATAAATACAAAATGCTTAATTGACTTCCCAATGTTCTTGCACGACACCATCCCAATACTCCCGAGTGGCGACGTCATCGCCTCCTGTGTCATCATGAGCTGCAATGTCAGCCTCATTTTCCGCTTCATTGGTAACGTCATCATCCATGCCAGCGGCAAATGTGAAAGAGACACTCATTGAAGGGCTCCATCTTGCTCAGAGCGTTGATGATCGCTTTCTCCCGATCCGCGCACATAATGCGAGGGCCAGGAATAGCCTCATCATGTAGCAGCTGGCGCAACTGACCGAGAGCCCATGCGTAGGTGCTTTCGACCTCGTTGGTAAGAATATAGCAGCAACCGAAATGTTTTCCTCGTGTTCGTATTCAACTTCGTAATGCCGCTGATGTTCAGAAGAGTCATTTTGAACTTGTTAGTCTTGTACGTGCAGTCAAACTGCAGTACGTCCGGATGCTTCCTCAGAAGATGTGCCGCTTCGTGGAGCGCATTGAATCCGGCCATCATCATCGGTGCAAGAGGCTGAGACAAAATATGGATTCTCGCGTAGCTCATCAGTGAGCCACTCGATCGAGGTTCGTCCCCCAAGCCCAGCTCGATCGTGAGCTCGAAGGAAGTTGCAATATCCTGGCCCCTCAAGAGCCAAGTGTCACGATCCTTTGTCTGTCGGAGGCCTGCAGGGATCTGAAATATCTTCACGCGAGAGTTCCACTGAGTGAGAATGAAGGCCGCATGCCTTCTCACAATCTTCCCTCGGTCGGCGGCAAACGATCCAAACTTATCCGGGTCGTGGGAATGCTCCCTCGCATCCGCATTTGGTGAGGGCGTAATCAACCAGCGGTTTGATCATTACGGGCGATGAGAAGTCGAAAAGGGCATGACTCTTTGCGAGTTTCCGTGCGCCTCTTCTTAAGTCTTCGAGGGGTGCGTGCCGGTATCGTGAGGGGTGAATTTGAATGCCTTCGAGCAGCGTAAACGAATAGAGCTTACGGAGTACAATATCCTCGGAATTTTTCTTCCGCTGCTGGATTGCGAGGCTTTAGCCTTGAATTGAAGCTAGCTGCTTGGCTGACTCGATCGCGTCTCCGTGAGACTCAAATGTTTGCAATGGCTCAAAAGCTTGCTCAGGGACTGCTCAGAGGCACGATCCATAGTGAGAACACTGTAGACGCGCTTCGTATATCGCTAGCCGTGGGCGCAAATGCTTTATACACGGGGAAAATGGCGTTACATACAAAGCTCCGTGAGGAACTGCGATGGGATGGGATGATGGAGGTGGTCTGTTGAGAATTGAAGTCAGATGCATGGGACGGATGGTCACGTGTACGACAAAATATCGCCGGTCGCGGCGGTTGGGGTTCCTGCGTAACAGAATGGGGTTCCTGCATAATGAGACCCTTTGCGTATCTTTGGCGCGCACTGGCACAGCTTCGCGTCACTGCATTTTATCTATCGCAACCCGTTGCGAGAAATACCGACGGTACCATCAAGTGATAGCGTGGAGATCATACTCGACAACTCACGGGGTACGCTAATCAGTGGAGACCATGATGATGATACCTTCGCTACTACGGAGATTGATGGGCCCCTTGACTCAGGCGATCTCGATAAGCAGGACGCGTATGATGAAGCTATCTGTGAACTTGATCTTACACAAGTTGACGGTGAAGAGGAGCCTGACCTGCCTCCTCTCCCTCCTGCATCACCGCCTCCGGACCGTAAAGAATACCCATCAACGTATCATAGACTCATGGATATGATGCATGAACATAGGCAGAAAAGGCGGCGGACTACGTAGGTAGTTAATTATAATGTCACGTTCGCGCCATTACAACGGCCGAAACATCACACCCTTCACGCCTCAAAGGATAAGAAATTACGCTTAAGCGAGGAGATCTTGATCGATCAGAATGTCGCACGCATGGTATGATGCACTGGTACCTGATGAGGTAATTATTGGATGAGTGTTGGTGCGAAAATGCGAGAAATTGATTCTCGAGAATGGTGTTGTGTTGAGGGAGACGCGATTAAGTGGGGCAATATTTTGTTCACGACTTTCGTCAAAGTACTCGGTTTGTGTCACCCACTACCTTCGCGGGAGGCCTCTGTTGTGTAGAAGCTTGTAGAAGGCACGCTTAAGCTTGGTCAGGGAATGCCAGCTTGGGGGCGGCTGTAAGCTTGTAGGGGCTTTTTCGCATGGGACCCACTTTTTGCACAAGCTTGGACTGTCGATAAGCTTGGGGAGGGTACGCTCAAGCTTCTGGTGGCTACAAGCTTAAGGAAGGGTTAAGAGCGACATTTTGTGAAAAGCTTGTGGGAATGCCTAAGCCTGGAGGCGCGCAGCGTAAGCTTACGACGTTGTTGTACAAGCTTACCAATCCACAAGCTTGTGCAAATCGCGTTTTTTCCTTATCTATACTAAGGCTTATGGACCCTGCATAAGCTTATGGACCGCACATAAGCTTGTTGGAGGCCTTACACACAACATAGGCCTCCCGCGAAGGTAGATATAGTGGATGTCCTTTTGAAAAGGTTTCACCCACGAGTAAACCATAAATACCTATGTACTCATGGGTGCGACTTCCCGATAACAGAAAACTAGGTGCGAAAAATCCAGCTCTCACCAATTTTCGCCGTTCAACATCTCCACGTCTGCGACAATTGATCGGATAATTATTGGAGGATGGATTTAGCATCAACTTAGACTACCAAATGATACTCATTTCCATGAATTACAAGTCGTGCGTTGATGTTTCTGTAATTCGGTATGATTTGGATGCAAAGCGCAATTGACGACCCAGCCCGTTCTTTCGTGACCAACAAGTACGTAGGAGGGTTCCCCACCAAAACTGAAGTATTCCCGTGTTAGAGAAAGAGCCCTGTTCTCGGAAAGTCACACCTTCTAGATATAGTGGGAGCTCTTTTTAAATAGTATCAATAGATACTTAATTCAGCCTCCAGAAAGTTATGTGATCAATTGTCGTAGACGTGGAGATGTTGGACGGTGAAAATTGGTGAGAGCTGGATTTTTCGCACCGAGTTTTCCGTTCTCGAATTGGGGCCCTGTTATCGGGAAGTCGCACCTGTCACCCACTAGATATAGTGGGTGTCCTTTTCAAAAGGTTTCACCCACGAGTACCCATATCGCCACCTGCTCAGACTCTACGTCCTGGACACCCGCTTGACCTTTTGTCCGGGTTTCCACTTTTTCGGCCTTCTAAGTTCTGACCTCTCATATTTTCTGCGGTTACATGACTTCTTACCGCGAGGTAATCGTTGGTTGTACCATTGGCGCTGGCTGCATGTACCATCAAGATACAATTTAGGGGTTAGTTAGGGGTTAGTTAGGGGTTAGTTAGGGGTTAGTTAGGGGTTAGTTAGGGGTTAGTTAGGGGTTAGTTAGGGGTTAGTTAGGGGTTAGTTAGGGGTTAGTGTTAGGGTTAGTTAGGGAGTTAGGTGTTAGCTAATGGAATTTGCAATGGTACGTGTGGTAGGTGCCAATGGTACAAGCTGCGATTGCACTGGCAGTTGCAGTCTATCGTCCCTCTCCTGAATCACTGGTGTAACTGGACCGATTCCACGGCCAACAGCACTGATAACACCGTAGGCAACTTAACTGCACACATATCACAATTCCCGCCCATTGTGACGGTTACCCGTAACTGCTCTGTCCGTCGTTGCATGCACCTATATATCCCGCACTAAGCTGGTTCTCATCAGCTTAGTGTTCTGACCTTTTGGTCGGGTCGGTAGGGATATCCGACTCCTCACACCCATTGCTTTTCCGAAGCAGCGCGAGGTCCCCCAGCCCCGGAGCGTAGCGGAGGCCGATGGGGACCTGGTACGGAGTACATACCTGTGTTAGCATTTTACGGAGTATAGCCCCACCAAGTAAATAACGCCCAACGCCAAATTGGAACACATTTGGATCACGATACCTATTTATTTCACATTGTTGCAAACGGGCCATTTAATATGTCAAAAATGCGCCATTGCGCAGAGTATATAATTACATGAAAGCTTAATGATTGACTGCTTCAATAACTTGCTTATCACCCGTTGAAATGTATCAAGTGGAGGAAGTTTCGTGTTATTTAATGAGCGTTACTCCGCGAACTGTACGAGTTTACTCGGCGAACTGTTTTTGCCAAAATGCTCCACATTTCCCAGGCTGCTTCGTACCTCGCCGAGTTACAGTGGGAATTAGAATGACAAACAGTACACATTCGCTTTGGGCTTTGAGGCTCGACGCAACTCAATTCGCTCAAATGATACACCACCGGTGTCTTCGATCATTACTTTGAACCATGACACATTCGCGACTGGGCAAATAGCCCAGGCGCCTACTCGATCATTTGCGTAGCCGGGATGGATTACTCGCTTTCACCGTCCTCACTGTGCGTGGTCAGATCCTGCGATGCCGAGCCACTGATTCTCGCAGCCTTCACAGATGAGGACGGCCGTGATCTCCCCTTGTCTCTTCCGCGACCTCGCGTGATGTTCCTGTTTCTTCGAGACACGCAATGTCTCTGCCTTGTCACTTACAAACTGTGAGTCAGTGACGTTGGCTTGGCTTCGAAAATCGGCTACGGCGGCGCGTCGGCTGCCTCTACGCCGCAACGACGGGCTGTAGCGGATTTGGCAGCGAGGAACTCTGCGACAGGTGGTTTACCATCGTGTCGTCATCGCTCATGGGACGGGACGGTTGAGGCACATCGGGATCGCTTTCGGCCGCGACGCTAAAGCCTATATGACTGACAGCAACTCGAAAACGGGGTTGAAACTGCGGTACTTCTGTGGAATGAGTTGCGAGGCCGAGCACGGAGGTTGCGATTACGGACGCACTGAGGGGGTCTTGGATTCGGAGGAGTGGCTGACCGTAGTCCTTGAAGTCATGGTTAGTTGATATCTTTAGCTACCTAGTCGATGATCTGCCTTACCAGGGACTTCTTCAGCCATCAGCATGGCAAACGTTTTTGCAGGTCGAGGGTCCCATCATGATGTGCGACGTTGACGAATTTTGGTGATGTCAAATGAACAGGTACTTGGATGGATAGATGAATGATTTGGAAATGTCAAACCAACGGTGTCAGCAGTGTGCATTGCCTGAAGCACTGTCTTGGAGCGGGGAGATACAAAGGACCCTGAGAAATGTGGAGCATTTTGGCAAAAACAGTTCGCCGAGTAAACTCGTACAGTTCGCGGAGTAACGCTCTATTTAATTGGGGCCACTGTACATACATACGTGTACGGTGTACCTACCTATGTAGTGGGTGTCCTTTTTTTGGGTGTGATCCACGAGCGCCGACAAGTTTTCATACATGTAAAGGTACCTTCGCGGGAGGCCGATGTTGTGTAGAAGCTTGTAGAATGCACGCTCAAGCTTGGTCAGGGCATGCCAGCTTGGGGGCGGCTGTAAGCTTGTAGGGCCTTTTTTCCTAAGGGACCCCCTTTTTGCACAAGCTTGGACTGTCGATAAGCTTAGGAAGAGTACGCTCAAGCTTCTGGGCGACCACAAGCTTAAGGAAGGGTCGGCCCTTATAGAGCGACATTTTGTGAAAAGCTTGTAGGAATGCCATAAGCCTGTAGGCGCGTCGCATAAGCTTATCGTTTTCCTCTGAATAATCGGCAGCGGGCCGGTACCTGTCTACGGCGCCTATCCCCCCCCCGTTGTGAGACTTCAGCGCTGTGAGCGCGCTGGAAGGACAGCCACCGGGAAGCTTGCGCTGCGAGCCAGCGGCACCACGACGCATCGCCCCCCTATTTTGAGCCTTCAGCGTTGCGAGTCCGCCGCTGGAAAGCAGCCAGTATCCAGTGTCAACAGAACAAGGAGGTCCATGGATGAATAATATAAGTCGGGCTGGCAAGCGTGATGTAGACACTTGAATTCTCCATCAGTATGTATTTTAATGGCAAAGGCGTCAGTACCATCTCACTGTGAAGTCGGCTGGTCCATGATGAATGGCAAGGTCTTACATGTTACGATTCCGAAGGCATCGCTGGTGAGGTGGAACATGACCAAGCTGGGCATGTACATTGTACGTACCCGTGTTTTCAAACGACCATAGTTCTATCAATTGCGTAACAAATTTCCTCAATCTTTAGAGTAACGATAGTCGCTGACTAAATGTTTCTCTTAATGCTAAGTTATCCTGGATGAATTCTAGTTTATGATCCAAATGGGCGTGGGTAATTCAGTGCACTGTTTTCTTTGAGATGTCACCACTCAGACAATTGGGAAGCAATTTTCAAGTGACGCTGCGGTCGGCTCTGAATAAATCGAGTTCTTGTAAAGTCTCCTAAGTCGGAAGTTTCTTCAGATGTCAATTTTTTGGCTTTTCATCCAGGTTTCGTTGAGTCATCCGGCGTTGAAATATAATGCAGATTTTAGGGTGGTGAACATCTTGCAGCGGCGGCGATCCCTTGATCAGACCTTCCCGCCTCCACCTCGCGCACAATGACAGATCTGACTGTCCAACTCATATCATGGTTTCTAATGCCATATGCACACGGTTTGAGCAAAATCTCATCAGTTTTAGACATGCTAAGCTGGTGTTGTGGACGGGAGAAGAATGAGGGGGTATCGAGAGATGGTGTAAATGCATGAGACGCGTTCGAGGGTGCACCCAAGGGTCTTCAAGATTGTTCAAATTTTCTTTCAAGGACACGCGGCACTACCCTAGGCATGGATTGCCTTTTGTCATTCTGCAGCGAACTGAGTTGTCAAGAAGATTGTGCCGAGAGTTGGCATGGTGTCGTCATGTACAGTTAAACCCCGCTATAACGATATCCCAAAAGTGACCAAAACTCCATCGTTATAACGGGATATCGTAATAGCGAATCTCGGGTGATCTGAATTCATCACGTGTTTCATCACATGACCACTGATCTAGCATGCTGCCCCACCATAACACCATGTCGAGTTGGCGTGGCAGCAGTACGGAAAATCCAGCAGCTCGGGTGCGAAAGCCCTCACAGAAGCAGGCCAAGGGGAAGCCAACGATGGACAAGGAAAATATGTCGCCAGAGATGATAGTGGTGCCGCAAAAACCCAGTGTACTAGTCAAGGAAGCGAAGGGCAAGGGCACCATACAATTTAGATACATATGTAGTCACTGAATGGATTGGGCCAAAAAAATTGTTGTCGCGATGAGTTGGGGCAGATATTGCGTGAGGAATTGGGTGGAATGGGCCAAAAAATTGTGTCGCGATGACCCCGCTATAACGATATCACGTGATTTTTCGACCAAAATCGTATCGCTATCGTTATAGCGGGATTTATCGTTATTTGTATGGTGATATCGGAAAATGAGGCCAAAAATATCGTTAAGGTGAATATATCGTTTTATAACGGATCGTTATAGCGGGGTTTAACTGTATTCTCAAACGCCGAACGGGCTAAGTAAATGGTGTTGAATTGATTCGCTGCACCTCGACCTGCCCCACAACTGCCGCCATGTGGCAACATGCCATCGCCCACCAAACTCTCCTTCTCCCTTCAGTGTTCACTCTCCTTCTCCCTCATCCTCAACCACCGAGGTTCAAGGGTAGCCCCCGAAAGCTGTGTTCACTCCTCAAGCCGTCAGCTTTCCCGCCCACGATTCTGACAGCCTTAGGAGCTGGTTACCTGGTCAAGACTGGTTAACGAGAGCAGGCAGGCGTCACCGTAAAATGGACCTCGTGTTTGTCTCCCTGCCTCGTGCTCGATGATACAGCCTGTCGTCGGAGTCACGGAGAGATCGCTGGACGATCTCTGAGTCCAAGTTATGGCCGACCCTGAGCTGATCTTGCAGTACCTCCTGTACGTATAACCCTCTACAGCAGATAAAACTTCCGCCAAGGGCCATAGGATATGGGCTAATACTCAGGCAAGTCAGGGTCCCCTACTGATATGATGGCCGCGATACCAAGGTTCAACTACGAGCCAAACTCATCGGGGCTTGCCGCTTGCAAGTTGCCAGAGTATTTTCGGGTTGACCGACTTGCGTAAGAGATGCCTGCTCACCTGGCCCCAATCCCACGCATCGCGACTGTTAATTGATGGCTGACCATGAAGTGATAGTATTGTTCTCAAATACCTAACCTGTTTTCCTTGATCGGTCGCTCATTACACTCGCGAGTCAACTCGTTATTTGGTGAGAGACAACTTATGCCAGAGAGGCTGGCAAGAATGGAATGGCTTGGCTCCTGATAAGCCACCGTCCGATGTGTTACGCCTTAAGGCTTTTCACGGTGAGAGATTATCCGGCTTCACAATTGCTTATGAGCCACCTCCTGCGTCCTGGTAAGTTCGCAATGCATGGTCAGAACCTGCGTCGTGCCTCGCTTGGCTTCGCATCGATTGGTGGCAAGCTAGGCAAGGAAACAGCCTCCGTAAGGTAACGAAACAGAGTCGATAGCTGCATCAAAAGGCTCGTAGATATTTTATGCAATTCGGTACATAGCTACAACTGACAAGCGATCTCTCACACCATTTGGCCACTTTGAAAAGTTTATGTGCCTAAGCCTATGTACCTATGTACCTATGTACCTATGTACCTAAGCCCATGTATGCGCTTAAGCTTACGTATGCACTTAAGCCTATGCATGCGCTCAAGCCTATGGAAATGCTTAAGCCTATGCATGCGCCTAAGCCTATGTATGCACTTAAGCCTATGTATGCGCTCAAGCCTATAGAAATGCTTAAGCCTGTGTATGCGCTCAAGCCTATGTACATGCTCAAGCTTATGTGTGCGCTCAAGCTTATATGACGCGGTGTTGCACAAGCTTACCAATCCACAAGCTTGCAGTAATCTCGTTTTTGTCTGATTGATCCTCAAGCTTATGGACCGCGCATAAGCTTATAGGAGGCCTTATACACAACATCGGCCTCCCGCGAAGGTAGGTACAAGGCGAATGTGGGTCGCCGACTCCGTACCACGCAGTACCATACAGGGATTACCAAAGCGGCACCGCCTTCCGTTCGTGGCCGCGTACCCGGCAAAAGACGGATTGTCGAAGCGCCAATGCTTCTCCAGTGCTTCCCGCCGTCCCAGCGCCTCGATATAGCGGCCAATAACCCCCCGCAAGTGCTAAAACTTGCTGCAACAGCGCTACAACAGTGCTGTGCGGCGTCGCTGCGGGGTTTGGAAGAGCCAGTGCTTCTCCAGTGCTTCCCGCCGTCCCAGCGCATCGATATAGCGGGCAACACCACCCGCGAGTGCTAAAACACACTGCAACTGCGCTGCAACAGTGCTGTGCGGCACCGCGTGTCAGGGGTTCTCTGTCCATCAGACATCGGGATCACAATAACATCGATACAGCAGTGACAAAGTCGTCAAAATTGTCATCCTCCACGATAATATGCTCTATAGGAAGGTGATTACTGCCGATGAATGTCGTCATGGTAGTATTGGTCTTATATTGTTGATTGATTGATTGAATTGAGTGGCGGGAGGCTTTACATGTATGCAGATGAGAACGTTTGTCGGCGCGTTTTTCTGCCTACAAAATTCAAGCTCGAATACATGTATGAGTACCCACTTTCTTCCTATTGTAGGCATTTACGCGGCCCCTGCTAGCGCGGTACATCGAGAACAACTCGAACGGGCTTTAACGGACTTGAACGGACTTTCCGACTTAATCCCTGTCAAAAGGTGGGGCGCTCTAACCGCTTTTGGACGAAAATTCCACTTTTTCGAGCATTACATGTATTTGAAAACTTGTCGGCGCTCGTGGATCACACCCTTTAGGTTTCACCCACGGGCCACGAGTAAAAGGACTATAAGCCTTATTAAGGTACATTACTACATACCTACCCAATGCGCCAACTTCTTCCAACCCTCTTACATCATTCATCGATGAACGTTGCTTTGATAAACACACATTGTCAAATCTGCCCTCGAACACTACCACGACCTTGCTGTAGAGTTGCCACCCCGCCTCCAGCATACATATCAGAGTCAGACAACTCAAGGCATCGCCATGAGTGCGATCCTCTCAATCGACGATCTCAACGACTTCATTTCCCCGAGCGTCGCATGCATCAAACCCGTTGAAACACTCCCAACTGCGAACACGATCGCGAATAATAAAAAGAAATCAGAAGTCATCGTCGACGGAACACAGGCTGCTGCAGCCATAACGAGTGCAGAGGCCGTCCAGATCTCGTTGACGGACTGTCTAGCGTGCTCCGGGTGCGTGACCTCTGCGGAGGCTGTACTCGTGGGTTTACAAAGCCATGCCGAGGTTTTAGCAACGCTGGACCTTGCGCCCGCACTGAAGGTGCGCGCAGAGGAGAATACTGGGCGGTGGGCGGTGGAGGGGCTGGACGACGAAAATGCGAGGCTGTTTGTGGCGAGTGTATGTCCGCAGACCAGAGCTAACTTAGCGGCAGTCTGTGGTGGCCGCGCATCAGAGCAGCAAGCTGGACTGATGATTGAGAGACTTTTTCGGGGGGAGAATGGGTTGGCTGCTGGAGGAAAGTACAAGAATGGGTTCACATGGGTTCTCGATACGAATGTTGCGAGAGAGGCTATCCTGGTGCTGGGTGCGGATGAGGTGCTCGAGATGGGTGGGACGTCAGCTAGACCTACGCCGCGGCCGGTCTTGTCGTCGGCGTGTCCCGGATGGGTCTGCTACGCTGAGAAGACGCATCCTCACGTGCTGCCCTTCTTATCCAAGATCAAGTCGCCACAGGCGTTCCTAGGGACGATGCTCAAAACAACATTGAGTCGGAAACTGGGAATTCCCCCTCACAGGATATGGCACCTCGCTGTCATGCCATGCTTCGATAAAAAGCTAGAAGCAAGTCGTGAGGAACTTACGGATGAGGTCTGGGCTGGCTCGGGATTGCCTGGTCGAGGGGTTCGCGACGTGGATTGTGTGATCACAAGCAAGGAGGTTTTAATGCTCGCTGAGTCTAGAGGGCTCGATTTTTTCGATTCTACTTGCGATGCTACACCGGCCTATTCTCTGCCACCAGTGCCGTCGTTCCCAAGCAAGGAACTGCAGGATTTCCTCTTTCCACCGCTGGTTCGAAAACAAGTGCCGCGTACCGCAGGTTCCTCGGGAGGTCTGCTCTATCACATCCTACAGCGCAAAGCTGCGCAGATACCTGGTGCTCAGATCCACACGATTCGGGGCCGCAACTCAGACATCGTCGAGTTTGTCGTTGCGGTTGATGGCTCGCCCGTGTTCAAAGCAGCCCGGTACTATGGCTTCAGGAATATTCAGAACCTGGTACGCAGGCTGAAGCCTGCTCGGGCGTCCCGGATGCCAGGCGGTAAACCGTTCGGCAGCGCTCGGCGGCCAACAGGAAAGCAGACCGCTTTAGAATACGGCTATGTCGAGGTAATGGCCTGTCCAGGTGGATGTACCAACGGTGGCGGCCAGGTCAAAATCGACGATCCTGTGGTCTTGGACCGCAAGAAGTTACTGGACAGACCTGGTCCCCAGGAGCAAAAGGAGTGGCTGGCCGAGGTCGACGAGGCATATTTCTCGTGCGAAGATCCGAATGACATGACCCAAAACGGCAATGACGATGACTACGAGTTTCAAAGCGGTGATGTGATTGGTGGCATCTCTCGCTCGTATGTGCATGATACCCTGGCGTACTGGTGCCGAGTTACGGGCATCAGCATCGATAAATTGGCATTCACGACGTATCGCGAGGTCAATAGCGACGTCGGAAAAGCAACGGGGGCCGAGAAGGTAGTTCAGCTAGCCGGGAAAGCTGGAGGCGGCTGGTAGCACACCTCAGTGTATCTTATCTTTGCAAAAGCTGAAATAGGGGCATCACATAGTCACGTTCTCTATGGAATAATAGCGGAGAACGGCGTGGCCATGTGTTCATACCGGTTACTGATGAGAAAGTCGGAAAAGGAGCCGAGGCATCGCATCAGATGTTCTGGTTGTTACGACGGGCGAACCCGAAGCCGCCGCGTCCGCTGCCGTCAGGTCCTCTCGGGGACCGCATGGCTTGTTGTTGCTGTTGTTGTTGTGGGCGGTGCTGGTAATGAGGTGACAGCGGCGGTGGTTGATACTGCGACTGGTATCGATATTGGTCATTGCTTACGGGAGTGCAATTCACGGAAGTGTCGCCTTCTCCGACTCTGCGCTGCTGACTTATTGGGTCGGCTATTGGCGAGAGTTTGGGATTATAAAGCTCTCTGCCATTGAGAACCTGATTCTTTGCCCGCCTAGTGTCTGACTGGCCTCTTGCCTCATGGCCATTCGTGTTGCTTCTCTGTCCGCCTCCTCTTCCGCGGCCTCTGCTCAACTGCCGCCCATCCGACTTGGGCGGCGTGACGTTTCCAGGCGATGACCCTCGAGATGAGGGATTTGATTCTCCGAAGATCTTGGCTCGGGCTTCATCATATCGACGCCGTCTCTCTTCTAGATCTCGTTTCTGCTTCGCTCGGATCTCATCAGCCGTGTGCTGTCGATCGTTCTTAGTTTCTGCATCATCGTCATATTCGGCAGATAGTGTCATGCCGCCAGATGCGGCACCGCGTTTCGCAATGATTGGTTGTCGTGAAAGAACCTTGACTTGTGGTTTAAATGAGGAGGTCAGGGGGACGGTATTGCTGGCTTCCAAATAATGGAACGTCTGCGGCGAAGCGTCTCTAGATACATTCGTCGCAATTTCGCCTTCACGTCAGCTGGAAGGAAAGCCTAAAGAGGAAAAGAGGATGTGAGAAACAAACAAATAATTTACTTACGCAAATTCCCACACCTTTCGGTTTGCCTCGGCATGCTTCGTAATGCGCTCTGCCTTGGTCAGTGACGGTGTGGGCTGCAATGGTGTTTCCCCATCATGTTCGGTCTTGTTATCATCATCATTCGCCGCGCTGTCGGCTTGCACCTCCCAGTCCTCGTCCCAGGCATCAGGGACTGTTGAATGTTTCATTTCGCAATGAACTAATGTGTCGAAGCTATTGAGCGCATCAAAAAATTATGCGGGACAAAGTTATCGAGAGTGTCACTTGGCTGCCCTCCTTCGTGATCATTTATTAATTAGAGAATGTTGTGAAGACAGCGCCGAAACTAGACTTCTGTCAGCAGGATCAGTAGACTTGGAGTAGGTACCTATGTGCGTACGTCAAGACAGAGTCGGAGCACACGCCTAGGGGTGTTGAAAAATTTATAAATGGGAAGGGATAATTCCACTGCCCTGTTTGGCTAATTCCACAGCCCATTTTGGATATTCCCACTGCACTAATCATTTTGGTCGGGATATTTCCACTGCCTAGGGCTGGTATTCTTACTGAAATTTAAGGGCAGGGATAATTCCACTGCCCTGTTTCGCTATTTCCACTGCCCGTTTTGGATATTTCCACTGCCCTAATTATTTTGGTCGGGATATTTCCACTGCCCTAAGATAAAGTGACATAGTATTTGAGTGTGGCCACTGCAGAAAACCAAGTGCATAAAATGAATACAACTGCACCTTGAGATATGTACGGCGTCTTTGGCGATGATTTGAGGGGAGGTGACGTCGTTATACCTATTGTAACGGCCAGTCAATGTGCTATCCAACTGAGCTACACACCCCACAAAAGGGTACGATTCCAAGACAACTGCTGTCTTGGAATTAGCACATATAGACGACTGACTGACTTTGTGACACTTCGTCACACTTGCCCGTTCCACACCTGACGAATCTCATTCGGCAGCTTTGAATAGGTGGACGCGGGGTGCTGTCCCTCATGTAACCGGCACAGTGTTATGGATTAGTCTTTGATGTTATGGATTAGTCTTTGACTAATCGTGGATAGATAAGCGGCAAGGCTGGGGTGACTACTTGAGACTCCCCCCACTGGGCGTGGAGGTACTTAAACGGCTAGGAGGGCATTCTTGTCCTTTCTCTTTCTTTCCTCCTTAGTTTTATTGATAACCATTTCCTCTCGCGCATACATCCAATATCCGTGATGAACCCTCACAACAACTGCTGTCTTGGAATTAGCACATAGACGACTGACTGACTTTGTGACACTTCGTCACACCTATTGTGAGAAACGCATAACCACCCGTTCCGCCCAAAAGGTCAAGTGACCAAGTTGCACGTCTGCAGCTTGATCAAGGTTATATAGTGCATTGTCACAGCTGCACAGACGGCACTGTCCAGACCGTGACACCTATCGGGCCTCGAGGGAAGAAAGATAATTGTTGGATTAGAGAGGTTATGCACGAAAGGGGGTGAATTTAGTGACTTAGTTTTCTGCAGTGGCTACACCTAAACATCATGTCGCTTTATTTTTCCCCTGCTGAGGTCTTGAGTCTATGCATGGAAGGGGGGGGATTTAGTGACTTGGTTTTCTGCAGTGGCCACACTCAAATACTATGTCACTTTATCTTAGGGCAGTGGAATTATCTAAATTTAGGTAGGGCAGTGGAAATATCCCGACCAAAATAATTAGGGCAGTGGGAATATCCAAAACGGGCAGTGGAAATAGCGAAACAGGGCAGTGGAATTATCCCTGCCCAAATTTAAATACATACAGGTACAAATGATTTTGTTAGTGAGTTACTTCCACTTCCAAATCGGGTAAAGCGTTGAGGCAGTTGCCAAAATCCTTGAGGCGTATTTCCATACTCGGTTAAAACTTAAGAGCGACATTTTGTGAAAAGCTTGTGGGAATGCCTAAGCCTGTAGGCGCGCAGCGTAAGCTTACGACGTTGTTGTACAAGCTTACCAATCCACAAGCTTGTGCAAATCGCGTTTTTTCCTTATCATACTAAGGCTTATGGACCGCGCATAAGGTTATGGACCGCGCACAAGCTTGTTGGAGGCCTTATACACAACATAGGCCTCCCGCGAATAGGTACTCTGGAGTACTCGCGGAGTCGTGGGTGTAACCTTCTACGTGAGGAGATCAACGCGCGAGCATTTCAACCATTCTTCTCGCGGCGCTCCGAAGACGCAGCCTTTCCACAAGCCATCATTATGGCCGGCGCTCTCCTCTCATCTCAGCCATTCTTCGGCGCCGCTGAGACAGTACCTCCTGCTGTGGGCCACTCTCGAAGGTTCAGGGAAGAACAGGACAGGATTATGGCAAAGGTGGCCGACCAGTCTTTCAGTCCCAGTAAGTCTTGTCTGTCACTGTCACTCAATCCTCAACCCTTTCCGTTCTCCATTTTTCGGCGTCAATTTGACACCAGTAAGCCCAAGATGCACTGTCGTCGGCTCATCCCACCTTGACTGATACTCTGCGATGCATAGAAAAGTATCACGATCCTCTTATTCCTCGACTGGGCGTGGGATCCCACTTCTTTAATCAGGGGATCACATTACAAACGGAAAGAGAATGGCTTGTCAAACTTGAGGCGGTGAAAGAGCTGCGTGAGCAGAGAAGCTGAACTCAACCGCGGGGGTCATGCGTTGTACCATGATCGTTCTACGTAACGCACGCATGCGTAGTTTTTTCTTCCGGGTTGAGGAAGCTGAGCACTGTGAGGGTTGCAGATCTGTTCAATATATGTCTCCAGCTATGTTTCAAGATACGGGATTATAGATGCGATTCTCTCTGTCGGTCGAAAACGTTAAGCCCTCGCTCCATCCACCGTGACTTCGCGTATCAATAATCGACTATTTAGCCTCTATGTCACATTGTCGCAGTCGGGAATAGTCGACCCCTTGGCATCAGATGTGGACGCGTTGCGCGACAATGACAACAGCTGATAGCGAATAAGGGATCAAAACTCGGTCAACGCTACCGAGGACACAGAGTCAGAACTATGCGATCGCTGAATCGCTGATCGCATGCACCGATACTCTTCAAAGTAGGACAAAAGAAGAACGAACGGCGGCTCACAGTTGGACTATTGTACATATGCTCCGGGTCGATTTGGACGGCAATACTTTATGGGTCTCATTGTGCAGTATCTCCATTCCGTTGCGAATCCTTAGGCCACGGGCAAGGCTTCGAAGTGGTCATATAGGCGTTCCGAGGTTGGTACAGAGATGGCTCGCGCGTCTCAACAAAGGGCGCCTCTCATGTAGGACCTAGATCCCCAGATGAACCGGGAGCCGTCAGCTTAAGAAGTAGTGGAAATTCCAACGGCGGCTTCAACTGAAGCTAAGGATGAATGTTGGCATCGACGCGGAAATTTATGCACTGATTGTCGTAGAAGGCGATGGCGTCGGCACTTGGAAGGAAGTATAGGGATGCTGTTGTGAAAGAGAAACAAGAAAATAACCATAGTACTCAGTTCAGCAGCTTGTATTTATTCTCAAACCCTCATCCGATTATTCACCCTCGAAGTCGAAGCATTCGTATTCCGAATTTTCGTGTAGTATGTACCATCGTCGATATGTCTACACCTAGCGCTCGAACTCTTCCTATGCTTGATAATCTCTAAACATTGTAAACACTGACAGCCCCAAAAGGCCGTGTGGCTCAATGGCAGAGCGTCTGACTACGATCCCCGTATTGGTTTATCAGTACGAGCTAGGTGTTATCAGAAGGTCGCAGGTTCGACCCCTGTCTCGGTCAGCTTTTTTGCTCGTGATGGTCTGTTTTTTTATCATTCGTACGGGTACTCGGGGGTGAAACCTAAAAAGGAACACCCACTCACTACATCTAGTGGGTGCGACTTTCCGAGAACAGGGCACCAATTCGAGAACGGAAAACCCTTCGCGGGAGGCCCATGTTGTGTAGAAGCTTGTAGAAGGCACGCTTAGCTTGGTCAGGGAATGCCAGCTTGGGGGCGGCTGTAAGCTTGTAGGGGCTCCTTTTCGCATGGGACCCACTTTTTGCACAAGCTTGGACTGTCGATAAGCTTGGGGAGGGTACGCTCAAGCTTCTGGTGGCTACAAGCTTAAGGAAGGGTTGTCAGGGTGTTTAGGGTCTGCACGGAGTGAAGGTATGCTCAAGAGTCTGCAAGATAGTATTGGGATACAAGCTAGGGGTCTGATGGTGACGGTTTCGATCTCTGGCCTCTCACCAAACTATGTGAGCGGCCCTCGCTAGATATCCTTTCCGTGTGCACATGCTTCTGCGCACATCACATGTCTCGCCACTCAGATACGTATATCTTACATGCTTTGCCACTCCTATACGAGGTGTGCTTCCATGCTTTGCCACTCCTATACGAGGTATGCATCACATGCCTTTGCCACTGTCCTCATGTCTCTGACAGGTTAAGAGCGACATTTTGTGAAAAGCTTGTGGGACTAAGCCTGTAGGCGCGCAGCGTAAGCTTACCAATCCACAAGCTTGTGCAAATCGCGTTTTTTTCCTTATCTATACTAAGGCTTATGGACCGCGCAGAAGCTTATGGACCACGCATAGGCTTGTTGGAGGCCTTATACACAACATAGGCCTCACGCGAAGATAGGTGCGAAAAAACCGGCTCTCACCAATTTTCGCCGTCCAACATCTCCACATCTACGACAATTGATCACATAACTTTTGGAGGCTGAATTAAGTATCTATTGAGACCATTTAAAAAGAGCTCCCACTACGGAGTATATCTAGAAGGTGTGACTTTCCGAGAACAGGGCCCTTTTTCTAACACGGGAATACCGTATAATCTGTGAGGGTTCATCACGGATATTGGATGTATGCGCGAGAGGAAATGGTTATCAATAAAACTAAGGAGAAAAGAAAGAGAAAGGACCAGAATGCCCTCCTAGCCGTTTAAGTACCTCCACGCCCAGTGGGGGGAGTCTCAAGTAGTCACCCCAGTCTTGCCGCTTATCTATCCACGATTAGTCAAAGACTAATCCATAACATAGCCTCTTCCTTTGGACCAGCCAAAGAGTCCGGACGCAAGCCGATGGGGGTCCGTGCGTTACGCTGGCTGCCGCCACTATGCCAGCCCTCCGCAGAGGGCTCCCTGTCCAACCACCCCTATCCTTTGGTCGACAAGCCGACTCCTCCCAGGAATCGTGGAACTCAAACACGCGCAAGCCTGCTGCCTCAGTGCCCAGAGACACACTCAGTCGAAGTAACTCCTTGGGGGAAAAAAATCCCTACTTTCCAGCAATACCAACCGTTGGCCAAACGATTGGCACTTCTCGTTCCCACCGCGATCAGCATCGTCTCGTCACGAGTCACGACGCACGCGCATGGAAATCTCTTCTTCCCAACCCCACTTATTTGCCCCAATCAAACTCCTCCTTTTTTTTTCGCTTGTCGCACCCAGCCCTAAATTCGACACGCCCACAGAAGTTTTGCCTGATGTCCATAGGGTCGCCATTTGACTGTTGCGACGCAAGTTACACGGGCGCGGCAGTTGAGCTTAACGTCGAATCCCCAAAGGGGTGCCGTAAAGTCCGCGTAGGCAGCTGCCACTCTTCTCGGTCCAGTCGTGTCTTGGACTCGTTGCGCAGGCCGGCCGACGTGGTCGGAAAGTGTTGCGAACCTGCTTCGAAGAGAGTACACTCCCAACGCGAGACGTGTACGCGTGGAGGGATTCGTGCTGTCCCTGCCGCATCTTGACCAAGTTCAGATCGTCGCTCCTTGTGAGTCTCCCCCGAGCGTGTCGCTGATGTACGTAAAAAAAAAAAAGCTGCCGGCTGGTGGTTGGAGTCGGTCGCCCTCGTCACGTAGGGGAGGAACGTTGTCTGGAACGTCCCGAGGCGCGAATAGACGTAGTAGAATTGGGCCATTGGTTGCTCAATTGCATACCCGTCGATTGCGAATTTCGCGCGCATCGACGCAAGCCATGTGTCCAGACCCGAACGAGAGGTGAGCGGTTCGGGGGCGGGCAGGATTTGGCGTTGTTGACTTGCTGCATGATCTTACTTTCGCGGGCGGTCCGGTCGCGAAAGGAGTTTTATTGATTGTGAGGGTTCATCACGGATATTGGATGTATGCGCGAGAGGAAATGGTTATCAATAAAACTAAGGAGAAAAGAAAGAGAAAGGACCAGAATGCCCTCCTAGCCGTTTAAGTACCTCCACGCCCAGTGGGGGGAGTCTCAAGTAGTCACCCCAGTCTTGCCGCTTATCTATCCACGATTAGTCAAAGACTAATCCATAACATAATCTCAGAAATAAGGCCATGACTGGCAACGCTAATTTGTAATGCTCGCTGGTGATACAGTCAAACCTCGTTATAACGATATCGCACAGTTCGCAAAAAAGCCATCGTTATATTGAGATATCGTCCAGGTGAGGGTCACGTGGACACATGGCGCACATACCCTATATAGAGACGCTACATTTTTTTTGCAAGCACAAACCTCATGTTACGGCACATACGTTGTTGAAGAACTGAAGAAAGGCCCAATTTTCTTATTTCTTTCTTCTTTTGATATTATCTTCATGATACATTGCCCATATGTGGAAGTTTAATGGGGGTGATGTACCGAGGTGATAAAAGATGATGTTTTTGGAAGCTTGCACGTATAAATCTAGCGCCACATGGTGATGGATGGGCCTAATCTTGCTGCTGGAAGGTCAGAAATGCAGCGAAAAATTGGGCAGGATGACCTCGTTATAACGATATCAGCGATTTTTTTGGCCCAAACTGTATCGGTATCGTTTTAGCGAAAATTATCGTTAGTTGTTAGGCAAAACCAAATTTTCAGCCCGGACCTATCGTTTAAGCGAGGTTATCGGCTAGGCGAGGATCGTTATAGCGAGGTCTGACTGTACCTATGTTGAGTACCTAGAGGCAGCCACAACGATGCTACGCTTGCCACCTTTCCGCTTGAGGCCGTCCGCCCATAAAAGATACATTCAGAGCAGACCCTCACCACCATCTCAGATCCTCAAGCAACAGTGTGAGGGTTCGTCACGGATATTGGATGTATGCGCGAGAGGAAATGGTTATCAATAAAACTAAGGAAGAAAGAAAGAGAAAGGACACGAATGCCCTCCTAGCCGCTTAAGTACCTCCACGGACTCGTTTGCATGTACATACTAGGGGGGTTTAGTTTAGTCAACCCGGCCGTCTCGAAGTGTCTCGACGGCCGGGAGACTTTGATCATCCATCACATAACTAATGTAATTGTCCTTCCTTTCCTCCCAAAGGGGTTAGTGTATGCAGCCCCCCTGCTAGCGTCTTAGAGGTACTTGGCTGGCTCAGCCACCTCACAAGATACATCGTGTGTTATGGATTAGTCTTTGACTAATCGTGGATAGATAAGCGGCAAGACTGGGGTGATAACTTGAGACTCCCCCCACTGGGCGTGGACTCTGGAGGTACTTAAACGGCTAGGAGGGCATTCTTGTCCTTTCTCTTTCTTTCCTCCTTAGTTTTATTGATAACCACTTCCTCTCGCGCATACATCCAATATCCGTGACGAACCCTTACATCGTGCTTGAAAAACAAAACACAGATTACGGCACCGCGACTTCCTACCACTACCTGTCAGTCATCAGCTTCGCGACCTGGCTTTTGAAGCTATACAAACGACCTCTTTTACTTCCGGTTTCTCGACTTGAAAATGAGCTCTTCATCTACCTCATTATCGCCGCAACCCTCGCGCGCGACGCAGCCGTCGTGCGCTCAGCTTGACGCGTCATACAGCCCAGCGCGGCTTGCCTCCCAGAACACGTCAGAGGATGAAGATTCCGACAGCTCGGTCAGTCGCCTGCTGCGCCAGGAGGCCAACGACAGTGACACTGATGTCAATATTGACGGCGACAGCGGTCGGGGCGCTGAAGATGACCTCCAAACCGCACCTCGTCGCCGCCGGCCGCGCGTAACAGAGTACATACCGCGTCGCCGCAACCACAGTGAGCTCCGCGAGTTGGTCGAGGACGTGGATTACGACCTTACAGACCTCCATGAGCCAGATGTACGCGTAAGTGATCATCCGCCGCCGCCAGAACTGCTGTATGAGAGCTTCGAAGACGCCCTCGCTGGTGTTACTACGTGAGCAAAGGGTCATGGGGTGCCTTACAATAAACAAAGATGGGTCGGAGGCGGCCGCTGTAGGCTTCTTATGGCCTGCTACCGCCGTGGCAAGGCCAAACCCCACGAGGCTGGCGAGTCGAGTGTCCCGCGGCGACGCCCAGGCGCTGTGTCGCAGAAGACTGACTGCAAGATGCAATTCTGGCTTGCGGCAAATGACAATACGCAGCCGGACGGTCATTGGAGGGTCAAATGGTGCGAGAACAGAGCCAGCATCAGTCGTATACTCCTTGGTCGATTGACAATCGAGCTCACGAGCAATATCAGGGGCGCAAGGTTCAGTGCCAAATTGGCCGAGCAATCAGCCTTGTGCGCAACCTCTGACGACAGCAGCCAGCATTTCAGGGCCTCAACTTGGGGCGCCAGGCACGCCCATTGATATTGATGCCGATCACAGCTTCAGATGTCCTATACCGGCAGCAGCATGCTATATGATAGCGCAAACAGTCAGTAGATTAGGTAGTAATAACACGGCCAACACGGCTCTTCTCTGCGATTTTCTATTTTTCTATAGAAGCCGAGGTTCCTGATTAGTCTTCAAACAAATCTATAATCGGACTATAACAATGTCAACACTCAATTTCATCCTTGAGCCTACGGGCGATCATGTACCGCCAGTTCGCCACAAGATTATAGTTGGTCTCTATCTACGTCTCAGGCGAATGTATCTTGTGAGGTGGCTGAGCCAGCCAAGTACCTCCAAGGCGCTAGCAGGGGGGCTGCATACACTAACCCCTTTGGGAAGAGAGGAAGGACAATTACATTAGTTATGTGATGGATGTTTAAAGTCTCCCTCGACGGCCGGGTTGACTAAACTAAACGGGTATCCCTATCTGCTGCAGTGACTTTTGCTGCAGTAGAAGCGGGGCAGACATACTCGTAGCCGTAGAAGTGGAGCTTTCGATATGGTCACTGCCTCTATCCCACCACCCTCTCGCGTACTTCGCTCTTCCCGAGCAAGAAGTTCTTACTCTTTCTGTGAGGGTTCATCACGGATATTGGATGTATGCGCGAGAGGAAATGGTTATCAATAAAACTAAGGAGGAAAGAAAGAGAAAGGACAAGAATGCCCTCCTAGCCGTTTAAGTACCTCCACGCCCAGTGGGGGGAGTCTCAAGTAATCACCCCAGTCTTGCCGCTTATCTATCCACGATTAGTCAAAGACTAATCCATAACACTTTCAATCAACATCATCATGTCGTGATATCATCAGTAACGATTGGAATCTAATCAAATTAATCCCTTTCACTTCAAAATCCTTATCATGATGTTCCAATCCCTGCTCTGAGCTTCCCGCGAATACTCTGATTGTTCATCACGGCTCTGCCCTTGACGAGTATGATGGAGGTCAAATCGAAGATTTGCCTGCCTCCCTCTGTGCAGTTTGCCACTCTTGCCGAGCCTCTTGCCTTCCTAAGTTCCTACAGCAATGAGACCTCCAGAACGGAATGGCTTTTTCCAAGGCCGCCTCGAGAAATTATCTTCTGATTGACGGACACCGCAGCGTACGTCAAAATTGGTTGAGATCATGGCGCTCGAAGACGCTCTGTATCTACGGGCGTTCGTCGAAGTAGTACCCGGCTTATCGACTGCCCGTTTCGTATATTGATATTTCAAGGGCAGAAAAAGCAGATATGTACTGCTATTCAAATGCAAGTGCACGAGACCGCAAGTTTGAGAGGCCATCGTTCTTAGGCACGGAAGGAAGTCTTCGGGTCAAAATTGTGTGTCTCTGTGTGTTGCTGTTCATGCTCTGCGTGATTTTTCTGTGAGTAGATGCAAAACTAATCAGTAGCCCAACAAAGCAAACACTTCGTGCCTTTGAACCCGGTGGTGCGGTCACAAATCAGGTACTCCGATGGTGAAGCAATAAATCACAGTTTCGTGACATTATCCGAAGGGAGTGAGAAACGTGCTGGTGGGTGTGTTGGCAACAGAGCTGCGCTAGCTGAGTTCAGCGATGTCCCGCTTTTTCATTGGTTTTGAAACTACTGCAGCAAAAGTCACTGCAGCAGATAGGGATACCCAAACTAAACCCCCCCCCCCCCCCCTAGTAGTGGGAGTACCTATGGGTGCGAGAAATCCAGCTCTCACCAAATTTGGTCGATTTTCGTCGTCCAATATCTCCATGTCTGCGGCAATTGATCGGATGATTGTTGGAAGCTGAATTTGGTATCTATTAAGACTACCTAATCATTCACAGTTTCATGAGTTACAAAGCGTGCATTGATGTCTCTATGATTTGGTATGACTTGGACGCAAGGCGCAATTGACGACCCAGCCCGTTCTTTCGTGACCAAGAAATAGGAGAGTTCCCCACCAAAACTGAAGTATTCCCGTGTCAGAAAAAGGGTCCTGTTCAAGGCAAGTCGCACCCTCTAGATATAGTGGGAGCCCTTTCTAAGCAATCTTAGTAGATACTTGATTCGGCCTTCAAAAAATATGTGATCAATTGTCGCAGACGTGGAGATATTGGACGACGAAAATCGACCAAATTTGGTGAGAGCTGGATTTTTCGCACCCATTTTTTTGTTCTCGACTTATTAGGTCAAAGTACTCGGTTTGTGTCACCCACTAGATACAGTGGGTGTCTTTTTTAAAAGTTTCACCCACGAGTAGTGATATTCACCCTCGGGAGAATTATTGCTTTTGATAGACTCCGTTCCTCCAGTAGAAATTGCTCCTAACTCCTGCCTTTCTAAGACCGTCAATGGGATGCAGAGCAACTGAGCGATAAAAAGGATGACCGAGACAGGGGTCGAACCTGCGACCTTCTGATAACACATGACCCGCACACGCAGATCGGCAATCGTAGTCAGACGCTCTGCCATTGAGCCACACGGCCTGTCATCACGTGAGGGCGACCTTTAATTAATTTCATAACCAATAAAACGCACCTTTTTTTTCGCTCCGAAACGCCCATGACTTCTCCTGAGTCCTGTTGTTGGAACAAACTCGCAAGGGATGCGTATACGCAGGGTTGGCTGACATGAACAATACAATATATTCATGGCAGCTATGGAAAAGAGAAAGGGGAGAAGGAAAGTGGCAGAGGTATGGTCTCATATACCAGAGAAGGGAGATCATCAATCATGTGCAGTTGCACACCGGCCCCTGATGTTGTGCGACCCCAAGTGTTTGAGGTTCGCACACCGATCCGTACACCGCTCCTCATCGTAGCAAACATGCGTACACAGAGATTGCACCGTAAGTGCCTATTGACTCAGGGTGTGATCCACGAGCGGCTGCACAAGTTTACAGAGCTGAAAAGCCAGCTTAATTGCACATTTTTTTGCAGGCTCCCTTAAAAAGATATGGAATTTCGGCTTGAATGCATAGAGCCACTGTTTGCAGAGCGCATGAAGTACCGCGCTAGCCGGGCTCGCTTAAATGCCTGCAATAGGAAATAATGCCAAGATTGCAGAGGATTCTGCCATTTTCCCTTTGCCAAAAGTGAAGGGAGAAATTGCTCCCTTCACTTTTGGCAAAGCAGAGTTGGCAGAGAGGCAAGCACCAAAATTTGGCACAGCGCCCACCATGACAACCATTCAGGGCCTTTTTCAGGGAGCGAATGTCCCTGATCTTTTACGACTCGTGATGGAAGAAGATGCCGATAACGACTTTCGCCTCACAGTATCGATTCTTTGGTCCTGCAGTGCACTCGGAGCAGCGAAAAAGTGCTCTTTCGACCCTATTTTGACGCCTTCAAGAGTACAGCACTGTTTCGGCGCAGTTGCAGCGAGTTTCAGCACTTGCGGGGGGTGTTGGCCGCTGTATTGAGGCGCTGGAACGACGGGAAGCACTGTGGAAGCACTGGCGCTTCCACAGCACTGTTGCAGCGCAGTTGCAGCGAGTTTTACCGCTAGAGGCGCTGGAAGCACTGGCGCTTCCACACCCCGCAGCGAGGTACCCGGTCACGAACAGAAGGCGGTGAAAAACAACCACTTGATATGTGCAACGGACGGTACAAAGCGGTCGCCCCACATTGACCCCACATGCATCTTGTACCGATTTTGGCTCTGTAAACTTGTGCAGCCGCTCGTGGATCACACCCTGAGGATGGCGATTCCAACACCTGTCATTGTTGATGAGGGAATGAAGGGAGAGGTGCTCGGAATGCAACATTTTCTTCGTTTTCTTCATGTTTTCCCTTCCTGTTTAGGTTTAGTCTATTTCCTCCGTTTGGCTATATTAGGAGAGCTGTTCTCTCATCATGTAGTTGAGAAGGGCAGGGTGTCAGGGTGTAAAAGGGTCTGCACGGAGTGAAGGTATGCTCAAGAGTCTGCAAGATAGTATTGGGATACAAGCTAGGGGTCTGATGGTGACGGTTTCGATCTCTGGCCTATCACCAAACTATGTGAGCGGCCATCGCTAGGGGCCAGATCCAATAGACCTGACGTCTGACGACTTTCTGATGGGAGTGGATCCAATTTTGCGACCATACCTCATTAGGCCAGAAATCGCGCCCAAAATTTGCATAACTTTTGTGTTCCCATCTTGACCCCTGCGACGATGTACCGAGCTAGCAGGGGACCCTTGATGTCGTTCGTAATTGGTCCGACGGCACCACGAGCTCCACTCTGCCGACATTTTTCACTTGTACTTTGCCAAAGTACGAGTGGAATGAAAATGGCAGAAAAAACTGCCAAGACAGCACCGATGCGGACTTCCAGCGGACTTCCAGCGGACTTCCAGCGGACTTCCAGCGGACTTCCAGCGGACTTCCAGCGGACTTCCAGCGGACTTCCAGCGGACTTCCAGCGGACTTGCCAGTGGACTTGCCAGTGGACTTGCCAGTGGACTTGCCAGTGGACTTGCCAGTGGACTTGCCAGTGGACTTGCCAGTGGGCTTCCGCGACCGCAATTCCGAGAGAAAAATTTCTCCACCTTCATCAACAACGTTGTGAGACAGAGTACGCATCCAACCATCCCATGTATTACTATTATTGTGAATAACAATCATCATGTCTTCTCTTGAGCTGGCCCCTTTGACCTTCTGTACTATTATATGTACTGGGCAGTCCATACCGATGACCTCGACGATACCGATGAACTGGCCGACCTCCTCGAAGACGCCGGGCTGGTGCTGTGGGGCGTGTAAGGGTTCGTCACGGATATTGGATGTATGCGCGAGAGGAAATGGTTATCAATAAAACTAAGGAGGAAAGAAAGAGAAAGGACAAGAATGCCCTCCTAGCCGTTTAAGTACCTCCACGCCCAGTGGGGGGAGTCTCAAGTAATCACCCCAGGCTTGCCGCTTATCTATCCATAAGTTATAACAGTTGAGCCCGCTGTTGGAATCGCAGGACAGAGGTTGTACACGTGCATTGGTGCACGTGCCTCGCTTGTGGGGCACAAGCCCACACAGCGAGCACAACAACATAAAGGAGGCTTCCGCCCCCTTTTGTACATAGAGAAGAGAAGAGAACAAATTGACCCATGAGAGAAGATACGCCTTTGTGTTTGTGTGCGTTACGCACCTGTTCTGTTATGCATGCAATGAGATTGGAGTAACCTTACGGTTCCGACACTGATCAGTGGTTGAAATAACCGACAGGTTACTAGACCACAGATTCGCAAGGAATTTTCGAGGAGAGCAATTAGATCCGCCACGGCCGAAGGATTGCGCCTCTGTAGGAAGAGACGTCGAACCCGACTCATACCTGCGTTCGGACGACGACGTGCTATAGGAAGAAGACACAATAGCGAGAGCATCCGGTGCGCGCTGTTGAAAAGGTCGAATAACGCGGCGTTTAAGATATATTCTGGCCAAGCCACAAAGTTATCTTAGACGAAGGAGCCTTTGATCGATCAGTCAAGCTTTCAAGAAGGGAAGTCTTAACTGGCTTACCTTCTGCTCCGTCTTTCACGGAGAACTCGACCAAGCCTGTCGAATATCTCTTGACTATACCCGTCAGCAACAAGGACCTTGCCCCCTGACAAGTCCTTATACCCGAAAACTGTCAACTTTTGCCTGTTGAACACGACCACTTCTCACAATGGATCATCAACCTGATCTTACCAGTGAGACCGATCAGGAGGCTCAGCCCATCACCGCTTTAACTACAGAGAAATTGATCAAAGCGGAATTACCTACAGATTTGCAAAACTATTCCGAAGGTAACTACTTCGCGGCCGAATGGAAAAGACAATACGAAGACATCGACCATGAAAAAGCCACGACCATAGACGCGAACAACCGGGTGGCATTTTTGATGAGGGATTATACCCAACGAAAGATGACGGGGTTGGAATTGACCGTTGGATTTCGCGAGGACTTTGAATTCTGGAATGAGAAGTCTTTCAACCTCATCAGCTACGCGATCATAAGAGAGTTCCGTGAGTTTCTTATCACGAGACGTGTGAATATCGCAGTACGACGAGGATTGAAAATCCCAGTCGCGTTTGCACGAGCAGTTGAGGAAGACAATGGTGCAGAGGACCGGCTAGCTCAAAGGCGGTCTGCTGAAATTGAGGCAGTAGAACTGATGGGGATGGAAGAAGTGAACCGAGTGAGACTTCGAAGGTCCGAGGCAATTTCACCACGACAAACGCAACAACTGTCCCCTGTGGTGGCTCCAAGACCCCCCTCGTTCCCGAGATTTCTGGTGCACACTCAACAAGCCCGGCCTGCCCCCGGAACGGATCTTCAACCGCCTCTTGCTCACCGTCATCTACGACAACTTCCGCCCAAGGTGACGGAGTCACAAATCCCGTCGACGTCTGAGAAGAAGAGCCTGCATGTTCTTCGTGTGCCGCCCTTGCAGTATTGCCCTGTTCCGACGCAGCCTCAACCTGTCCCTCGAGAGAAGCTCCTGCCCCCTCAGCTTCCTCATCAGACGCCCATGCCGACATCCCGAACAGAGATTCGGCCGACCCTCCTTCACCAAGTCCCGGCCGGCAATCCTCACGTCAAGATTACTGCCGGCTCCGATTACAAGCTCGAGAGCGCCCCCGTCGACAAAGATGTCTCTTCCCCCGTGAACAGCACCTTCGCCGAATTTCGTCACAGTACCCCTGGAGACGCTGTGGAAGAACATTTCTCCGACCCTCTGAAGAGCGCCGCTGTCCGCCCCTGTGACGAGCTTGAAAAAGGTCATGATCAAGCCCTCGACAAGGGGGCTCCTGCTGATGAAGAAGAACCCTCCCACGACGAAGATTCTGCCGATGTCGAAGAGTCTGACGATGTCATTGACGATCAAATGGGGAGAATTAAAGAGACATTGCGAGGGGAGTTTGCCCCTGCAACATATATACTTTCTTCGGTCCAGGGATCTTTCTGGTCACCGCCCGCTCCGAAGCTTTTGACGAACACCGTGACACTGGTGGACCATTTGTTTACAGACTTCGAAAACTACTTCCGACTGGTGGAAAGACTGGTCCCATGAGGGAACTCCTTATATACGATCGATAGGGTGATCGCGACGGTGGTCGCGATATGCAGTTGGAATGGACGCGTTACGTGTTTTGGTTTGCGTTTGCCTTCGTGTTTTACTTCACACTTTTTAGATGATACGCTCATTGTTTGGAGCTTTGGGATCTACTTGGATTCACTTGGATTGTATTCGTTTTTGGTCACAACTGCGATTCCTCTCTTCCATAAAAGAGAAGACTGCGAGTGTTGGAATCGCAGGACAGAGGTTGTACACGTGCATTGGTGCACGTGCCTCGCTTGTGGGGCACAAGCCCACACAGCGAGCACAACAACATAAAGGAGGCTTCCGCCCCCTTTTGTACATAGAGAAGAGAAGAGAACAAATTGACCCATGAGAGAAGATACGCCTTTGTGTTTGTGTGCGTTACGCACCTGTTCTGTTATGCATGCAATGAGATTGGAGTAACCTTACGGTTCCGACACCCGCCATGCCCACCAATCCGCACGCGGTTCACATCTCCTGGAATATCCGACGATATTCCGTGTTGCGCGATTCCAACACCTACGTTATATTATGGGTTCGAATGCTCTCACCCATCGTACCTAGACGAGTAGCACCCACTATGTAGATGTACCTAAGGTACCTGTTACTAGTGGGTGTTCCTTTTTAGGTTTCACCCACGAGTAACTCGAAGAGACTCCAAATTCCCAATTAGTAACATAACATGCGTTCCAATGATGATAAAAGCTGTGCCATGTGAGGAGTCGGATATCCCTACCGACCCGACCAAAAGGTCAGAACACTAAGCTGATGAGAACCAGCTTAGTGGGGGATATATAGGTACATGCAAAGACGGACAGAGCAGTTACGGGTAACCGTCACATGCCACATTATGTAACATAAAATCCTCGGCGGAGTTTCCCCTTTGACAGCCTCATTGCTCTCCATCCGGATCGGCAGCATTCCCACCAAGATACATGACGTTTATCTCGCAATGAACAGCACCTGGATGCGCGCTTCCAGGCCATTGCCAACAATAGCGGGTCGTCGCGCGCTGCCTCACAACTTCTGGCCAGCATCAAGACAGGCCACCATTTCCGAGAAGCATCATGTGTCAAGGTTATTCGAACGCAGATGCGGTTACGCGACAAACCGTACTCTTCCCGCTTTAGAGGACTGGCTTCGTGTTTCAGATGAGGTAGCCGAGGCTGTGGCCGAGAACAAGCCGCTAGTCGCCTTGGAGTCAACGATTTACACCCATGGTGCCCTGTCAAGAGGCTTGCCATTGGAGCATGAAGAGATCGTACGCAGTCGTGGCGGTGTTCCCGCTATCGTCGCTATTGTCGACGGTGTACCTACAGTCGGTGTTACAGGCCAGGAGATGATTCGCGTGGTTGAGGCTGGAGATGCTGTTAAGGTGTCACGTCGTGAAGTTTCGTATCTGGTGGGCATGGTAAGACACTTTTACCAGCGAATCTTTATTATTGACTGACACTTATTGGGCAAGGGTATGAGTGGTCATGCAATGAACGGCGGCACAACAATCTCAGCCACCATGTTACTAGCTAGACTAGCCGGCATCCGAATCCTCGGTACTGGTGGTCTCGGCGGTGTTCACAACGGTGGTGAAACTTCTATGGATGTATCTGCTGACCTTACTGAACTTGGTCGCACGCGGGTTGCTGTTGTCAGCAGCGGTTGCAAAGGATTCTTGGACATCTCGCGAACTCTAGAGTATCTTGAAACCCAAGGATGCCTCGTATCGACCTTTTCCGATGGCCGACTCGGCATGATTGAGTTCCCCGCGTTCTGGGCCCGCGAGAGCGGTATCAAGAGTCCCTCTTCTGTCGCAACAGAGATGGAGGCCGCGTCGATCATCTTGGCACAAGAGCGTCTTGGTATAGAATCTGGGATGTTGTTCGCGAATCCCATCCCTGAACAATTTGCGGTGCCGTCGGAGGAGATGCGCGCGGCTATCAATAAGGCCGTATCTGAAGCGAATGAGCAGGGCTACGTGGGGAGCACGAACACACCCTTTATCTTGAAACGACTAAAACAGTTGTGTGGACATAGGGTTGTTACAGCAAATAGAGAACTGGTTAAGTCAAACCTTACACGAGCCACCGGCATTGCTGTCGAGCTGTCCCGTTTGATGGCATATGAGCCGCGGCCAGCAAGTTCGTAAGTAGACACTATGTGGTTTCAATTTACGCAGATCGTTTAATAATTCTAATACGCGAAAGTGGTGCCCGATCTGGATCAGGGTCCGATTCGTCCAGAGCGCCTTTGAGCTCAAACGTTGTGGTTGATCCTCAGGCTGATGTACTAGTAGCTGGCGGTGTGGCCGTCGATCTTAGTTGTGATTACAACAAATCCAAGACGGATGATGGCTACCCAAAATTTCATACATCTAATTCTGCCTTCATCAGTCAGTCCATAGGGGGCGTGGGCCATAATGTTGCCTTGGCTGCTCATCGGTCAAGTAGCCAACTCAGAGTCAAGCTTTGTAGCATCGTCGGCGACGACGTGTAAGTGATTGGTCTGTGCTGGTGCCACATTGAACAGAACTAACAAGTATATAGCGCTGGCTCCACCGTTATTGCCTCCCTACGAAAGTCTGGACTAGATACCAAGCATATTCAGAAGCTGAATAGCGCAGACTATCCTGATGCTAGAACGGCTCAGTACGTTGCAGTCAACGACGGAAGCGGAAATCTTGTTATGGCAATGGCTGATATGGGCATCTTTTCGCTTCACTCTTTCTCTGACCAATGGAGGTCCATAATAGCATCAACAAACCCAAAGTGGCTCGTCGTTGATAGCAACTGGTCTGCAGAAGCAATCAGAGACTGGATTCGAATGGGCACGGATCACAACGTCAAAATTGCTTTTGAGCCGGTCTCAGTGGAGAAGTCCAAGAGACTCTTTGCCCCTGAAGCAGGCGTCTCCAACTTAAGTCTTATGCCCCGCGCCAGTATTGACCTGGCTTCACCAAACATCCACGAGCTGGCAGCCATGTACCAAGCAGCCAAAGAGAATGGGTATTTCGACTGTCACGAATGGTTCGAAGTGATTGATACATTTGGCATGAGAGGGGCCAGGGATCGGCTTGTACGACTTACGTCCGCAGAGCTGACAGATGTCGGTGTGCCTGTACAATGCGTGAAATTACTACCGTACATACCCACGTTACTCACAAAGCTTGGTCCCGACGGCGTTCTTTACACCACTATCCTGGGCCGTGATGATACTCGTTTAAAGGATAGACATGCGGATAAATACATACTAGGGAGGGCGCCGCCTGATCATCCCACAATAGGAGGTTTGTACATGAGGTTGTTCCCCCGAGCTGAGACGATCGAGCAGCTGGTCTCCGTGAATGGCGCAGGAGATACATTTTTGGGCGTCTTAGTGTCTGGTCTATCTCAGGGTGGTAACATCGAGAGACTAATAGATGTGGCGCAGAAAGGGGCAGTAATGACGATTAAGAGCGCACATACTGTCAGCCCTGAGCTCCATCAGCTGGAGGAATGCTTAGCAAGAGCCTTGGTCTAGACATCTAATGTGCTAATATAGGTTATACGTGACAGCGTAATTTTACTGCCTGGAATCCAATGAGGCATTGTGTCAGGGCCAGGGATGTTAGATCACATTCAAATGTAACAAAAAGATAATTTTACGCTACTGCGTCCCAGTTTTGGGCATACTAGGGCGTGCAGGGCTAATCCCGGGTTCTTGTAAATACAAGCCAGTTTTCCCCAAAGAATATCCTACATCTCGGTCGCCAAAGGCAGTTGTTTTCGGTGTGGGTTCAGGCGTCAGCGCCTTCCACCACGTGTGCTCGCGTGGGCACAATTTGTGTCGTTAAAAGCGGAATTTTGCCAGAGGCACGGCTCCGCTACCAGAATTTCAGAAAGGTCTAGGTGACCAAGATGAGAGCGGCGTGCTGAACTCTCCGAAAGCACGCCGGTTGAAATCTCGAGGTGGGCAAACGCCGGTTTGATGGTGTCGTGGCTGGGAGGGGGGACGATGCCGCGGTCGTTGTCGATGTTGCTTGGATTTCATTTACGACCTCGAACCAGCAGGACGGTAGATGAACAGGCGCCGTCGACATCGGCGTCGACATCGAATGAAGTGGTGGTGCTGAGGGCGGCATTTTCGAGTTTTCCATTCGGAGGTGGACTGCTGTTAGGGCTACAGCAGGTTATACAGCCAAATCATAACAGAAGTGGGCGGACGTGGTCCGTGCACCGTTGCCGAGAAAATTGTGTAAAGGAGAGAGTTGAAGAAAGTTGTGTTGTTGTTGTTGTTGTTGTGTATTTAGCACCACTGCGTCCCAGTTTTGGGCATACTAGGGTGTGCAGGGCGGAGAAGATTGTGTGGTTGGCACGGGTATCCCTATCGGGTATCCCTACCTATTCTTCGCCGTAACTTTTTATGCCGTAAGGTCGATGCCAATCAAAAAGTGGGACATCGCTGAACTCAGCTAGCGCAGCTCGGTTGCCCTCGAAACTCTGGGAGACTTTATAAGTGTCAAGGTTGGTACATACATAGTAGGTTGGTAGTGTGGCTCGCGATGGGAGACCTTAAATAACGCCCAAATTCCCCCACTTTTGGTCGCGACGCGTCAATTTAGCTTCATTCACAAACCAACCCATCATCTTTGAGCAGCCATGGCTACAACACCACGCCCACTGAAGCCATTCAAAAAACATTTGACGGCACGCACTAGGAAGCGTGTTTGTTCAGTCTTAAGAGCAGGTAAATCGGCCAATCAGATCGCTAGTGACGAGAGTATTCTCCAAAGCCTCATTTATGGCATTAAAAAACGGTTCACTACCCAAGATTGGGGGATCTCACCAAAAGGGCGAGGGCACCCGACCAAGCTAACGAAACACCATTTGCGACACTTTCAGACAAACATAAATCAAAAGCCATTCACTACCACCAAAGAGCTTCAAGAAATATGCGCTCCTCATGTTTCTACGGAGACAATCGCACGATACCTCAAGGCAAGGGGAGTCATGCATCGCCAAGCCGCACAACGCCCATTTTTGAGAGAGGAGCATGTCTTAAAAAGGTTCCAATTCCCGCTAAAGTGGTTTGAAAAGCCTCTTGCGTAGTTTCGTCGCGTTTGATAGACAGATGAATGCGCTGTTGAGCGCGGCGATGGACAGACCCAGGAGTGGATTTGTCGCCCTGCCGGCCAGAATTGCACCTTGAACTTGTGATTACGATAACTCGGGTTCCAAGCAGCGGAATGGGCTCATTATAGGCTCGAAAGCAACTGAGTTCAATTATGTACAAGCCAAATAGAAGACACCCCGGCATGCCCTTACGTTTTGGGGGTGGAATTCGCTCCGGAAATCAGGATCCTCTCGTCGTCCTCCCGAGGGACCCCGACTCGAAGAGAGGCGGCGTCACAAGCGCGGTTTACTGTGATCACCTTGAGAAATACTTCCCAATCATGCTCGATGGCGACACTATCTTTATGCATGACAACGCGCCGATTCACATAGCCAAAATCGTGAAAGAATGCCTCGAGGAGCTAGAGGTGACTCCTCTGGAATGGCCGCCCTACAGCCCCGACCTGAATCCCATAGAGAACCTATGGTCATGCTTGAAACAGCAGATCTTCAAGCGGGATCCGAACGTGGCGCATATGAGAAGGTCCCAGGCCGCATTGGATCACCTTGCAAAAATTGCGACAAATGTTTGGGAGGAATTGAAAATGAGGCTTGTTAACGACCTTATCGACAGCGTGCCTCGCCGTCTTCAGGCGGTGATAGATTCCCACGGGTGGTATACAAGTTATCGATGCACTCAGTTACTTCAGCATTCATGATTCTATAGACTGGCTTAATTACACGCTTTTTTGGCATTTTAAATGGCCAGATTGCGAAAAAGTGAAATAAATAGGTGTGGTGATCCAAAATGGGTCCGGTTTGGCGTTGGGCGTTATTTTCTTGGTGGGACTGTACCTTAGTTACGTATGTACATACATCAAGGTACCTCCTAGCGGCACTCCTCCGACCCGTCACCCCACCATCAAACTCATCGTCCACCCCTTGCTCATGCAAAAGTCCCGTCATGACGCACACAGATCACACGCGCTATGGATATCAATGATATTCTTCGTGAGGTCGACCCGTCATCTTACTCCGTTCACCATGATACTCGCGACCTTCAAGCCTTGACGCGTCGATGGGTAGCAGAACGGACAGCCCCGGAACTATTAGAGTGAGTTGCACATAGAACGCTATTCTGCTAAGATTCCATGTATTTCGGCGTTCAGGTCTCATAATATTGCGGCAGATGGCCCTCAGATGGACTCTTCGAGCGAGTCAATGACCGCATTAAGGCACAGATCGATAAAGTTGAGGATCTCACGGGCAACATGGACCCGAAGACCAATTTCTCCCTTATTGTCATACAGACTGAGTTGGAGAGATACAAGTTCCTGGTCAGAAGCTACTTGAGAGTGCGAATGGCCAAGGTACGTGGATGTTTCATTGCGGCCGGAGGACTCCGTGTGATGCGTTGGTTTTGTGTCGAAAATTTGACCTGATGAAACTAAACCGTGGACATAGATTGATAAACACACGCTTCACTACCTTGCCACCGAAGACCTCCGATATAGGCTCTCTCCTGCTGAACTCGTCTATGCCACAAAGCATCAGGCGCTTCTTCATAATCACTATCTCTCCTCCTTCTTGGGTTCATTTCCTCATCAGCTGCAGAATCTGAATGACACTGCAGGAAATGTAAGCATGATTGACACACCAGATCTGGACACTGCGGTATTTATTCGCATGTTCAGAGATCAAGATGTCCACGGACAAGGAACCGACGCGGACGTTACGATACAGGCTGCGGAAGGGGACGTGCTGATCCTTAGGTGGTCAAACGCAAGAAAATTGGTGCGGGATGGAGATGCTGAGCTAGTGTGACAGTGGGAAGTAGAATCTTTTGCGGAAGCTTTGAACAAAAAGATGAGCCTATTGCTTAGAGTGAGAATACGAGGTTCACGAAACGTCAAAGTCGCGGTATATAGGGGCAAAGAAGGACGACACTGTATGATATCGAGAGAATGAAGGATGCTAAACATCGACGGCGAAATGTTATGGAGCAAGCGACGCAAAGGCAACGCTTTGTTAATTAATACTCACGCAGTGGCCCATTTGCGCAAGTTTCGATCTGCATCTGGGATCAAGCGCAAGACAAACCTTGCAAGCTACTCTAGGTAGTCGTGACAGTAGCAATTTTATGCTCGGACATTACCCCTCTTTCAGAAAGCTCAGTCCAGGCTAACTAATCATTAGGCATTGTGGCCTATATACGTGATGCCTTAACCATGTAACTCAAAGCAGTTCAGAGAGGAGGCTGATTCTGACTGAAAGCCATGATAGTGCCCAAGAACAATGCAGAATACGACAAGCCTCTAATGTAATCGAGAGAGGGGATTTCGGATTCGCGTCCAGGCCATCACACGCGC
The DNA here is from genome assembly GCA_029405325.1 of Claviceps purpurea. Taxonomy (NCBI): domain Eukaryota; kingdom Fungi; phylum Ascomycota; class Sordariomycetes; order Hypocreales; family Clavicipitaceae; genus Claviceps; species Claviceps purpurea. Next base: position 3,036,799 of record CM055789.1, on the reverse strand, counting down.
AGTGAATACTATCACCCTGATGTCGACGCTATGCATAACTTTTAGGTTCTGGTCTGTGAATTGGGATGCTGCCCCTATTGCCATAAGTCCTGAATCAAAATTAACTCAACGAACAAACGAAATTTGAACCTAAAATGTACAGACTTTTCGCTCGTCCTCCTGATTATAGCTGCTCTGATTACAGTTGCTCGCGACCAACTAACGAAGCACAACACGCTTAGCTGCCAGCACTTCTTGTTTTTGGTAGCCTCAGCTTCGGCTCTGGAATGTAAGCACACGAGGTGCTGCCAAGGTACCACCAAATTCGGTCTCTACGATAATAGCCAGACGCAGTGCGTCAACCACGCCGAGGCTAATAAGGCATGAATGGAGTTCAAAGGCCTCGAACTCTAGTTTTGTCCTGCCGATGTACCTCAGTCGCGAATTGCCCAGCTGTGTTGTGGACAGGGAGAGGTAAGCAGAAGTAGGAGGTGAAATTGCCGGGCGCGCACCGCCGTTGACTATGAGACTATGAGCTTGGCGTTCTACATCTGGGAGAGCCTAGAGGTCCACTTCTTTTGTTGAGCCACGGATAATAGCCACATGGAAATCGGTTGTTTTATTTTTTGTTTTATTTTTCGGCATTGTATCTAAAGACTCGATGTCGAGGAGACATTGCGAGGACAGGGCTCCTTGTTGACGACTATGCAAACCCTCAACTCCTAATGTGCCATAACCGAATTTTACCGGCGTCATTTCCGACAGCCAATAGATCGCTCTGTCGTCCAAATGCCACAGCGGTGATTCTGCCAAGGGGCGTCTGCTCCGTCGGCCAATTTCGATAAACAGTGCAACTGGGCAAGTGAGCTAATCTCAGGGCATCTTTCTTATTGCGACTACCAAATGCAAGCAGCTGACCGTCTGGTGAGAATGCGATGACCGTGATGGGTGTAATTAGCTGGTCAAATGTCCGAGTCGGAGTGGGCCGCTCTTTGAAAACAAGGGGGCCCTCTGTTTGAGGTTCAATGAGCGTACTTCTGTCGTAGATGTTTGTGATGCCACTGTTCGAGCCCACGGCCACCCAACGGTCTTCACCAATAGCACTTGGACCGCCGTGTCCGCCGACAGCGACGGCAATGCCTCCAACACAGCCGTCATCGTGCCAAATACCGAGAAATGCATTCGAGTCCATGCTATACTCTCCTATTTGACCGTCTTTTCCCAGAATAGTCATGCCATTCCCTGTCTTCCACCATGCAAAATCAGCAATGCCATGTCGACTTGACAACCTGGCTGCCGCGATCCATTGCGTCGATGCCACGTTCAGAATATTGATCACGCCACCACCTTTTCGTGTTGAGGCAATAATTCCCATGTAGCGACCACACTGACTCAATTTGAAGTGCTCCATTGACTTGTGCTCCAGCGAATGACCATTGATTTTCGTTGTTTTCTGCACGACCCCCGATGGCAGATCCCAGTGGTGATAGTACTTCCTTCGACCAGCGAAGAATACCTTATCGCCGGCGGGGTATAAGAACTGGGCTTGGCGAACATCGACTTGCTTGACTTGGACGGATGTAAGCCGCGGGTTGGGTGTAGGTTGAGTCTCGGGCGCAATGTGGTGCAGATACAGGATAGATGCGGTGCTAGCAGACAGCAGAACTGGGTACTCAGGGTGGAAGGACAGACACTCGACAGATGTCTTATGTGTATCCGAAATATCCCTTGTTCTTTGAATGTCGATAACCTCAAGCCGCAGCTTGCGCTTCTTGGAAGCAACCTGCCCACCAAGTTGCTTGATATTTCGTAGAAACTCTTCCAAAGGCTGCGCAGAACTTTCTCCATCGGCATCATCGCTTGAGAAGCCTGAGCTAGCTGATGAGTGTCGCCTCCTTTTACCCGGACGATCGTTGGCCTCCTCAGCCCATGCCGGCGCAGGGTTCACGCGCAGGTATTGTTGTCGCAGTCGTTTCGAGTACTCGGTACCGCTAATAAGATCGTCCTCATGCGTTATTCTGAGCCTTCGTAGTTTCGAAGTCGACGATAGTGAGACTGCCAAACGATCGTCATCGCTGTCTTCCCAAGCTGATGCATTGTTTTGGCCCGTCTGGAGCGAAAGCGTCACAGGTTTCGTCATGGAACCGCCTGCACCAGCATCCAGAATAAATAGATCGGCGTCATCCACATCCTCTATACCTTCAGCTTGCGCCTCGCCCAGTTCAATGTCTTTTCCATCGTGGCCCTCAGGAAAGCCTTCATTTCTGCACAAGCGTTCTCGGAAGCCGGCTCGGTTCCCCAAGACCACACGCTCAAGCTCTTCTTCATCAGAGTCGTTGTCGGCACTCTCAAATGATGGTACATAGGCAGCCTCGTTCTTGAACCCGGAATATGAGTGATAGACATGTTCTGACGCCTCTGAATCCGGTATCGAGGTATTCGCGTGACTCGCCATTGTGGGATGGGGGATTTGCAGCTATTGAGGTTTGTGCGATTTCAGCGGCGAACAAGATCTGTAGTGCTTGAGGAATTTTTCTGGGGTGGAATGATAGGTTACAGATTACCAGGTACATTTAGGTACCTAAGGGTAGATACTGGGTAACTTACAGGGGTATCCCTATCTGCTGCAGTGGCTTTTGCTGCAGTAGAAGCGGGGGCAGACATACTCGTAGCCGTAGAAGTGGAGCTTTCGATATGGTCACTGGCACTGCCTCTATCCCACACCCTCTCGCGTACTTCGCTCTTCCCGAGCAGAAGTTCTTACTCTTTCAATCAACATCATCACCATCACCTTGTCGTGATATCATCAGTAACGATTGGAATCTAATCAAATTAACTCTTTTTACTTCAAGATCCGTATCTTTCAATCTTTGTTCTGAGCTTCCCGCGAATACTCTGATTGTTCACCACGGCTCTGCCCTTGACGAGTATGATGGAGGTCAAATCGAAGATTTGCCTGCCTCCCTCTGTGCAGTTTGCCACTGTTGCCGAGCTTCTTGCCTTCCTAAGTTCCTACAGCAATGAGACCTCCAGAACGGAATGGCTTTTCCAAGGCCGCCTCGAGAAATTATCGCAAGATTGACGGACACCGCAGCGTACGTCAAAATTGGTTGAGATTGTGACGCTCGAAGACGCTCTGTATCTACGAGCGTTCGTCGAAGTAGTACCCGGCTTATCGACTGCCCGTTTTGTATACATATTCATATTTCAAGGGCAGCAAAAACAGATATGTACTGCTGTTCAAATGCAAGTGCACGAGACCGCAAGTTTGAGAGGCAATCATTCTTAGGCACAGAAGGAAGTTTTCGGGTCAAAATTGTGTGTCTCTGTGTGTTGCTGTTCGTGCCCTGCGTGATTTTTCTATGATTAGATGCAAAACTAATCAGGACCCCAACAAAGCAAACACTTCGTGCCTTTGAACCCGGTGTTGCGGTCACAAATCAGGTACTCGAAGGGTGAAGCAAATATGGTGACGCCGTGGGCGAAGGGGCAAAGCTAGCCAATCAACAGTCGACCTGACTCCGGTTCACGACGGGCCAATCCACAGTCGACCTTTCTCGGGTTCACGACGTCGGTTCACGAGAGCACACGAGAGCCAATCATTTCGCCAAGCTTTTCTGACTAAGCACATCCAGATTTGAGAGCCTCGGGGATGGAGAAATGGCTCCGCTTCGCTTCGCCAATAAATCGTAGTTTCGAGATACGTGCTGGTGGGCGTGTGTGCAACAGAGCTGCGCTAGCTGAGTTCAGCGATGTCCCGCTTTTTCATTGGTTTTGAAACTACTGCAGCAAAAGTCACTGCAGCAGATAGAGGCGTATTTCCATACTCAGCAGATAGGGATACCCAACTTACAGTGGGGCGTAAAAGAAACTCACATTCTCACTCGCGTCGCGTCAATGCACCTCCACGAGAGTATGTGAATACGCCTCAAGGATTTCAGAACCTGCCTCAACGCCTTACCCGATTCGGATGTGGAAGTCTTTCACCAACGAAATCATTTGTAACTGTACTTCAAAGGTACTTCCTCTCATTCTTGACCATCGCACGCAATACCTAACTTCACTCATCGAGGCAATTCATCACGACTTTAGCTGTGTGAAAGAGCTCGGTATACATGGTTCGTAAAGATCCTTTTATCACTGATTATATTTTGGAAATGTTTCTCAGTTTTATCACGAAACAACGGCGCATGGCACGCCGCCTCTTTTTGAATTGGGGTCTTCTCGGAGGACGATGAGAAGACCCTGATTACCTTAGTGAATTTCGGGACAATGTATGCAACTATAACGGGCGCGTTTTGCGTATAATGTATTCTTGCACAAATTTGACCTCAATCGTCTTCGACACTAGAATAAGCCAATTCCATTGATTGTGGAACATGTTATCGTTCTTACAAGTTCAGTGTGCGATTTCGACTTCCCGGATGCCAAGTCCAGATCTGGGTCTGTCCAGCGCCGCCCTCAACAGAGCATCTACCCGTGCATGAAACCGCGACGAAATCACGTAAAGGGCATAAGACGGTATCAAAGAGCAAATCTGAGCTTTTTTGAAAATGTTCATCTGTTGAAAATTGTCGTTGGAGGGCTTTGCAATGCATGACCGTCTGACGCCAGGTTTCTCAAGTTTTAAGGTGCCTCCTGAGTTTGTCCGTAGAAGCATGAGGCGTGCAATTCCTTTCCAGCTCTCTGATGGACATGAAGGATTTCCTATTTATTTATGTTTGAAGACGTCGCATATTTATGTCTTGAAAGCCTGGACGGGCACCACCGCCCACGATGTGAGATGTTCCAATCTTGATGAGCGAAGCGTTTTCTGATTCCGCATACGCGGCTGATTAGCCTGCTGAAATGGCTGAACACACGCGGTTCCTCGTGCGAGGTGTCGTGCATTGCATCTCATATGACATGTGTAGTAGATAAAATTAATATGTGAGAATTTGGCTACGATTGGCATTCCAAGGGTGTGATCCACGAGCGGCTGCACAAGTTTACAGAGCTGAAAAGCCAGCTTAATTGCACATTTTTTTGCAGGCTCCCTTAAAAAGATATGGAATTTCGGCTTGAATGCATAGAGCCACAGTTTGCAGAGCGCATGAAGTACCACGCTAGGCGGGCTCGCTTAAATGCCTGCAATAGGAAATAATGCCAAGATTGCAGAGGATTCTGCCATTTTCTCTTTGCCAAAAATGAAGGGAGCAATTGCTCCCTTCACTTTTGGCAAGCACCAAAATTTTGCACAGCGCCCACCATGACAACCTTTCAGGGCCTTTTTCAGGGAGCTAATGTCCCTGATCTTTTACGACTCGTGATGGAAGAAGATGCCGATAACGACCTTCGCCTCACAGTATCGATTTTTTTGGTCCTGTAGTGCACTCGGAGCAGCGAAAAAGTGCTCTTTCGACCCTATTTTGACGCCTTCAAGAGTACGGCACTTGCGGGGGGTGTTGACCGCTGTATTGAGGCGCTGGAACGACGGGAAGCACTGTGGAAGCACTGGCGCTTCCACATCCCGCAGCGACGCCGCACAGCACTGTTGCAGCGCAGTTTCAGCGAGTTTTGCCGCTAGAGGCGCTGGAAGCACTGGCGCTTCCACACCCCGCAGCGAGGTACCCGGTCACGAACAGAAGGCGGTGAAAAATAACCACTTGATATGTGCAACGGACGGTACAAAGCGGTCGCCCCACATTGACCCCACATGCAACTTGTACCGATTTTGGCTCTGTAAACTTGTGCAGCCGCTCGTGGATCACACCCCTAGCGGCAAAGGGTGTGATCCACGAGCGGCTGCATAGTATACAGACCAGCTTAATTGCATATTTTTTGCAGGCTCGCTTAAAAACATATGGAATTCCGGCTTGAATGCATAGATCCACCGTTCGCAGAGCGCAAGAAGTACCACGCTAGCCGGGCTCGCGTAAATGCCTGCAATAGGAAATAATGCCAAGTTTGCAGAGCAGAATATGACGACGCTGCTGTCAGATTGTCGGGTGCTGGGAGATCCTAAAGGTTAGGCGGTAAAAAGGGGCAGATAATAACTGGGGCTGCACGCAGAGCTTTGTACTTAGGAGAAAAGGGATGGAAGCACAAACGACGGAGAACACACAATCACACACATCATTTTTGGTCACAGATCATCATTAAAAACACACCGTAATATCGGACAATTAAGAGTCTCACTGATTTCACGATTGATTAAGAGAAAACGAAAACCAACAAAACACCAACCGAAGAAAGATAAACTAATTACCAATCTCAACGCGCGTCGCGAGCCAAACGTCGTCCTCCGCGATTAATATGACTGGATGTTTGGCTGGCCGAATACGACCTAGCCGCCAACAGACGCAAGGCTTGCGGCGTCAACGATACGAAGGACCTATAAGCGGTCATAAGAGACTTTATGACGGCAGTGGCGAAGGCAGCGTCCTACTGGAACACAAATTTCCATGGGACTCTCCGCTTCAAGAAGAGATGACTCGGCAGGAAAAGATGCAAATTTCCGACACCATATGACTGAGGAGTTTCCTTTTGCTAACAAAGTGGGTAGAGGCAAGAACAGCGCCTTCGCGACAGCGGACGATGGGAATGATGCCTCCTATGGCTGATGCATGGTGTGGATCACGGGTCCCCAGGAAGCAAGAGGGACGCCTCTTCCGCTCCAGGTAGCGCACCACCAGCTAGAAGGAGCAAGCGGGCTACTAAAAAGGGCCCGTCAGCACATGAACATTCGGCTACTTTACAGGGCCCGTCAGCAAGCAAGAGCATTCCAGAGAACAACCCGGGGAAGAAGTGGTTAGCAAGCGGGTTACTACAAAGGGCCTGTCAGCAAACTTGGTGAAGAAGTGGTTAGCAAGCGGGTTACTACAAAGGGCCTGTCAGCAAACTCGGGGAAGAAGTGTTGAGCAAGCGGGCAACCTTTACCTAGGGCCCGTCAGCACATGAACATGCGTTAGGAAGCAGGCACGCTTCAGAGAGCAACCCGGGGAAGAAGTGTATGAAATTGAAGTATGGTGATACATCTTCAAAGATCTGGTTCAAAGTCTTGGAAGCCAAACGAGGCGATTCTTGACTTCAAAGTCTTGGAAGCAAACGAGGCGATTCTCGACTACACTGAGCTCAGAAAGAAGATTGATCCTACGTCCCAACGAGTGCTGACCAAACTGGGCCAACACTCACCATAAATCAGGGTTCAAGAGAATGACGACTGACTTGAAGGTCGGAAGATTGTTGAGGTAGACGCTGCTAACTACGCGTCATTCAAGCTAATTCACACCTCGATCATCCTTTACGACACTCGTTTATCCTGGATTAGGATCTACGTGCCGCATTACCAACACTCCTGGCCGAAATACGATTTTTTCAAATAGGCGATTTTGTTTCGGCAGGAAATACTCGGATATAAACAGGTTATGGAACAATCGAGTTACAGTTGGAGCATGATGGAAGGAGTACCAATATAACCCTCCATGATCACGGTCCCACCACGTTGAGAAAGCCAGATGGATCCGTTATCGGAAGCGTCATGGAGATTCATGGTCAGTGGGTGTTGGAACACAGTTCTGCACCTAGTGCCGTATTTCACACAAGTTCAAGGACAACGAGAACACACCAGAAAGCAACAGCCATTATGTGGCATAAGCGCCTTGGACAACCTGATCCAGCAGCAATCGAACACCTAGTGCAGCAATCTCAGGGGGTGCGCATTAAAAGGTGTTACTCCGTTTCAGTGCGAAGCATGTGGGAAAGCCAAAGCCAGACGCCAAATACGTCGGGCACCTCGCATCAATGATGAGGGACCAGGAGAGAGACTAGCGATCGATTTTCATTCCTACGAATTACAAAACATCAGCAAAGAGAAAGAGTCAGATGCTCACCATGGACCGATTCTTAGGCCTCCAGCGGGATAGTTATTCACGGACAATCCCACGGCGTTTTTCATCAATGCCAAGCTGGAAAATATCCCAAAGATAAACGTTGTTTTGGAAAGAAGAGAAATTGTTGTCGAGCCTTCAGCTCCAGACACACATTCACAGAATGGAGGAGCTGAACGCTCAGGGGGTGTGAACAACAAGAAGGCGCGCACGTAGGACGCCAAATTACGCTAACGACTGGAGAACACCGCACGAGTTTTTTTTTCCTCACGCACGGAGCTTCCAAATATATATGGATGCAAAGCTTTCGCAATGTTTGATGACACCCGTCGTGGAAAAACATCGCTCACATCGCCATCCAAAGGCACGCGCTGGGTTCAGTACCTGGTCCGATACAGATCATTCAACAACCATCGGATATTTTCATTGCCGAAGGTCATCAGCACTCGGTCGTCGTTTTGATCAACAAGCTTTTATCAACGGAATCATCAAACACGTGCCGGACAACCTTGTGCATGCCATCTGAGGAGAAATTACCTCGCGGTGTTCGAAGACGCGCTTCAGTCCAGACAGACTTCACGGCAACCCTCAAGGCACTCGGCTCCCAGACCGTCCCGCACGAACTCTGCATACATCATCAAAGAAGACGGTTTTCATTCTGTCCTACGTGGACAATAATATCATTGCATATAAGCGTGACAATATTGACAGAGTAAGTGTCAACAGTCAAGCTTCGTCGTGAGAAATATAACATGAATGGCGAAGATGATCTACAATGGTTACTAGGAATAGATATGGCTCGAGATCGAAACGAAAGAACTTGTCCAAGTGTCCCAGGCCTATAAGTCGACACAAATCCACCAGCTGGTCGGAAAACAAGACCTGCTCCACGACTCATCCATGAATGCAACATATTTTCAGCCATCAACCGCGCTGTCATCACCAACTGAGACATAAAGATACCAGCGGAAAATAGTTTCACTTCTCTCCGCAGCAATTACGATACACCCAGGCATAGCTTTCGCGACATTGCGTCGTGCGACTCGTCCGATTTGAACAAACCCAAACGAAGAGCATCACGGTGCAGCCAACTGAGTTCTCCTCTATCTGTTCGACGCAAATTGGCGGGCACTGCAGCTAGGAAGGAAAGACAACTTCCAGGTTGCCAGTGACGCGCCATTTGGAGACAACACATTAGACAGGAAGAGCTCACAGGGACATGCAAGTAGAGTGTTCAATGGGCTTATCGATTGGAAGGCGAGCAAGCAAGACATGATTATCACTTCAACGACGGAAGCAGAACTTCTAGCACTGCCACAGGTGGCGAAAGAAGCGATGTTCACGTCGCGACTCCTGAAACAACTTCGAAGAATTTCGCATCCAACTTCTCTCAGGAAAATTAAGATTGATTGCGGCAATACACAGACGATTGATTTGGCTACAAAGGAAATATCCAAGCTACAAACGAAGCTGATTGCGGATTGATTTTACCAAGGTACTGCCAGTCAACAAAATTGGGCAGAGTTTCTTGAACAAATAGGAATGGTCGAAATGGCAAGGCATGGATCACAAACGAGACACAGTTGGAGGAGATTCAGGACCAACTGGAGAACCTTACAATCGAAGAGGGTTTCCAGCTTGCACGCGTCGTTGGCCGTCCAAGCTGAGGGGGTGTGTCAGATTGTCGGGTGCTGGGAGATCCTAAAGGTTAGGCGGTAAAAAGGGGCAGATAATAACTGGGGCTGCACGCAGAGCTTTGTACTTAGGAGAAAAGGGATGGAAGCACAAACGACGGAGAACACACAATCACACACATCATTTTTGGTCACAGATCATCATTAAAAACACACCGTAATATCGGACAGCTGCCTTCATATTCTGCATAGCGTCGTTCCCTTCAAATTCTGCATAGCAAAGTTGACCCTTTCAGGGAGCGAATCGCACTGATCTTTTTCGATTCATGGTGGAAGAAGATGCCGATGATGACCTTCGCCTCGCAGTATCGATTTTTTGGTCCTGCAGTGCACTCGGAGCAGTGAAAGTGCTCTTTCGACCCTATTGACGCCTTCAAGAGTACAGCACTGCTGTTGCGGCGCAGTTGCAGCGCAGTTGCAGCGAGTTTTAGCAATCGTGGAGGGGTGTTGGCCGCTGTATCGAGGCGCTGGGACGACGGGAAGCACTGTGGAAGCGCTGGCGCTTCTGCACCCCGCAGCGACGCCGCGCAGCACTGTTACAGCGCAGTTGTAGCGAGTTTTAGCACTCGCGGGGGGGTGTTGGCCGCTATGGAGGCGCTGGGACGGCGGGAAGCACTGTGACCGATTACGAACGGAAGGCGGTGAAAAATAGCCACTAGGTTAGGTACCTATGTGCACGGGCGGTACAAAGCAGTCGCCCCACAGTGACCCCACATTCAACTTGTACCGGTCTTGGACTCTGTAAACCTAGGTACCTATGCAGCCGCTCGTGGATCACACCCTAACGTTACAAAACAACCAAACTTTTGTTTTGGTCTTCATCACAGAGACAAATGACAATGACGATCTTGTGGCCCACCTTATCCGCCTCCATCAACGCCACGCCATGCCACATCGCATAATCTTCTAGCGAACCATCATCAAGGGCGACGCCGCAGAGAACAGACGTCAACACTAACCCCTCCACTTGCCGTCTCTTCCATTGGACTACGGTTCATGCCTGCCAGGCATATCTTAACTCCAAAGGGTACTGTGTTGTCTTCATCTTGCGAAGTGGCTGTCATGGCGGCTCGACAATACTCACCTCCCGACTCGCCACTCTCCTCCATGGGTTCCGGCTCCGACGGATACGAAGATGATGCCCATGATGAAGAAATCAGCTCCCTTCGTCCGTCAAAGCGGCAGAAGGTTGATGCGCAGTCTAATACTTCGTCTGCCATTGTTCCCGAGGCAGAACACGAGGCGGTTCCTGAGCCTGACACCCTTGAGGGCATGTCGGACGTCTCATCTGACACTTCGGGTGACATTCCCAGCTCTCCCATCAATGCACGGCTGGAAGAGGAAGACTTCCAGGACCAGGTGACTGTCTGCGACTGGGACGGCTGTCCTGCGGGTGACCAGGGCGACATGGACAAGTTAGTTGAACACATTCACAACTCGCATATCGAGAATCGGCAGAAAAAGTACACTTGTGAATGGAAGACCTGCAATAGAAAGGGAATGCCTCATGCCAGTGGGTATGCACTCAAGGCTCACATGCGAAGTCATACGAGAGAGAAGCCTTTTTATTGCTACCTACCAGGTATAGTTCCTCTCTTTTGTCCTCTTGTTTAGCTGGGATGACAGCGTAGTTGACTTTACCGATACTGGTGTCTCATGTGGCAGAATGCGACCGTTCCTTTACGAGATCCGATGCTCTAGCAAAGCACATGCGAACCGTTCACGAAACTGAAGCTCTACGACCATCGGACCCTGTGCCCAAGTCGATGCAGGCAGGGCCTACGGGGAAGTCCAACAAGTTAAAGATCATCATCAAAACACCACAGTCGCATGGCGGCGGTGGCGATGAAGAGCCTGGCGAGGTACTCAACGGCGATTCGGGAATGTCTGATTTTTTCACACCGCTAACAGGTGAACTGTTTTCGGCCGAGGAGCTCTCCTTCTCAGTGGACAAGCTCTACCGCAAGTGCTACTGGGAATCGAGATGGGCGGACCAGGTAGGCGACGCGCTGAAGAAGGAATGCAGAAATTGGCAAGAGGTCTGCCACAATGAGTGGCTGGAGAAAGAAGTGTTGTTGTCACAGGTCATCCAAAGTGAAGTGGACTGGCATAATCGCCGCAAGGCTATTCTCGAGGGTACCGCCGACATTCAAATTCCAGGCGCGGTCGAAACCAAGGACAGTATGCAACCCAACGGCGTTGACAATATGATCAAAAAGGCGCAGGCTGCTCAAGCATAGGGGCGGAAAGCAAGGCGAGCGCCTTGCCCGCTTTGTAAAGTACTAGCTCTAGCACAGTATAAAAAGACCATGAAATATTGGGAGGGGGCTTCAATGACGGCGTATCTTCGAATGGAGCAATAATAAGAGTTTCGGGCGTTGGGCTGCTCGCCTTCAGCCGCAACCACGACGATTCACCAAGCTACTATGTGTTAAATCGCGCGAGAATCGCGGCCGCTATGGGCCAGAAGGTTGGGGCAGGCATTTATCATTTGGGCCGACCGTGGAGATCTCGTGCTCGGCCTCATGAATCGTAAGAGCATGAGTCGGCAGTGATTCATCGAGCATACATAGTCCTTCTACTTGTCTATCGAGGTCTCGAATAAATCTTTCCTTTGGCCACGTCATTCGGTCTGCTCACGCTGCGTTGTAAGACTGTTATGGCACTGCAGTCTGCCAGGCAGACACTGTTTCACTACAGGTTTAGGTACATATAGTTTACTAATTAGTCAACCCGGCCGTCTCGAGCGCGAGATACGTGCGGGGTAAAAATGGATTCAATCGTGAGGGGTAAAAATGGGGTCGTTGACCTTTCCTAAATAAGTTTCCTTTGTCCTGGCTCCTCATGCCGCTTCTTGAAACCCCTGCATTTGAGGGCCTTACAATTCGAAAGCCCATCTGGATTATAATTCTCTACAGAACGCCCATTTCTCGTTTGATTACGCTCTGCTGAGGCTGGAGTTGAGCTACGTACATACAAGCTAGGTATGTACATGGTATCTTTGCTACTATGTAAGCCATAGGAATCTTGAGAGTAGGGAGGGGCACCTATGCGCGGCATGTGTGCCAACACACCAATTAGAGATTGAATGGTTACAGTCATGTGATTAGAGACTTCCTATATATGGCACGGACAACACGAGATGTTCCCGGATGCTACCGCTTCTCCAGCGATTCTGTTGCTCTGGCGGAAGACAAGCAACAAATGGCGATTCTCGAATCTACATCTAGCACACACAAGGTTCAGCTCTGCTGCTGCCTGCATCATTAACTAGTTTAATCTCCGCCCTCTTGTCCTCGCCAACAATGTGGCGGCTTGTCTCACGAAGCGTTTCCGCCTTCGCAACTCATGATCTTGCGACGCCAACGGTCGTTCCAAGATATTCCGTCGTTAACCATAGTATGGCATCCAACAGCTCGTCGTCATCAGCGGCATCTGCTAGAAGGAGGATACACGACACGGCTCAACAGCTCAAGCCAGTCGTGGGTCTGACCTCCACGTCCTTCAAGTACCAAAAATCGCATGAGCCACCAGAGACAGTTCGAGACACGCCATATTTCATTGATAACAATTTCGTCAATTCCAACACGAACAAGTTTATCGACCTGTTGGATCCCGCCACAAACCTTCTAGTGACACGTGTACCTCAGATGACAGAGGAGGAGATGAAGGCGGTCGTCGTGTCCGCTGAAAAGGCGTTCAAGTCTTGGAGAAACACGACCGTCTTGGCTCGTCAGCAAATCATGTTTCGCTTTGTTCATCTCATTAAGGAAAATTGGGACAGGCTAGCTGCTAGCATTACCTTGGAGCAAGGCAAGACCTTTACTGATGCCAAGGGTGACGTTCTGCGTGGCATCCAGGTGGCCGAGGCCGCTATTGCAGCCCCAGAATTGCTGAAGGGTGAAGTTCTGGAGGTCGCCAAGGATATGGAGACGCGCACGTATCGTGAACCACTGGGCGTCACTGCTGCCATTTGTCCTTTCAGTAAGTTGAGCTGTCCAATCGTCGGCATTTCAAGCTGTTCTTCGAAGCTAATTAATTATTCCTATTGACTTTCCTGCTATGATTCCTCTCTGGTGCATTCCAATCGCCACCATCACCGGTAACACCCTGATATTGAAACCCTCTGAACGTGACCCAGGAGCTTCCATGATCCTCGCCGAACTCGTTCACAAGGCTGGGTTCCCCGAAGGTGTTGTGAACGTTATTCATGGTGCGCACAAGACTGTCGATTTTATCCTCGACGAACCCGCCATCAAGGCCATCAGCTTTGTTGGTGGCAACAAGGCTGGCGAGTACATCTTCAGCCGCGGCTCTGCCAATGGCAAGCGAGTTCAGGCCAACCTGGGAGCCAAGAATCACGCTGCCGTTCTACCTGACTGCAATAAGCAGCACTTTATTAACAGTGTAGTCGGTGCAGCATTTGGAGCCGCCGGTCAACGCTGTATGGCACTGAGTACTCTGGTCATGGTTGGCGAGACCAAAGACTGGCTCTTCGATATTGCAGAGGCAGCTAAGAAGCTTAGGGTCGGTGGCGGTTTTGAGGAGGGAGCCGATCTCGGTCCGGTCATCTCTTCTGAAAGCAAGGAGAGAATCCTCAGCATCATCGACAGCGCTGAAAATGAGGGTGCCACCATCCTTCTGGATGGCCGAAACTACGTTAACTCTAAGTATCCTAACGGCAACTTTATCGGCCCCACCATCATTGTAGATGCCACGCCCGACATGACGTGCTACAAGCAGGAGATCTTTGGCCCGGTTCTAGTGTGCCTAAATGTGGAGACGATTGGTGGTGCTATTGAGCTGATAAACAAGAACGAGTACGGCAACGGCGTGGCCATATTCACGCGCTCTGGTCCGACGGCCGAGAATTTCCGACGCAACATCGAGTCGGGCCAGGTCGGTATAAATGTGCCCATTCCTGTACCGCTACCCATGTTTTCTTTCACAGGTAACAAGAAGAGCATTGCCGGAGGCGGTGCCAATACCTTTTACGGCAAGCCCGGGATCAATTTTTACACACAGCTCAAGACTGTGACTGCCTTATGGCAGAGTCACGATCCTGTTGCTGAAAAGGCTGCGGTCCACATGCCCACGTTGCAATAGATTGTGCGGTGATCTAGTGGTGAAGGCGGTGTTGTTGGTCGATCTGGAAATCGAGGATGCCCAGGTGATGAATAAATGAGATCATGGGAACTGATCATGGAGCGATAGAACCGCAGAAGACCCCAGCGCTATGTCCGCTAAGGTAATTAATAAAGGGACTTCAGAGACCGCAATTTGAGTATGCAATATGATAGTAACATGAACGTTGAACTCTGGTACGTGTTGAATATCCATTGTAAAAGAATTGGTCGAAGCTATACATATTACAGAGTACAGAGTAGATCAGTACAGAGTAATGATGCCGAAAGGAGTATTGAAATTCGAACAACGACCGCGTATCTAGGCTTGCGAGGGGAGGGGCCAGAGATTGAAATTAAGATTCATGTCATGGTCTGGGCTTTGCCCAGCCCTCAGCAATATAGGTGTCAATTGTACAGAGTTCAGGAACTTGTACAATGCGTATTCTTTTGTTGTCTTCCATGGCGCAACGGGATTGGGCACATCACCCAGACGGCGGCGCGGAGCCAGGCCATCACAATTCACCAGACCCCTAACGAGCAGCTTGATATGAAATATTTCTCGACCTTTCTTCACAACCTTAATACTTTACACACTACACCACTTAAACCCTGACACCTGGTTCTGCGTGTGTTGGACCAGGGGTTCCTAAGAAAGAGCGTTTAACCCATGTCTGTTCAGGGCTGCCTCTGCGCCGAAGACGGCTATGACCAACGGTTATATCATGTATGATAATAAATAAACGCCCGAAGATGCTGATAGGACGCTAATGGAAACAAATCATCGAGGTATGGCATGACGAGCTAAAAACTTGATCGGACGCTTTCGCAAGTTTACATCTGTAGATTAGGCAGTGATGATGTATTTACTACGCGGAAATTGCAGAAAGAGGCTTCTGCGGTATTCAACCTTTACTGTTGTGGAGGAAGCTGCAGGAATCCACCATAGTAGTCGTCGAGCCACTGTGCAGCGCTGTCGCCGGAGTCATCGTTGCACGAGTCCCATCGTCCAACAGCCCCAACGTAGCCGTCCGGTCGCACATTTACTATGGCAACGACGCCAGGCTCGAGGCTACCCAGCCACTTATCCGTACATAAGGCCCCTCGCGTGTCCTGCTCGGGAATATTATCGAGGTACAAAGACCAGCGACTGTCTTGTAGCATGGCTGGCAAGTCAGAGATTTCCATCTCTGCCTTAGGCATTGTGGCTAGTGCTCAGTTAGCAAATGTCTACCCATAGTATGATTGCAGAGAGGGGCGAGGGGCGAGGGGCGAGGGGAGTCAGGGGACAAGGCGAATATAAAGGTACTGGCTTCACTAGATGGAATTATTGCACGTACTTATGAGACCGAAGGTAAATAAATGGCTGACGGCTGTGTATCTTTCTGGTCTTATGTAAACATCCTCAGCCGAGCCATTTCTTGGCTGCGCGGCATATGATTTGCTCGCTGCAGCTGAAAGTTGGCTCACAAACGACGTATCATTAGCGACAGCTCTGCAGAATGTTGTCAAAAAAGGCGCCGCTTGCTGAACATCCCACATGAGCAAGAAGATACGGAATTGGCCCAGCATAGGAATGTCAAGTTGTATGTCGACCGGATTGGAGTCGATATATCGAGTAACCCTGGCAGGCGGTAAAAGACATCCTGGTCGGGCATCCCCGGTGGGATTGACGAAATTGCCAGGCTCTGCACGATTGATGGCGCTGTTGGAGTATTCAACTCCAATACCTGAAATAAAGCGAACATTGGATTTGAAGTTTTTGGCAAGCGCAACAGCGTCGCCCGCGGCTATCTGGTTTGCATGCTCGTAATCAAAGTTTACAAGGTCAAGAGCAATTTTGCGCCGCTCTTCTTCGTAGCTCTCTAACAGAACGGGCTTAGCGAGCCCTCGGACATCCAAATTCAGTTTCCAGGAAAGGTTCCACGAGTCGTGCATGGATGTATTCATCCCCTGAGCAGCCTTGGGTGAGTGGGTGTGGCTGGCGTCACCTGCTAAGAAGATTTTGGTGCTGGCATCTGAGAATCGGCTGGCAACTCGCTGACCAACTTGATACCGTCCAAACCACTCGATGTATTTCCAGTCCACTGCGAAAGGTGCCATGATCATCCTCGCCTGTTCCATAACAAATGCTTGACCAAGTTGATGACGGTCCTCGGATGCGAACGTCTTTAGTTCAATGTAAAACCTGGTCATGTTTCTTTCACGGGGAATGATAAGAATAGATCCATGCTCCTCTGAGTATACCAGAGTTTTTGACCAGATGTCAGGGAAATCAGTGATGAGTTCTCCATCCAGAACGCCCCATATGGACGCCTGTGACATGCCAATTGCCGCCACGTCTGGTATACTCTTGCGCACTTTGGAGTGAGCACCGTCGCCTGTTTGCTTTTGTTAGTGGCCGCAAATATGCTAGAGGCGTTGGCTATCGTGAATCAGGGAGAGAGTATGCCAAACGCCTGAATGCACAGCAAGAGCTGCTGACGGGGCGGGAGGGAAGGTGTTCTTACAGCCAACCAGGTACTGCGTAGTATACATCTTCTTATCTTGAGTTACATTGGTTCGGCAGTTGACCTGCAAGCGGCCAGTCTCTGCGATAGTGTCATAAGACTCGAAAGCCGTGTTTCGTCTAACGGTTTTGCCTCTTTTGGCTAGATCATCGATGAACAGGCTTTCCACGATACCTTGATGTACAAGTAGTATGTAACGATCTAGAACGTCGATGACAGGAGGATAGTGAACCTCTCGTCCCAATCTATGGAGAGGCTCTTCTCGCGTGCTGCGCCAAAAGGAAATCTCGTAAACACGAACGCCCCGTTGGAGGAGACTGTCGGCCAATCGCAACTGCCTGAACGTCTCGATTGTCTTTGGCTGCAAGCCATCGGCCCTAAAGCGTGGTAAAGTGAGCATCTTTAGTTCTGATAGCACTGAGCCTGTAATGTCAGGCACTCGGTGGGAGAAGAAGATGTGAAGCTTCTTGATATCTTACCTCCCGACTGGAGTCTGGTCTGCTCGTTCATCAATCACCTCGACATTGATTCCATACCTAGTAAGAGTCGCAGCCATCATGAGTCCCGCCGGACCGGCGCCGACCACACATACTTGGCATTCCAAAGGCGGTTCCGGCGAGCTGCGCAACTGAGAGAGGTCGGCAACTGTTATATCAGGCGCATCTTCATCTATGGCCTCCATTTGCATCTCAATGGTGTTTTCGACATCCGTTGGAGTTGGGAGAGCTGTAGCTATAGCTGTAGCTGTAGCTGTGGATGCAGATGTAGATGTTGATGTCGTGCAATCTGTCTGCTGCGGGCTAGAAACAATTCTAGGGGCCATGTCTCAAGATGTCAAAATAGAGGCTTTGGTGGACTTAGCCCTTTTTGTTTTGGCAAGATCGATGGGAGAGGTTGTGCTACAATGACTGTAGTATTACTATTGTAGTCTGTTGCTACGGTAAGTAGCTGGTCGGGCACTGAGTCCTGACGATGATAGTGGTGTGGCGACGTGCCGTGAATCCCCTTCCGCCCCTGAAAGGAGTGTTCTTGTGAGCGGCCGACAATAGTCAAGGTTGACAGGAAGCAGGAAACCTCACAGAGTCGCTTCAAAATATACTCAACTTCGTGCGGTGACGTACTGGGGCACCAGACAAATCTAACCTCGAAACCTGCAAGGTCTCAAAAGTTTGGGAGGCAAGGTGGGCCGGCAAGAGTCTGTATGATGTATGAAGTGACAGGAAGGCACAAAACTGCAAGACACCACGCGTCAGTAGATACAAGGGCCTGTACGGAAGCTGCTTGATCTACATATGTTTACAACGAGAAAGCCAGATCTCGACGAACAGGGACAGAAAAAGAATCTGCCAGCATGGAGCCATATACCTCTCAGAGGGGGCCCGGGTGGGCTGAGACGAATTAACGTATGTAGCAAAATACATACTTCCCTGGGTTCATGTGAACTCGGCATCCGGGAGTCAGTCGGGACTCAGGGGAGCTCGGATGGAACCCCCATTCAACTCGACGCGGACAACACGACTGACTGCTGAACCAGCAAGCAGGGCAGAGCGAGAGCGACGACTCAATCCATGGTATTTGAGGTGCACCATACGACTTTTGACCTCCGGACGGGACAAGCGGGATGGCAACGGCCGCGCGCGCAAGGGCTCGCAGCATGCAAAAAGTGGCATGACCGGATGGCGTGCTGACTGGTATTGAGGAATTTGTAAAGCAAAAATGGGCTGATCTGATGGTAAGGTTAGTGGGGCTCTCGCCACTAGTTACTGTGTGTGGCTTTTCTGCGATACACGATCAATACATGCACTTACGAATAGAATACCTACCTATGTACCGTACATGTATGTAGTTTAATCATCTGCCAACTGCCAAGCGTATTCGCTACTGGCGGGCGACCTGTAAGGTGGGGGGGCCGTTGATGGTAAGGTTAGTGGGGCTCTCGCCACTAGTTACTGTGTGGGGAGACCTTAATGAGCACCTCAACAACTGCCTAATCACCACCCCAATTTCCTAAAACGATATAGTGTGTTTCTGGTACCCTGCTAGCGCGTATACATATGCTGTACATAGAACAGTACTGAGCTTACCGCGGATATCAAGTAGTGAATAGGTATAAAGTCGCGGATCACCCCACAACGCGGCAGTTTACTTCCCCTCACCATCGAAAGCCCTCACCATCCTGCGCACGGACCACCAGAGGCCGAGATCGCGGTGACCAAAACAGCGAAGGTGGATCCAAAAGGAGTCTCATTGGCTGCAGCGTTCTCAGCGGCAATGGCACGCTCTCAGAGTATTGATGACTTTATATTGCATGCACGCTCTTAGAGTATTGATGACTTTATATTACATACGTGTAGGCCACCCTCTCCGCCCTCACTGCCATCCAAGGGGGTGTTGACCGAACCTCTGCCTTATCCTCGTGTGATTCGGCGCTGATATGAAGTCCGCCGACCCCAACAACGTGTTGTTCCTGCTGCGTCGTCGGCGGAGGTTGAAGGGGCTGCCAGGCGACGTAAGGGTGTTGTTGCTGGTGCGTCGTCGGCGGAGGTTGAGGGTGTTGTTGCCAGAAACGAAGAGATTGCTGCTCTTGTACATGCCATAACTCACGGGCCGCCCTCTCCGCTCATTCGGCCGACTCTACTTGTGACTGGTGTAGCACGCCGGTAAGCTGTTGAATGCGTTGTTAAGCGAGGAGGAATTTCTCCGCCTGCTGGCGTCCTCAAGTTTGGCGTCTGTCAGATCTCCTTTGTGACACCACTTGCCGTAGAGCACGTTAGCCCTCCGGCAAGAGCAGCTATTCGTTAAACACGCAGTCTGGCTCTTGCAGCCGCAAGATACACGGTCTCGAGCGAGCGCTCGCACCGCAGCTTGGGAAGGACCAGGAATGGGACCTTGATCAGAAGGCCGGCCGAGCGGCCGAGCGGCTTCAACGCTGTTGCGATCGGTCAGTTCGCTTCTGGTGCTGCCACGCGCCGTGCTAGACGCCTTCGCGTTCGGTCGACGCGCCGCTGGCTTAAACACCTTTCGAACGACTGCTGGCTCACGTAGTCGTAGCTCCGGAGGATTTATGAAGTGCTGACGGTTGACGAACCAATGCACGTCGAAGTCCGTGGTCTTGAGCACGTCGCCGCTCTCCAAGATGCTCATGATCTTGTGGTAGCACGGCAGCCCCATGGACGCAGTGTAGTCGTAGTTACAGACGCGATCGTCACGTGTGCATTGCCGGTATCGGCCTCTGGTGGTCCGTGCGCAGGATGGTGAGGGCTTTCGATGGTGAGGGGAAGTAAACTGCCACAACGCGGCGTCGTTGTGTCGTCACAGCTTTCTTTGAATGCCAGCATCGCGGCCTCGACTTTGAAGCTATACAAACTACCCTTCCGTCGCTTTCTCAAGTTGAAAATGGATTCTTCGTCATTTTCATCACCTCAGCCATCTTTGCACACCAGTGAGGCGCTGGCCCGCGCCGCAATTCGCGCGATTCCAGCTTATTCGAGCGTCTTGATAGCAACAATAGGGCCGTAATGCCATCACCAACACTGCCCTCGCGAAGAACGGCAGTGGTACCGCAAGACAGACTGCCTCTGTTCCAAATTCACGCCGACAGCTTTTGCGACGCAAACGACAGCAATCACAGCGCTGTCGCGGCCATACTCAGCTCACCAACGGCGTCTACACGCCTCGCAGACGCCCATACCTGTTGCCACGTTGCAACGATGCCGAATCATATACAACAGCAGCAGTAAGCTTATGGGCAAGTATCTACTCTGCTGAATTGCAAGGTATCGCAGCCAATTCTCGCGATTATCAACGTCAACAGCGCAGTTGCCAGCTTTTCCACCACCTCAAGGGCCGGGAGGCTCAACCGCTCCAGCAGGTGCCGTTGCAGAGTCTGCAAAGCCGTCACCAGCCCCAGCCTCGTCCTTCAAGCAGTTATAACTTATAACTTATGGGCAACTTTCAACTTTCAACTTTCAACGCTTGGGTGGTCGTAACCCCAGCTACATAGGTAGCGATGCGGGCTGCCCGGCCCAGCTCGTACGTAGCTATCACGAGCTTCAATCTCAGCCGCCGAGCACGCCTGTTGGAGTCGACGACAGCTTCAGACGTCGCGGCCTCTATAATTCGACACTCTCTCAGTCGCATCGTTCCTTCAAACGCGTCGTCCATGGCCTCCAGCGCGACAATCAGGCTGGTCCGCCCATAGTATGTTGTATGATAGTAGCAATTAGTTCGGTTTATACGGAGTAGATATGGCTCTTTTTGGGTGAGCTTTAAGTAGCAAACGCGACCCAAGACGGCTTCTTTTCAGCGCTTCCATGTTTCATGAAAAGTAACTATAACTGAGCCACATCGTCCAAACCGGAGCTTCATTTTGAGCCCACGTCCCTTCCAAGTTGAAGTTCCAGCACGGCGCTCAGCAGTGGGCTGCGTGGCACCTCAACGGACGACGATAAAGGTACAAAGCGAGATGGGATCGGCTACAGCGTGATTGGCTGCGATACAGACGCTAGCAGGGTACCAGAAACACACTATGTCGTTTTAGGAAACTGGGGTGGTGATTAGGCAGTTGTTGAGGTGCTCATTAAGGTCTCCCACGCGATACCTATGTATTGAGGTTCGCGATGCAAAAAACAACCGTGGTCCGTGCGTACTCCGTAGGATGCATGAGCTTGCATCAAAGCCGAAATATGAGATAAACCGTGGTACATCTGTTTTGGTGTGAGAATGGCGGGGCAGCTATGTACCTTTTTATCTTGGATATGAAAGGTCATCTTACAGGTAGGGGGGGATGAAATTGAATCGCCCGCCAAGTAGTGTGCAATGTTGAAACTTGAGATCAACGAGAAGGGGTGCTAAATAAATCGCATATTGGGAAAGTCTTCACCGATATCAGGACCTATGATACGTAAAACGTTTTATGACGAGACCAGGCCTAGCTAGGTACTTTGCCGCGTCACGATCTTGGGTCCACACAATGACTGATGATCGAATTGTGTTTATTGCTCTCACAAAGTTTGCTTTCCATCCTACTCGTGGGTGAAACACCCACTATACACCCACGAGTACCTATGTACTTACTTACAAAAGGGAGGGTGTTAAGGTTAGGATTAGGTGAATTGGTAATGGTCGTCCGTGGAAAGCGACCGGTCGCGTTTGCGTTGTCACCTTCTGAAGTCGAGTGGAAACCGGAAATGGTCGAAGACGCTGATGAGTGATACCCCTCTCACACTTGGGGTTGTATCACTCATCAATCAGCGTCTTTAACAACAGACTACAGTACATCGCACGCCAGACCCTGTGAAGGTTTCCGTGATACCGAGGCTCAATGAGAAAGGACATCGTCAATATCTGCTCCTCAGCGGTCACGAAGCATCATCCTCGAACTTTGTTCTTTTCGTGCTGCATTGCGTGGAGAGCTTCATATGAAACCTCTGACCATAGCGAAGGCAAATGTTTCATCATATTAGCGAAGGCAATGAATGTTTCATCATATCCATGCATGACCCTCAAACCAGCCAACGCCTTCGCTTTTCGCGCCGCCAGGCGGGACAATAGGTAGGGCATACATACATTACATAAGTGTTGATGAATATCGATGGACTAGACTAATCGGTGCGCATGATCAAAAATGACGCGTCGAGAATACGCATCAAATTGATACGCATTGATTAGTTAGTTGTACCAAATGCGTTTAACTTATCTTTTCCAATCAATTATGTGATGGAACGGCTCCCCTGCGACCCTGTACAAGTAGCCTGCAGAGTCGTAACTAATTTGAATTTTTGGGGCATGCGCTGCGCTAAAGGCAAAAATAAAATAAAATAAAAACTTCGACTAGTCGCGAGGAAACAAACAAATGTAATAAATAATTGAACTCGTTATCACATAAAAGATCACAAAGAAGAGTTCATACATATTTTTTGTACTTCGTCGTAACAACAAAATTAGGTCTGGCCTGACGACACTCGCGAGAGTCAACAAAACTAAAAACTAAATTTAGTATTTACTGGCACCTGCTTGACGACACTGGACACTGAGTAGTTCTAGTTCATGAGCATTTTTGTTTTGTAAAAAGCAGGCAATTTTAGATCTCACCATGAACCAAAAGCAGACCTTTATTCTATTCTTTGTCAGAACTTTTGAGCACAGCGCCCATATAAAGTGAAAAAAGTGAAGAAATGTCAACAAATCTTGGGGCAGGTACCTCTACTCCATACTATCCCCAAACTCAATTTATAAATTATACGGCCCTAATCAAAGCCTTATCAATCAAAATCAAAATGGCTATGCTAAAAAAAAATACAGCCGGGCTGGGGCATTTCGATCCTTTCTCCCGCGATTTTTCTCGTGTATGAGCAATGACAACGCGCCTCTACTCTCAGCACCTCGCCATCAAATCCGCCCATTCCCTCGACGCAGAGCCAGCCAACTGGGTTCAAGTCATGCGGGCTGTACGCAGCTGACCCTCCCCAGTAGCCGGCCGCCCTTTGATGCCAAGCAATGCGCCATCGACCACAGTTCGAGATGAGGACCAGGGAAGTTGGAGTAGCCTGCTGCCTGTAGGCGCCTTCGTGTTCTGCTGGCGACATAATGGTAGCTACACAATGATAGAATACAATGATAGAGAACACCGGAAATGAAGTAATTTTGATTTGAGTGACTTGAGAAGCCGAAGTGAATCGCCAGGCCACAAACAAAGAGGGAAGGTACTCCGCGCGTCGAGAGCAGCATCAGATCCAACACGGATCTGTACTGCCCAACACACAGCACAAGATGAAGTCCGTGGCAGTCCTCATCGGACGCCAGGAGAAGGAGCACCCAAAAGGCAAGATAGTGGTGACTGAACTCAGCAAAGATGTAATACTCTAGGAGCAAGAAAACGAGAAGTATACACAAGGTTCGGTGGCAGGATATAAAGGACAGACACCTCTTTTGAACATCTCACTCCCGCCCAAATATGATCTCCGGTTTTCTGTTCTCCAGGCTCCTACAATGATACACAATTCGCGTTCGGGTAGATCTCCGGGCGCGAGCCGAGATATGATTTACTACGGGCCTGCCTCGTGTGTTTTTCTTTCTTCGAAACTCGTGTTGTAAAGTCTCTGCTTCGTCCACGTCGAACGTGACCGTGGGCAGCCTGGCTTGGCTTCGAAGGTCGGAGATAAACAGAGGGAACAAGGACATGACAACAAACGATCGATCCCACCGGGATAAACTGGACGTATACGATAGCGACTCTCGCCGGTTCCGAAATTTCCGTGTAAAACTGAAAGAACAACTTTGTACTCAATTCGACTCAAAGCCCCCCCTGCCCTTCTCAACTACCTACATGATGAGAGAACAGCTCTCCTAGATATAGCCAAACGGAGGAAATAGACTAAACCTAAACAGGAAGGGAAAGCATGAAGAAAACAAAGAAAACGTTGCATTCCGAGCACCTCCCTTCATTCCTTCATCAGTCTTATTTCTGTCTAATGATTCGTGACTGATTGTTTTCTATGCTCAATTCTGAGCTTCTACACTTGCTACTATTCCGATGGTGAGATGCTGCGTCAACTCCGATCCAAGTATTGGGTCATTCGTGTTGTGTGTACAGAAGAGGGGTTGTGGAGTTGCACTGTATTTTGGCGCTGCAGAGAGCCTCCCTACAGAGCTGAGAGAGGACGTGAAGTGGGGTTCTATTATAGACTCTAATAAGTCTAGAGTCTAGAGTGTGGGTTTCACACTCCCAGTAGTCCGTCCATCATAAATATCTCAGGAATAAAGCAGGAAACGTCTTTCACTCTCCTACACTTTCGTACTTGGTGCAATGCAGAGTATGTACTACTAAGACTCCCATCCCAGGTCCAGACGGTAACGACGTTGCCAACAGGGCGCAAACTCGATTTCTCCACTACCACATCTTCTAGGAGGTAAGGTACTCCTGAGTAGGTTCTCTCAGTGAAGACTTGTTGCCTATCCGACCTGGTTCGGTACTGCCCATTTTGAACACGGCACTCGCCAATATCGCCGAAAATGGTTTCCTTCTCGTGCGAGGTAAGGCTGACCGACCTCACTGCTTTTTCTTGCCCCCGCGAGTTCTTCCTCCCAAGGTCCCAAGCCCTATCTATTTGACGGCCCGTTTCTTCAAGGTTCCCGCGACTTGCAAAGCGCATATTCCATACTTCCCCTCACATTGCTACAGCCGCAGGATCAGTACCGAACCCGCATGCTTTGGCGCTACATACCAATTGTACTGTTTCGCTGGCGGCTTTATGCTATAACCTGCCAGGCCCTGCCAAGAGATTTCCGTCATCGGCTCTCTAGCCCACTTGATTATCTACGATCGTTTCTCCCTTTATCCCACTGGAACATGCCTGCCTACCTTGATTTATACATCTTAGGTCTTCGCCGTACCCAGGTCTTTCAAAGGAATTCATCACTAACGCAAAGCCACTTCACCCCAACAGGCGTGTGGTGACATATTGACGAAAAAGAAACTCGATCCCCACCGCAATCGCTGTCAAGGAGCTACATTCACGTGCATTGACTGCATGATTCACTTTTCAGGAGCTCAATACCGTTCTCATACTGTACGTGCTTATTCAATCTGTGCCTCACAGAGCATTTGATACAGCTCCAATAAAGCAGTCAGCGGGGTCTAACATGTGAACACCAAGTCTTGCATAAGCGAAGATCAGAAGTATCAAGGAGCATTGTACAAGGAGAAGTCAAAAAAGCCAAAGTATTCGAGTAGCACTAAGGAGAAATATACCAATTACACCGAGAGTAAAACGACTGGACGACGAATAAACACTACGCAGCAGGCTTACGTCGAAGACGTCGGGGAGAATCGCGCGCATAAATCTTCGGATGATTCTTTAGGACAATTCGACGATGACCGATCTCGTGCCGAAGCCCCCCCAGGGGCACCTATGCTACCGGCTGCTGCTTCAGAGGACCGTGTCAACGTTTTTGACTTCTTGGTCGCCACCGGCCAGACTCCGAACGCATCCAACGTTGATCTCGCCGTTGATGAGCACGGTGCAGATATCGGTGACAGCACATCATTAGTTCGTTATGAATGTGAAACTAAGAAATATCGATTGGAACATGATGATGCCCAACCCCAATACTATTCGAATTCCCTGTCTAAGAATGGCACCTGTGTAACGCCCTTCCGAGAGACCGAACGACGACGAACCAAAGACAGTGACACCAAAAAAGACAAAAAACGCAAGCGACCTCACATGGATGTTCCAGGCGATCAAATTATGACGGATGCGCCTCCTATTTTGCACACAGGAGTCACTGGAATCATGAAGGCCATGATGCGACCTGGCTTCCCCCCCTCCCCTGATTATTCTGGGGGTGATGCAACCGAGATTTCACCCACAAGTCCTTCAAAAAAAACTAAGCACTCCAAGCATTCCAAGGGTGGCCAGACTAGTAACAGCCTGTTCGGAATGATTACAGGCGGAGTAAAAAAAACGTCAAAGGGGAAGTCGAAGAAGCACTCTTATAGTCAAAGTCGCAAGGAAGACCCCAAGGCCATAGAGTTTCGATCTCAGCCAATTAACGGCAAGGTTGAGAGCACCGATGGTCAGCTGGTTGTGTTCAAGCCGCGTGCGGACGCTTTTCTTTCTTGTGTGAACAAAGGTTCTCAAAGCGAGAAGGGCTGTAGTATGAACAAAGCTCTAAAGCGATTTCACCGTGACCGACAAGCGTCCGGCTCAAATATGGCAAAAGCAAAAGAGGAGAAAGAGCTTTGGCGAACTTTGCGCCTGCGGCGAAACAAGGATGGCGAAATTGTTCTTTTCACTGTTGAGGAGGGACATTAAGCATTTCTGCCTTCTATGGTCGCGTCGTAACAGTGATAAACAGAGCCGAGATCATATCAACGAAGTGTTTTGAGCTCACAGTGGATATGACTGGGCATTCTAGGATACCTGCAGGACCTGTATCGAGTAAGCCATTCGTTACGTTTCAAGCCTGATCTTCGAGCAAGCCTGGTCTCGAAGACCAGGCGTTATAGCACGCGCACCGCTGGTGAAACTGGATGCACCGAAGTTGTCAAGCTTAACTCGTTCCCTCAGTATCTCCCTTTGCGTTGGGACACGACCAGTAACATTGGATGGTCTGTGACACAGAAATGGAGCGTGCACGAAAGATGGAAGGCGCTCTTGACTATCAGGGACGCTGAATGATTGGAAAATTCGATGTAAAGCCGATTTTCCATCTATATCTATGTCAAAGCAGTCAGAACCGAAGGAGCCGTGGTTAATCCTTTGTCCCCCCAGCCCTTCCACCCACAGACATTGCCACTTGACATGTTTTACTAAATTGTACCCTTATGATTACATTGCAGGAGCACGAATCTATAATAGGCTGGCAGACGAGCGGGATATGCAAGGTTTAGCGAGTGTGCCTGAGTTCCCGGGTCCTGGCGTTTGGCGTTTGGTGTTTGTATGCTTCCCCGGGAGGGATCAGGATGCAGCTATGAAATAGTTCGTGTTTCGTGCTGGGCGTATTTCGTAGTTAGAATGATTATTAGTTAGAATGATCATCGTTGACGGCCCTACAGTTGTATCAGAATTCCGAACTTTTTGACACGTACTTTTGGCGCAAATACACGTGACACCAGGGGAAAATACAAAACTTGCGATAAAGGGCGAGTGCTTGGATAAGCGCGAACATACATAGCCATCACATTAACTTCGAAGGCAAGACTCTCTTAGTTCTGCATGACACGCAACGGTATAATGTGCTGCACGGTGGCCTCTCTCCTACACAGTGGACACTCAGGCTTCTCTTTCGTCCAATCGCCTATACAATCCCAGCAGAATATATGGCCGCACTGGGTGGCGGACGGGTCCTTGAGCTCCTCGAGACACAGCGTACATTTGCGTTGTTGACCGTCCTTGATGTACGTCATGACATCGGCATCGCGAAGATTAGAATGAGGTAATGCGCTGACGGGTGTATGCGTCATCGAGATCATATTGACTCCATGCTGTACGGGAGCCCGCGCGCCTATGTCGATGAGGAGGTCGCTGATGGCAGAAGTTGTATTTACGTGATTGAGACATACGTCGACGGTGGCGGCTTGAGTAATATGGGCGCGGTTTTGGACGCGGCGCAGGGCTGACAAGGCTCGTGAGCTAATGTACAGGTAGCCTTGAACGACGAGTTGGATGATAAGCAGAATGCCGAGAACCTCATAGCCGCCTCTCTCAGGCGACGTGGGTATCGAGCGCCGGGAGACATAGCGAAGCGCGAGCAGTCTCTTCGTCAATTCGTAATACGTGCCGTTCAGGTAGAATAGCGCCAAAGTGACGGCCCGAATGGGGCCAGCGGAAGTCAAGGACGGCAGGTAGTTGGCAACGTAGTGCCAGGCGTAAGCTCCCTTAGATGTTTGCTTTCCTTGTTTCCAAACCTTCTGCACGCGCCGCTGAATGAGTATACAGATGCAATTGCGCAGCACTGGAAGCAACCTGCTAAACAGATAGGGGAAGATGATGGTGCCGCCAATGTATGTCGCTCTCTTGGAGACATCGGGTAGTCCGCCATGCAGGGATTCAACCTGCACGAGATCGCAGTATTCTTCGCCCAGCGTCCTATTGCCTGGTAGGGTGGTTAAGCAGAGGTAGATCAGGCTACCAAGGGAGCGCAAGTCCGGCGCGGCCGCATGGGACGAGCGCGCACCGAACAGGCGTCTGTGGAGGTCTGTGACTGCATCGGTGAGGTGGCCTGTGAAGTAAGTGTCTTTTTGATGTGCGCGTACGATGTCTGGCGCCGCGGCGACTGTGTACGGCGAGGCCATTGGGATGACGTGCATGGATTTGATAAGAGGATGATGAGACACATACTCTATTCACAGAGATGGCAATTTTACCGTTCGAAACGTTTGTGATATCAACATGTACATATGTACTCCGTATTCTACCTACAGTCAAACCTCGATATAACGATGCGTTATAAAACGATATTCTCACCTTAACGATAATTTTGGGAAATTCCTCATAGAAAACCCATCCGATAAAACGATATTTTGATATAACGATGGGGTTTTGGTCACTTTTACGTTATCGTTATTGTTGGAACAGATCCGCAAGGTATAACAATGTATGCATACACTGAGTGGGTGGCTATCATACGATAAGATTCAATTCATAAATAGCTGTTCTTCTTCTCAAAGGGTGAGGTGCGCGTGCGGGGAACGCGGGCTTTATTATGTTGTTGAGCCCGCCATGCCCACCAATCCACACGCGGTTCACATCTCCTGGAATATCCGACGATATTCCGTGTTGCGCGATTCCAACAGTTATATCGGGGTTTGACTGTATCAGGATTCAGCACATATCCGCCCGAGCTCTGCCCTTCTATTGGCTCAAAGGCCTGATGTACTCCATAGAGGCACTTGAGCATGTTGTTGTAAGTAACTTGTAGGTACATATGGGGCTTGCCGTTTGACTGATGAGTCATGACACATTATTAACATGCCAGAACGGAGGCCGAACTGTCTCATCGCTCTGTGCTTGGTTTCTATCAAGGCTCTCCTCTCTACAAGCGCATCGTACAGAGTCAGAAGGCTCCCCTATCAGTTCTGGGTTTCTCGATATCCGATCGCTCAGAAATGCCTGGCTCAAACGCTGCTCCCTCATCTACGCTGAGCACCTATTTGGCGCAGACAGCCTCTGCTCTGAGCTCAGCAACCTCCTATATGCGTCTTCCCGCACTGGCTTCTACAGTACGTGACATATATGGAGGCTTTGGGATCAGCGTATCCGAGCTCGGATGCTGACGTTCTGCGCAGGGCATTGCTGCCGCCCTGACGTCTGTGCTCTACCTTAAACAAAAGTGTGTCATATGCCCGCCCTCTGTTCCTGGTGTTGAGCCTTGTTGGACATTGGCGCTGACTACTTGCTTCTAGGGCTCTTATATATGCATCGCGAATTCCCCAAAATTCGCGGACAGAGGTACCTAGGCCATCCCAATTTGGCATCACAGACTTCGAAGAACTCGTGATCCCGACTGAAGATGGAGAAAAACTATCGGCTTTCTATATTCGCGGCCCTCGTGATGGCAGGAATCCTGATATCACCATACTGATGTTTCATGGAAATGCCGGCAACATTGGGCATCGGCTTCCTATCGCAAGAATGCTCATTGATTACAGCGGCTGCAATGTGTTTATGCTAGAGTACAGAGGATATGGCACCTCAACAGGCGAACCTGATGAGAGTGGTCTCAACCTCGACGCACAGACTGCTTTAAAATATTTACGCGAACGAGCCGAGACAAGCGGCCATCGCCTGATCATCTATGGTCAAAGCCTTGGTGGCGCGGTCAGTATCCGATTAGCAGCGGAGAATCAAGACGCGGGCGATATTGCTGGCTTAATTTTGGAGAACACATTCTTGTCAATGCGGAAGTTAATCCCCTCGATCATCCCGCTTGCCAAATATTTGACACTATTTTGCCATCAGATATGGCCAAGCGATTCCACGTTGCCACACATCACCAAGATCCCTGTTCTCTTCATCAGCGGCTTGCAGGACGAAATTGTGCCGTAAGTCGCATCACCTTGTTTTTTGATCTTTCTCACGTTGAATCTATCCACCCTCCTTATCCCAACAGTACCGCCTTTGGATGGGCTTGAATGATGATCAGAATGCATCACCCACAAAATATGAACCGCTTATGGTCCTGATTGAATCGAGAATATCGAGTCTGACAAGTTCCCATCCAATGTCGACTTACACCTGACAAATCACTTGCAGCAATATGATTATGAGCAAGCCTAACATCATGATGCAATGACGAGATAGACCCAGTCACATGCGTCAATTGTACGAGCTTTGCAACGCCCCATGCAAAGTGTGGAAGCCTTTGCCGGGTGGCGATCATAACTCGAGTGTGCTCGAAGAGGGTTACTTCGAGGCTGTTGTAGAGTTTGTGACCGAAGTCACCAGCCAAACGTATCACGCAAACACAAACTTTGAGGATCATCCTTAAGTCACCTGTGGTGCCCAGCGCCGTAACTACATAAACACTTGTGTGCTCTCATCCTTGCAAGGCATGGACCAGAGCCTATATATCTTACGACGGAAACTTTCCCAGCCAAGTTGTTGTCAGGCCCCGAACATAGACGCGCTATTCATGAACCGTGTGATCTTTGTTCGTCGCTTTTAATAGATCCGACCTGCAAGAGGTTCCCATTAACTTTTCGCACCAAAGAGTGTATGTGTATTTTTGCCATCCCGCTCACCTGAATATCATACCTACTATTGAGCAAATTGGGGGGGCAAAATGGAATGCTTATTTTGACTAAAGAGCTAGGTTACCCAAGAAGTGGGAAAGTGAAAATATGTGCACGTTCGGCTGGTACGGCCGTCACGTGATGCGGCTCCCAGCACAGCATGGCTTAATTCTCAATACTCCCCCATAAGACATGCTTCCAGCAGCAGCAGCACACCCCTTTTTCTTCCTAGAACCTCAATTGGCATTCCCCCGAAGGACTTGTCCTTGTACTTGGATGGAGGCCCAAATCTGCGGTGAATCGATGAACTTGCTGATGTCAAAACATTCGAAATGTCGTAGCTCCCGAACAATTGGGTCGCAGAAGATGTCGATAGTTTTGAAGAGGTTGTCAGCAGGCAAAAGCTTCCAAAGCTCAGCGTTTCGCTGTGTTCAACACCGTAGATGACGTCGCAGATTCCTCCATAGGTCCGAAGTCTTCTACTTCTCGCCTCTAACTCCCCCAGCAGATACACTTCATTGTATGTGCTGTCCCAGCAGTAACTCCCCCAGAATACAGAGCTACAGTTTCACTGTAAACAGCTACACTGTAGTCAATCCGCGTGCGCTACACTGCATGCAGCTCCCCCAGGAGATAGCACCACTTCCTAGACGCTCTTACGATCTACCTGATCGCCTATCCAATCCGCATCAGAGTAGACGACAGAGTTCTCCAAAGCTCCCTCTGTATCGTAACGCAGCTTTTGCGTTGCAGTGGACTTGAGATACGGAACAAGTGCTTGAAAGCATTTCCATGGTGTTCAGCAGACTCGCTCATTGCTTGACCAGGCAAGAGGCAAGCCAGGGCGGATGAGATATCAGGTCTTCAGAATATCATTGCGTACATGATATATCCACTGGCGGGCTGATATTTGGAAACATGAATCCGTCGTTCGGTAGTCTCAAGTTGTTGTAGCCAGTGGTTGGTGTGCCCACTGGCGAGTGCTTCTAACTCGCGATGCCAAGCTCGAACTCGAGTGACCCCAGCACCAAGTATCTTTTCAGTCTCCCCCAGAGGCTTGGTGTTGAGTCGGTCATTTAGAGTTTCATTGGATCAGCAAAGCTCAGACTTGCGGTTAGCAGACACTGCAACGTCATCGTTGTACACGAGAAATACTCGGTTGTCTTGGTGGGGTGCATGAACAAGCACGGATCAGCAAGACTTTGAACGAAGCTCGCTAATAGAACAACTTATTCCAGTCTCTTGCAGCTTGTTTCACAGCGTACAAGCTTCGCAACGTTTGTCAGATCATTCTCATCTTGGCACGAAGCCTTCAGCTGCTTCAGGAGCTGAAAACAATTAGAAAATATCCGCTCAAGTTGTTGGTGAGAAGGTTTCGTTGTAGTCTTCTCCATATATCCCTTTCAGTGCATCAATATTCGTTTCATCATCATCATTCAAAATCTGTGCAGCGAATGCCCGTCACCTCTTGAGAATTTCTTCCCTCAATGT
Organism: Claviceps purpurea; assembly: GCA_029405325.1. Taxonomy (NCBI): domain Eukaryota; kingdom Fungi; phylum Ascomycota; class Sordariomycetes; order Hypocreales; family Clavicipitaceae; genus Claviceps; species Claviceps purpurea. Next base: position 3,003,895 of record CM055789.1, on the reverse strand, counting down.
CAGAGTCGCTTCGCTTTCTGGTCGACCTCGTAAAGTTCGCAGTGCTGGTGATTCTTTGAGCGGTCGATCCATTGGACGATTGAGAATTGGACGGTTGATTCCTGAATGGTTGATCCGGCTGATCATTCTGGTCTGCGAAGAGCAGATTCTCCCCTTGCTTTGAAACTCCGATCACGCACGCCTTTGGAGGTTTGAGTGATGGAGCAACAATCTGCATCTTCGTTGATAGCTTGGGACAAAGATATGTCGGAGGTTCTGGAGACAAGGCAGGCGTCGTGGCCATTGTCTTTTTGGATGGTCGTACCTCTTGATCTTGAACTTTCTCGGATTGCCTTGCGATCAACAAAGTAACAGCCCTTCTTCCCCAGAAGCTACGCTCCAATGTGTGTGTGTGTGATACAGCGCTGTACTGGCACTCAGCACCCTATCCGCTCACACTGGATGTATCGCACTAGCTCCCCCAGCCTATACGCCGGTCAGCACCTCCACGCTGTCCCAGCTGCTGTGGGCATCTAGCACTACGCTCCCCCAGAGTAGAGTCCCAGTTCCACTGTAAACAGTAACACTGAGGTGCTCTAACCTGTGTGCGCTCCATCTAATGAAGCATCCCAGAAGCATCCCAGGGTGTGTACTTCCACTGCGTTCCAGCACCATAAATGCCTCCGCTGCGCTCCAGCTCCTATACTCCTATTCTCCCCCATCAGCGTCACTGTGGCAGTTGAGTTAGACAGCTCGCAGAGTTGACGGAGAGGCGAGGCTGATGTTAAGTGGCGATGAAACCCCTTAAAAATGAGAGCGTGGAGAGCTTGAACAGAGAAATCGAGTGGGTTGTGGAGGGTGGGAAAACTCGATATCGAAGTAGGAGTGGCAGTTTTCGTAAAGTAGCTGCCAAATTGTAGAATAGCTGTCGAACAGTAGCTATTGAATTGGGTTTCGAAATGGGAATGGCAGTTTTCGTAGAGTAGCTGCCAGATTGTAAAATAGCTGTCGAAAAGTAGCCATTGGATTGGTTGTCGAAGTTTGCAGATACCATGGGTCATGAGCGTTGATGTTTGTGTTTGTTGTGTTGTCATGGTTATCTCCGTCGAAATGAGGGGATTCGGGTACTTCTGGAGTAACGTATCAGGCCAGAAAGTGAATCGAATTGTCGGGGGAAAAAAAACTGATGTTGTGTAGTCTGCTCGCAGCAGAAGTGGCCTGTCGCACAGGGCTTTCGATGGTGCCTACGCGCGGTAGGGCTTGTCGCTTTTGCCTATCTCAGAGGACTTTGGGGCCTGTCGCACAGGACTTTGGTGTCTTCTCCCTCTGATGCCTCGCAGGCTGGGGATATCGAAGGGCACAACCTCCGGTCATGATCTCGAAGGGTATAGCCTCGCAGGCGCCCCTGTCCTCGCAGAACTCGATCTAACGACAGCGACAGCTGCCGGAGCCAAATCCATTTGCCATTGCCAGCGGAAGTTGCAGAACCCGGGCTCATAACCTATTGAGCAAATTGGGGGGGCAAAATGGAATGCTTATTTTGACTAAAGAGCTAGGTTACCCAAGAAGTGGGAAAGTGAAAATATGTGCACGTTCGGCTGGTACGGCCGTCACGTGATGCGGCTCCCAGCACAGCATGGCTTAATTCTCAATACATACCTATGTACTAATATTTGTACCGTTTTGTGATTGTATATGTGCTGATAGGATTGATATCTCCTTCACTCTTTTTCACGTTGATCCTTAGTAATAGTGCCCAGAGCACGTCGAACTAGCAATGCAGGTCTAGGTAGTCGCTTCATGATACTGCGGTGGACTGCATCATGATATCATCGCTTCTCAGTGCTCACAATACTAGTGCTAGACTCTAGTACATCGGAATGAGACTTCCTATTGGTAGGGCCCTGAGAACATTTGAATGGGATCATGTGACTGATACTGCTCTCTGTACGAGGGGAAAAAAAGAGAGAGGGGTTGCGCGAGCCATGAGGATCGAGAGCCAAGATAAAGTGTTTTAGAGAAAGAGCAATATACTTGTTCAACTGATATTCCTTTTGTTTCGACGGTAGCACTGCTTCTTTATGTCATGTGAAGCTTGGCATTGTTTCAAACCAATGACCATCATTATCTCAGCACTCAGCATCCCCGTCTAAGCGTTTGGTCCAGGCCTTGTCGCGTCCAACGTGCTTCTTTCTGAGCCCCACCATCCTCCCCGTTTTAGTCTCAGGATTGCCAACTGGCGTAATAATGGACCCCGGTTTAGCAGCACCTCGTCCCGCAACGGCACTCCAGCCCGAGGCATCCTGCTTAGTGGGATCATCTCTACGGATGATATGGGTACTACTTGGATCAACGTGGCAGAGAATTATTTTACCTGCTAAACCTGTAGCTTCTATGGACTTGGCCAGACGAGTCCTGATAATATTGAGAGATTGTTCGAGGGCTGTGGGTGAGAGGACTGTTGAGTAGGAAGTGGTTGCGCGGAGAAGTACATCCTCAGACGGAAGAAAGCTAATCTCGAAGTGAATGGAGGGCTGCATCCCTAGAATCGGATGTAAAGTTGACTTGACTTCGTCAATGGTGAGGCCAAAGCGAGGGCTCGTTAGGAGAAAGCCATTTGAAGGATCGGTTCGCGACAGCATAGGAGAGGAAGCTCGCGTGGCAGCACTGTTGCTGGCAGCGGCCTCGGCCGTTTGTGCAGCCCTGATCTTTGCGCATTGGGCAAGAGTCTTCGAAGGCGCCGAGTGAAAGCGCGACCCCTTGAAAACTATTACGTACCGATGTGGTTCGGTGTCCTCGCTTTTGCTTTCCAGTCCGTAGTCTTCCGCCAAGTTATGCAGAAACTGGCGGTGTGTAGATATCATGGGTTTGAATCGCAGACGGGCCTCGTTGGGGCTCTTAGCGAAGACCCGAAATTCGCGTTCTTGGATCTCAGCCCAAGACGTGTTTTCCTCGAATAGCTTCAGTGTAAGGCCAGCGTAGGGAACGTGGTCGTTCTGGTAAGAAGCTGGATCAATGTTCAGCGCGGCTGCAAGGCGGCGGTTCCGCTCAAGTCGAAGACATTCGCCATCACATTGAATGTCTGGTCTGGCAGGCGCAGGATTCAAGCTGCTGACGAGACATTTAACTTGTTGCTGGCGTATACCACAGGAGCATGTGAGAGTTGCCTTGGCAGTGCAAACCAATGTTTCATTGCATACTGTGTCTCGCATGTCAGCTTCTGGATTCCGTTGGCGATCTCAGTGAAAATACTGCAGTGACCTGTGAGAAAAAACGTACGAGTCTGCCCGTGACACACATTTCCACATGTGTGCTCGCAGAGCAACTTTCTCTTCCCACAAAGCTGTTCGCAGTGCTTCCCGGTAGAAGTGGCATCTTCACACTCCCCTGCCCGATGACAAATCTTCTTACAGTAATGTAACCCGCATTTCAACTTCTTGCCGCACACTTTTCCGCAACGTGCCTCTCGAAGGTGACAGGGCTGACTTTGCAGCTTCTCCTTACCACAAGCACACCATTTCTCTATCAGAAACGGACACTTGGGGCAAGATAGGTCACCTGGATGGCAGCTGTGCTCAACCGCAGGATGGCCACAGTTGGGCAGTCGTTGACAATCAAAGCGGCATTCAGGGGGTCCAGTGCCACACGGCTGCGGAGGCTGAAGAACAGTTCGGCCACAGTCGCAGCTTATTTCCGTGAAGATGGCTTCAGGGCAGCTGGCACAAGGGCCACGATGGCAAATTTGCTGACATTCGTGATCTCCACAATGTAATTTCCTTCCGCACAACTTGATGCAAATATGTTCTGCTTCAATCAATATAGTTTCTCCAGGAGTCTTGTGCTTTCTTCTGGCGGCCTGTCTGACGAGAGCCTTCTTTTCCCCGGAACAGCAATGTTTGCGGCACTTGTGGCGACC